>CM072095.1:23316081-23878407 GCA_036850905.1 Luffa acutangula | reverse complement strand
AACGCCCTTTAAAAAGGGAAAATTTCCTAGCGACACTGAACCTAACCCAAGAGAGCAGTGCAAGATGGTGACACTGAGAAGTGGTAGACAGCTGGAGACCAATTCAGAAAAGAAAAAGGAAGAAGAAAAGAGCAAGGATGAAGATGAAAGGGTTGAGACACAAAAAACCTCCTTTGAAAGGTCCCAACATCCTCCTAACAATTTTGCAGGAAGAAAAGATGAAAGGCAAGATGACAGGCATAAAGAGAAACTGAACGAGGAAGAAGTGGTTCCATGCAACCATCATGGCAAAGGCTCGCACATCAGCCCGCCCAAGCGGAGGGGCGAATGTCCAACTTTTGACTACAGGGAGTTACCTTTTCCTCAACGCTTTAAAAATGTTAAATTAGATGAGCAGTTTATAAAATTCCTAGAAATGTTTAAGAAATTGTCTGTGAATATTCCCTTAGTAGATTCCTTGTATAACATGCCTAATTATGGAAAATTAATGAAAGAAA
Source organism: Luffa acutangula (assembly GCA_036850905.1). Classification (NCBI taxonomy): domain Eukaryota; kingdom Viridiplantae; phylum Streptophyta; class Magnoliopsida; order Cucurbitales; family Cucurbitaceae; genus Luffa; species Luffa acutangula. Next base: position 23,877,910 of record CM072095.1, on the reverse strand, counting down.
TGCTTTCTAGGAAGAAAAGTTTGAAAAAAGAAGTTTATAAATTGTCTGAGAGTAGTAGTACCATTGTTTCTGGAAAGATGCCTTCTAAACAGAAAGATCCAGGGAGTTTTACTGTTCCCTGCACTATAGGAGAAGTATCTTTCAATAGGGCTTTATGTGATTTAGGCGCTAGTATAAATTTAATGCCCTATTCTGTTTACAGGAAGATTGGTTTAACAGGAATGAAGGACACCGACGTCACTCTCCAGCTTGCTGATAGATCGATTACCCACCCAATGGTTTTTGTGGAGGACGTGCTGGTGAAAGTCAACAAATTTATCTTCCTCGTAGACTTTGTGGTACTCGACATGCAGGAGGACAAAGAGGTGCCCATTATTCTAGGCAGAGCTTTCTTAGCAACATGTAAGGCTGAGATTAGTGTGCATACAGGTAACCATACCTTGAACATTGATGATGAAAAAGTCGTGTTTATTATTTTTGGCCAGGATGAATCTGTTTGTAGTTTGCATACATGTTTTTCTGTTGGTCCTGAATAATTGTCTGGCGATGATGAAGAGGTAGAGTAAAATCTTGGCCTAGGCTTAGGGGAAGTGCTTATGAATGAGGGGAATTTGATCATAATGCATATTTAGATGACCTCTGTTTGAGAATGATTTAGAATTGCCTAACTTTGAGAATGATTTAGAATTGCCTGCAAATGAAAGATCTACAGTTGATGATTTACCTTCTTTTGAAAATTAATTGGATTTGCCTGAAATCGATGATTTTGATTGATGATATTGATTTGCCTGACATAGAGGATGAGCATGAATTTCATAAAAAAGATCACTTGATAGATAATTTTGAGTTTGATCATGATAACACTGAAACTATCGAGTTTGATCTTGATATTCCTGAATGCATGAACCCTGATAATGTTAATACCTTTGATTCGTGTCCTGATGATGTATATAGCATAGAATCTGACCCAGAGGAACTCGAATCTGTGCATAGTATAGAATCTGATCCAGAAATTCTTTAATTTTTTAATTCTCCTGATGATGAGTCATATGATGGTCTAGTTGAATCATTTTTTAATACTGAGTCTGAGGAATCTTCTAAGCATGTAGATATTGAATCTGATGAATGGACTGGCATGATTGATAGGCCATCTTTAGATCCTAGATCGGTAGATATCATAATGCTTGATGACTCTGTTAACAATTGTTTTGTGAATAGAGACCTAGAAAAGAGATTTGATGCGGCCTCATATTTTCTGAAATGTTATTATAACAATCTCTTTAGTGAAGATGGGTCAGGGGAAAGTTCTTTTTCTCCCCTGTTTGTAGTATGCAATTCGTACGTGATTTCTTGCAGGGCCCGGAGGATGATGAAAATTTTTATTTCGAGCCTCCGTAAGCGTGTCGAACCTCGTCTAGCTAAAGACGTTAAAGAAAGCACTGCTTGGGAGGCAACCCAAGGATTAAAGTTTAGGTAGTTGTTTTTGCGGTAAATAATTTTCTTTGCTCTGTGATCCAATTTTGTTTTGCAAGATCACCTTTGCAAATCCCAAAATTCAAAAAATCCCATTTTTCTGGATCCAATGGAGGAAGATGAAACACTCCTAACTCAGGGAAGTCTCAATATCCCTCTTTATGCTTTACTGTTTTCAAAACATTGGGGACAATGTTTAGTTTAAGTTTGGGGGGGAGGCTTTCGTTGTGTTGAGCATATTTAAATTCTGTTGGATGCATGAATAGATATAGTTATGACAGCCAAGGATGTGATTTTAGAAAATTTGGGAGAAAATAGTTTATATGTTGTGGAATCTGGGAGCACGGCAGAAATTGTGAAATTTTAAAATTTTTTGATACTTATTTTTTATGTCTAAAGCATGCAATAGCCTTATCTAATGACGTCTTTGAAAATCTAGATTCTTATTATGGTTTTTAAAGTTTGTTGTCACTCGATAGGCTTAGTTTCTAATATTAGGAAGTTCATGCTTGATTGTTCTAAAGAACTAGGTAGAAAAAAATATGCCTGCTGAGAGAAAAGCAAAAGCAACAAAAGAAAATGAGAGAAAAGAAAAATCTGTTGAAAAAGAAATTTTTTGCTTGCACAAAAGAAAAAGCCTAGGGGTAAAAAGAGCTACCTGCAGAGTGATCAGTTAGGCCAACAAGAGAATAAAATTCGGGTTAAGGGTCCCTGCACCGTAGTGTGAAAGCTAGTACCATTAGAAATCAAAATGCAAGTTTGGGGGAGTAGCAAAAGAAAAAGAAAAAGAAAGTGAAAAATATTTGTGAGTTTTGCTCCCCCATGAAAAAGAAAAATGACAGGCACCCTAGTTTCTTTTTTTTTTTTTTTTTGCATTATAGAAGGACTCCGACCTATTAGGGGCTCTTAGCCCGTGTAGGGGGAAAACAAATGGAGAAAGCCATAAGACCAATCTAGGTTAGTAAAAGAATCAATAGATAAGTCTTGAGCATGCTATTCATTAATCTTAAGTTCAAACTAGTTTAAGATTTCTTCATGAGTATGCGGTGCTTGCTTATTCCACTTGCATGTTTTCCATTCTATCTTGAGAATTCCAAAATCATTGAGGCTTGATCGATTCTATTTCTTGCATCTCTAGGATTTATTTTGCTCGGGACCAGCAAAAGCTTAAGTTTGGGGGTGTGATAGCGAGCAAAAATGTCGCTATTTTAGTCCCAATTTATTAGGCTTTTCTATGCTTTAATCGTGTTTTTATTGAAAATATTTAATGTATTTTGTTATTTGGTCTTTAGGAGCAAAGTTGTGGATTTTGGGAAAAAAATGCCCAAAATGAAGCCAATCAAGCCCAAATTCAAGCTTGGATCAAAAGGGGAGTCAAAGAGGCCACTCATGAAGAAAAAACACAAAACGAAATGAAGAGAAGGCCCAAAAAGAAACCCAACCCAAATCTGGAAATTCTAAAAAATGGCACAGCGTCGAGACGTTGTCCATTTCTTGGGCAACAAGCCACGTGCATCACAGCGTCGCAACACTGTGCCATGTAGCATCGCGACGCTACCCCCAATCCGAGCCTATAAAAGGCACCCCTTGGTGCCTCATTTTATCATCAATCAATCCATTCTTTCCTTCCTTTCTTGTTTCCTTTGGCTCCTTTGGAGCCTCTCTCAAGGCTTTCTAGCATTTTGGAGAGATTTCTTAGTGGGAAATATTTTGAGGAATTTTTGGGAGCATCCTAGGAGGCTCAAGGAGTGTTCGGCGGGACCCCGAGCGTCAGCGAAGGGGTTTTTCGACGATCAATTCCTTTCCTTTTATCCTCTTAATTATGCTTTTCATCGTAAATGTTGTGGATATTTTAGCCATGTGTAGCTAAACCCCAATTTGGGTTCTTGAAATGAAATTATAGTTTAAATGTTGTTATAATTTCCTGTCTCTTGCCCTTTGTCCTAATTATTTGTACGGATGTGCTTAATGCTTTATTCAATCTGGCCAATTGTGTAATGATCTGATTCTTAATGTAAACTCGACGGAGAAAAATTAGGATAGATCGTAATCCATGCAACTAGTTTAATTGCCCGTCGTGACAACGGGATTAGTTGATTAAACTTAGATTCATAAAATGAATCAGAGCGTAATAATTAATGATTTTTAATGGCGCTAAGGACACTTAGGTTGTTAAAATGAATTAATTACAATTAGGGGAAACCGACATGAGACCTATGTGATTAACGAAGATTCTAGGATTATAATTAGTTGGGCAATGAGATGAGATAATTATAATAAATGTTTAGCTAATAATTGATTTTCAAAGACCCCTATTCCCATTTAAAGAAAACTCTTTCTCCATATTTTATTTTTCTCGATTGATCAAATTATTTTCTTTAATTTCTTTGATTTTTTAATCCTTTTTATTTGCATGAGTTGTTGCCTAAATATTATTTCACCCAAGTATTTTTAGTGCTCAAGAGAATTTATTTTTGCTTAATTTTTGCTTCGCCTCCCTGTGGATTCGATACTCGGTATTACCTACCGTTTTATATTACTTGTGACGACCCGTGCATTTGCGGTAATCGCCTACGTCCGAACATGTTTTTGGCGCCGTTGCCGGGGAGGCTTGATTTTTAAGCAAATCAATTTTTCTTGACATCGAAAAGAAAGAGATAAATAGTAATTTAGGTGTAAATATTTTTCTTTCGTTAATTTGTGAATATTATTTTATTTTTGTTTTTGTTTGGTTCTTTTGATTGATTGGGAGTATTGTATTCGAAGGAACAAGGTGGTTACTTTGGTTCCGCTAGATCTCGAAATTGACAGGACTCTTAGAACCATTCGGAGAGAGAAAAGATTAGCAAAAGCAATGGCCCATCAAGATGAAGCTCCCAAGGCAATCAGAGACTTCTTACAGCCAGTTCTTCCCACCGAGAATTCTCGAATTGTTTCCCCCCCCAATCCAAGCTACCAATTTTGAGTTAAAGACAGGATTGATTCAGATGGCGCGCGATAACTCTTTTAAGGGACATCCTTCTGAGGACCCCCCACTCACATCTGCGATCATTCTTGGAAATTTGTGGGACGGTGAAGATGAACGGAGTTCCGGCAGACGCTATAAGACTGAGGTTGTTTCCATTTTCTCTACAAGACAAGGGAAAAGATTTTATTTTTGCTTAATTTTCACTTCGCCTCCGTGTGGATTCGATACTCAGTATTACCTACCGTTTTATATTACCCATGCGCTTGCGGTAATCGCATACGTCCGAACAAAACCACAAGAAGAATTATCATTTAGATGAACTATGTGTTCCAAACTCTCCAAAAGTCGAACGGAGGAAAGTTTTGACCATTTGTCGTCCAAAAAACCAGAAGAACTCTCATTTGGATGAACTTAGTGTTCCAAACTCTCTAAAACACAAACGGAGAAAAGTTTGGACCATTTGTTGTCCAAACCACCTAAAGAACTCTCATTTGGACGAACTCTGTATTCAATACTCTCCAAAACTCAAACAGAGCAAAGTTTGGACCATGTGTCCTCCAATCCACCAGAAGAACTCTCATTTGGACGAGCTTTGTGTTCCAAACTCTCCAAAACTAACACGCAACAAAGTTTGAACCATTTGTCATATAAACCATATGAAGAACTCTCATTTGGACGAACTTAGTGTTCAAAACTCTCCAAAACTTAAACGGAGCAAAGTTTGGACCATTTGTCGTCCAAACGACCTTAAGAACTCTCATTTGCACGAACTTTGTGTTCCGAACAATCCATAACTCAAACGGAGTAAAGTTTGGACCATTTGTCCTTTAAACCACAAGAAGAACTCCAGTTGGATGAGCTTTGAGTTCCAAAGTCTCCAAATCTCAAACGGAGCAAACTTTGGACCATTGTTCGTCCAAACCATCTGAAGTACTCTCATTTGGAGGAACTTTGTGTTCTGAACACTCCAAAACTAAAACGGAACAAACTTTGGACCATGTGTCCTCCAAACCACCAGAAGAACTCTCATTTGGACGAGCTTTGTGTTCCAAACTCTCAAAAACTCAAACGGAGCAAAGTTTTGACAATGTGTCCTCCTAACCACCAAAAGAACTCTAATTTGGACGAACTTTGTGTTACGAACATTCCAAAACTCAAACGGAGCAAAGTTTGGACCATGTGTCCTCCAAACCACCAGAAGAACTTTCATTTGGACGAGCTTTGTGTTCCAAACCCTCAAAAACTCAAACGGAGCAAAGTTTGGACAATTTGTCATCCAAACCACCAGAAGAACTCTCATTTAGATGAACTTTGTGTTCCAAACTCTCCAAAACTAACACGAAGCAAAGTTTGAACCATTTGTCATATAAACCATTTGAAGAACTCTCATTTGGACAAACTTAGTATTCAAAACTCTCCAAAACTAAAAGGGGGAAAAGTTTGGACCATTTGTCGTCCAAACCACCTTAAGAACTCTCATTTGGACGAACTTTGTGTTCCGAACACTCCATAACTCGAACGGAGTAAAGTTTGTTCCATCTGTCCTTTAAACCACCAGAAGAACTCCAGTTGGATGAGCTTTGTGTTCCAAAGTCTCCAAAACTGAAACGGAGCAAACTTTGGAGAATCGTTCGTCCAAACCATCTGAAGTACTCTCATTTGGACGATCTTTGTGTTCCCAACACTCCAAAACTCAAACGTAGCAAATTTGGACCATGTGTCCTCCAAACCAATAGAAGAACTCTCATCTGGACGAGCTTTGTGTTCCAAACTCTCAAAAACTCAAACGGAGCAAAGTTTGGAAAATGTGTCCTCCAAACCACCAAAAGAACTCTCATTTGGACTAACTTTGTGTATCGAACATTCCAAAACTCAAACGGAGCAAAGTTTGGACCATGTGTCCTCCAAACCACCAGAAGAACTCTCATTTGGACGAGCTTTGTGTTCTAAACTCTCAAAAACTCAAACGGAGCAAAGTTTGGACAATTTGTCGTCCAAACCACCAGAAGAACTCTTATTTACATGAACTTTGTGTTCCAAACTCTCCAAAACTAACACGGAGCAAAGTTTGAACCATTTGTCATATAAACCACCTGAAGAATTCTCATTGGGACGAACTTAGTATTCAACACTCTCCAAAACTCAAAGGGAGCAAAGTTTGGACAATTTGTCATCAAAACCACCTTAAGAATTCTCATTTCGACAAACTTTGTGTTCCGAACACTCCATAACTCAAACGGAGTAAAGTTTGGACCATTGTTCTCCAAACCACCAGAAGAACTCCGTTTGGATATGCTTTGTGTTCCAAAGTCTCCAAAACTCAAACGGAGAAAAGTGTGGAACATTGTTCTTCCAAACCACCCTAAGTGCTCTCATTTGGACGAACTTTGTGTTCTGAACACTACAAAACTCAAACGGAGCAAATTTTGGACCATTTGTCCTCCAAACCACCAAAAGAATTCTCATTTGGACGAGATTTGTGTTCCAAACTCTCAAAAACTCAAACGGAGCAAAGTTTGGACAATTTGTCCTCCAAACCAGCAAAAGAACTCTCATTTGGACGAACTTTGTGTTTCGAACATTCCAAAACTCAAACGGAGCAAAGTTTGGACCATGTGTCCTCTAAACCCCCAGAAGAACTCTCATTTGGACGAGCTTTGTGTTCCAAACTCTCCAAACTCAAACGGAGCAAAGTTTGGACCATTTGTTATCCAAACCACCTGAAGAACTCTCATTTCGATGAACTTTGTGTTCCAAACTCTCCGAAACTGAAACGGAGCAAATTATGGCAATTTTTTGTCCAAACCACCTAAAGAACTCTCATTTGGACGAACTTTGTGTTCCGAACACTCCAAAACTCAAATGGAGCAAAGTTTGGACCATGTGTCCTCTAAACCACCAGAAGAACTCTCATTTGGACGAGCTTTGTGTTCCAAATTCTGAAAAACTCAAACGGAGAAAAGTTTGGACCATTTTTCGTCCCAACCACAAGAAGAACTCTCATTTAGATGAACTTTGTGTTCCAAACTCTCCAAAACTCAAACGGAACAAAGTTTGAACCATTTGGTGTCCAAACCACCTGAAGAACTCTCATTTGGACGAACTTTGTGTTCCAAACTCTCCATAACTAAAACGGAGCAAAGTTTGGACCATATGTCGTCCAAACCACTTGAAGAACTCTTATTTGGACGAATTTTATGTTCGAACTTTCCAGAACTCAAATGGAGCAAAGTTTTGACCATTTGTCGTCCAAACCACCTGAAGAACTCTCATTTGGATGAGCTTTGTGTTCCAAACTTTCCAAAACTCAAACGAAGAAAAGTTTGGACCATTTGTCGTCCAAACCACCAGAAGAATTCTCATTTAGATGAACTTTGTGTTCCAAACTCTCCAAAAGTCGAACGGAGCAATGTTTTGACCATTTTTCATCCAAACAACCAGAAGAACTCTCATTTGGATGAACTTAGTATTCAAAACTCTCTAAAACACAAACGAAGAAAAGTTTGGACCATTTGTCGTCCAAACCACCTGAAGGACTCTCATTTGGACGAACTTTGTATTCAATACTCTCAAAAACTAAAACAGAGCAAAGTTTTGACCATGTGTCCTCCAAACCACCAGAAGAACTCTCATTTGGACGAACTTTGTGTTCCAAACTCTCCAAAATTAACACGGAGAAAAGTTTGAACCATTTGTCATATAAACCATTTGAAGAACTCTCATTTGGACGAACTTAGTGTTCAAAACTCTCCAAAACTCAAAGGGAGCAAAGTTTGAACCATTTGTCGTCCAAACCACTTTACGAACTCTCGTTTGGACGAACTTTGTCTTCCGAACACTCCATAACTCACACGGAGTAAAGTTTGGACTATCTGTCCTTTAAACCACCAGAAGAACTCCATTTGGACGAGCTTTGTGTTCCAACGTCTCCAAAACTCAAACTGAGCAAACTTTGGACCATTGTTCGTCCAAACCATCTGAAGTACTCTCATTTGGACGATCTTTGTGTTCTGAACACTCCAAACCACCCGAAGAACCCTCATTTGGACGAGCTTTGTGTTCCAAACTCTCAAAAACTCAAACGGAGCAAAGTTTGGACAATGTGTCCTCCTAACCACCAAAAGAACTCTCATTTGGACGAACTTTGTGTTACGAACATTCCAAAACTCAAACGGAGCAAAGTTTGGACCATGTGTCCTCCAAACCACCAGAAGAACTTTCATTTGGACGAGCTTTGTGTTCCAAACCCTCAAAAACTCAAACGGAGCAAAGTTTGGGCAATTTGTCGTCCAAACCACCAGAATAACTCTCATTTAGATGAACTTTGTGTTCCAAACTCTCCAAAACTAACACGAAGCAACGTTTGAACCATTTGTCATATAAACCATTTGATGAACTCTCATTTGGAAAAACTTAGTGTTCAAAACTCTCCAAAACTCAAAGGGAGCAAAGTTTGCCACCTGAAGAACACTCATTTGGACGAAATCTGTGTTCCAAGCTCTCCAAAACTCAAACGGAGCTAAGTTTGGCCCATTTGTCGTCCAAACCACATGAAGAACTCTCATTTGGACGAACTTTGTGTTCCAAACACTCGACAATTCAAACGGAACAATGTTTGGACAATTTTTCCTCCAAACCTCCTGAAGAACTCTCATTTCAACAAATTTTTATTCAAAATCCTCCATACCTCAAACGGAGCAAAGTTTGGACCATGTGTCCTCTAAACTACCTGAAAAATTCTCTTTTGGACGAACTTTGTGTTTCAAACTCTCCAAAACTCAAACGGAGCAAGGTTTTGCCCATTTGTCATCAAAACCACCTAAAGAACTCTTAGTTGGACAAACTTTGTGTTCCAAGCTCTCCAAAACTCAAACGGAGCTAAGTTTGGACAATTTGTCCTCTAAAGCACCTGAAGAACTCTCATTTGGTCGAACTTTGTGTTCCAAGCTCTCCAAAACTTAAACAGAGATAAGTTTGGAATATTTGTTGTCCTAACCACCTAAAGAACTCTCAAGTGGGCGACCTTTGTGTTCCAAGCTCTCCAAAACTCAAACTGAGCTAAGTTTTGCCCATTTGTCTTTCAAACAACTTAAAGAACTCTCATTTGGACGAAATTTGTGTTCCAAGCTTTCCAAAACTCAAACGGAGCTAAATTTTGACCATTTGTCGAACAAACCACCTGGAGAACTCTCATTTGGACGAACTTTTTGTTTCAAACTCTCCAAAACTAAAACTGAGGAAAGTTTGAAAATTTGTCGTCCAAACCACCTGAAGAACTCTCATTTGGACAAACTTTGTGTTCCAAACTTTCCAAAACTCAAACTGAGTAGAGTTTGACAATTTCTCGTCCAAACCACCTGAAGAACTCTCATTTGAACGAACTTTATGTTCCAAGCTCTCCAAAACTCAAACGGAGCTAAGTTTGGACAATTTATCGTCCAAAGCACCTGAAGAACTCTCATTTGGACGAACTTTGAGTTCCATGCTCTCAAAAACTAAAACGGAGCTAGGTTAGGACCATTTGTCGTCCAAACCACCTCAAGATCTCTCATTTGGACGAACTTTGTGTTCCAAACACTCCACAACTCAAACGGAACAAGGTTTGGACAATTTTTCCTCCAAACCACCTTAAGAACTCTCATTTCGACAAATATTTTATTCCAAATCCTCCATAGCTCAAATGGAGAAAAGTTTGGACCATGTGTCCTCCAACCTACTTGAAGAATTCACTACTGGACGAACTTTGTGTTTCAAACTCTCCAAAACTCAAAGGGAGCAAAAATTGGACCATTTTTCATCCAAACTGCCTGAAGAACTCTCATTTGGACGAACATTATGTTCCAAGCTCTCAAAAACTCAAACGGAGCTAAGTTTGGACAATTTGTCGTCCAAAGCACCTAAAGAACTCTCATTTGGACGAACTTTGTGTTCCAAGCTCTCCAAAACTGAAATTGAGCAAAGTTTGACCATTTGTCGTCCAAACCACCTGAATAACTCTCATTTGGATGAACTTTGTGTTCCAAGCTCTCCAAAACTCAAACTGACCAAAGTTTGATCATTTGTCGTCCAAACCACCTGAATAACTCTCATTTGGATGAACTTTATGTTCCAAGCTCTCCAAAACTCAAACGGAGCTAAGTTTTGCCCATTTGTCGTTCAAACAACCTAAAAAACTCTCATTTGGACGAAATTTGTGTTCCAAGCTCTCCAAAACTCAAACGGAGCTAACTTTTGACCATTTGTCGTCCAAACCACCTGAAGAACTCTCATTTGGACGAACTTTGTGTTCCAAACACTCCAAAACTAAAACTGAGGAAAGTTTGACTATTTGTCGTCCAAACCGCCTGAAGAACTCTCATTTGGACAAACTTTGTGTTCCAAACTTTCCAAAACTCAAACTGAGCAGAGTTTGAGAATTTCTCGTCCAAACCACCTGAAGAACTCTCATTTGGACGAACTTTATGTTCCAAGCTCTCCAAAACTAAAACGGAGCTAAGTTTGGACAATTTATCATCCAAAGCACCCGAAGAACTCTCATTTGGACGAACTTTGTGTTCCATGCTCGCCAAAACTCAAACGGAGCTAACTTTGGACCATTTGTCGTCCAAACCACCTGAAGAACTCTCATTTGGACGAACTTTGTGTTCCAAACACTCGACAACTCAAACGAAACAAAGTTTGGACAATTTTTCCTCCAACCCACCTGAAGAACTCTCATTTCAACAAATTTTTATTCAAAATCCTCCATAACTCAAATGGAGAAAAGTTTGGACCATGTGTCCTCTAAACTACCTGAAGAATTCACTCTTTGACGAACTTTGTATTTCAAACTCTCCAAAACTCAAAGGGAGAAAAAATTGGACCATTTTTCATCCAAACTGCCTGAAGAACTCTCATTTGGACGAACTTTTTGTTCCAAGCTCTCAAAAACTCAAACGGGGCTAAGTTTGGACAATTTGTCGTCCAAAGCACCTGAAGAACTCCCATTTGGACGAACGTTGTGTTCAAAGCTCTCCAAAACTCAAACGCGGAAAAGTTTGGACCATTTGTTGTCCAAACCACCTGAAAAACTCTCATGTGGATGAACTTTGTGTTCCAAGCTCTCCAAAACTCAAACTGAGCAAAGTTTGACCATTTGTCGTCCAAACCACCTGAATAACTCTCATTTGGACAAACTTTATGTTCCAAGCTCTCCAAAACTCAAACGGAGCTAAGTTTTGCCCATTTGTCGTTCAAACAACCTAAAGAACTCTCATTTGGACGAAATTTGTGTTCCAAGCTCTCCAAAACTCAAACAGAGCTAACTTTTGACCATTTGTCGTCCAAACCACCTGAAGAACTCTCATTTGGCCGAACTTTTTGTTCCAAACTCTACAAAACTAAAACTGAGGAAACTTTGACCATTTGTCGTCCAAACCACCTGAAGAACTCTCATTTGGACAAACTTTCCAAAACTCAAACTGAGCAGAGTTTGACAATTTCTCGTCCAAACCACCTGAAGAGCTCTCATTTGGACGAACTTTATGTTCCAAGCTCTCCCAAACGTAAACGAAGTTAAGTTTGGACAATATATCGTCCAAAGCACCTGAAGAACTCTCATTTGGACGAACTTTGTGTTCCAAGCTCTCCAAAACTCAAACGGAGCTAAGTTTGGACCATTTGTCGCCCAAACCACCTGTAGATCCACTACAACAAATTAGACTTTTGATGTCGGACAAAAAAAACACGGAGGGGCATATAATGTCGGACAAAAACACTATGGACATATAATGTCGGACGAGTGAAAAAGGCGGGCTCGAAAATTTTGGGAAGACCTTTTAATGTCGGGCATGGTATGATGTAACAACCTATTATTATTTTTTAAAAAAAAAAGAAAGAAAATCTGGGAAAAAAAATGAAACCCTCGATTTCCTCTCTCCCTCTCAACCCTTTCTCTCTCGACTCTTTCCCTCTCAACCGACCACAGCCGTAGACCTCCCTCTCCTCTCCGACTTTGCTCTCCCTTGGTTCTCTCTCGTTTTCCCCTTCTCTCTCAATCAATATTCTCCCAGATGTCTTCTCCCTCTCAACCCTTTCTATATTGCGATGAATTTTACTGTAATTTGGTCTTCATTTTGATTTCAGAAAGTTGAAGGTGCGAAGAATGACGGGGAGAAGAAGGCATGCGATGTCGACCGAAGAAGGACGACGGTGTCACCATGTCACCATGTCATTTGGTGATGTCCCAGATGTCTTTTCTTACTGTTATTGGTGGGGTCTGCAGAAATTGAGGTTCGTGCAAAAAAAATCTCTATTCTCTCCATGTCATTTGGCTTTGAGAATAAATTTGTGTGCTTCTGCAAGAGGAAAAAAACAGATGAAATTTATTGATTTTTCATGGATTCAAGATTGTCTCGTGTCATCTCTTTTGTCTGAAAGTGAAAGGACTTTGCGACTTGGAAAATTCACCTTGATAGTTCTAGATAAAGTATCTATCTGCTAGATTCTGATGCATTTCATGTATGCTTATCAAGTTCTACGCATCTGGATGGATTGAAATTTTGAAAAAATACATTTCTTCATTAACTGAATGCATCTTGGGCTTTTAGGATCTTGCTTCTGACACGTCTAAGATGAAATATGTTGCAGCTCTTTGGGACAAGACCTCAAAACTAGTGACCATTTGTGGGAAATCTACTTTGCAGTCACCATTACCATTTCTGGCTTGATATTGTTTGCGCTTCTTGTAGGAAATTTGCAGGTCAGTAGTTAAGTTTCCTTCAAACTCGTAGATCTAGACATTATTTTGCTCGGTTTTGTATTGGCAAGTCTCATACACACAATAAGTAGTTGTTTGGATGGTTAAAAATTTTAGTTTTCTTTTTTTGAGATTGAAAACTTTTAGTTTATATGATTCCTCAACATTATCTAATCTGATGAGCTATTTTGTTGTATAACAGACATATCTGCAGTCAACCATTGCAAGATTGGAGGAAATGAGATTGAAGGGGCAAGACATTGAGTTGTGGATGGCTTACCATTCTCTCCCATCAAATTTGAAGAAGAAGATTAAAAAGTATGAAAGGTACAAGTGGCGAGAAACGAAAGGTGTTGACGTCGAGCAACTTCTTCATAATCTACCTAGAGACCTAAGAAGGGACACAAAACGACATCTTTGCTCCACTCCATTAAAAAAAGTAAGCTCGTCCTCTCATTTCAGATTCATCGTTGAGCATTTTTTGAGAAAGTTTACAAATCACCTGCGTTTAATGATGTCGCTTTCTGTGTATGGCATTCGTTCATTCTCCTTATGTTTGATAATTTGCGATCAAGGTTTCAAATCTTCAAAACATGGACGAAAAGCTACGGGATGCAATTTGTGATTACCTGAGGCCAGTGTTGTACATCGAGCGCAACTTCATTGTTAAAGAAGGAGAGCCACTGGATGAAATGGTCTTCATCATTCGAGGCAAAGTAATGGTCTATTCCAAAAAAGATGGTGAAGCTGCAGCTGGTTCCTCAGGCTCCAAAGTAATTTTGGGAAGAAAGTTGAAGGTGCGAAGAATGACGGGGAGTAGGTTCCAAAGTTGCTAGCTGTTATTCATGTGATTTCTTCATCAAGTGAGCTATTATCTTTTCCATCTTCCAACAAAATACTAACAAACAGTCACTGGGCTTCATATTTTCATCAAGCTTCAATTGGAACGCATCTTAATTACCAGTTCTTCCCATATACGACTGGAAGATCTTGTGTACAGGACCTTAACTTTGCAAAGGTACTCTGAAACTTGCTCTTCTTTTTTGTAGCCTTTTGTAGGTTTTTATGTTGTTCTTCCTATAACTGGATTATTGTATATGTTATATTTTGGATTTTCCTTTTTGTCTATTTTTGTCTTTATTTATTTTCTTTCATTTTACTTTTTGATCATCGATGTTTGTATGCTACATTTGAAGTGAAAGGTATATCTATGTGCAAGTGAAGGGTATATCTTTGCAAAGGTACTCTGGAACTTGCTTTTCTTCTGTATTTATTTTCTTTCATTTTACTTTTTGCAAGTGACGTGTATATCTCTGACATCATTCTCCTTGGTCCATCCAGGAGGTTCTATACTTGGGGTGAAGTTTCTAGATCCTTTAGTAGGACTTGTTGTCTCAAGCATGATACTAAAGGCTGGACTTCAAACTGGATACCAAAGGTATATAGAACATTATAGGATTTTTATTTTTACTTCAGAACTGCACCACATGGATTTTTCTTGGTGGGCATTCTAAGTGTGATATCTAATAATGATTAATTTTGAACAATGAAATGGTGAAAAGTTATGTAAGTTTCAATAAGAACGACCAACTTGTAAGAGACAACAAAAATACAAATAAACCTTCTAGAACTGTGTAGAATACAGGGTAATTATAAGTTTTGTAAATCAACTTTATGGATGTTTGAAACATATATTATTTTCACTTTTGGTTGTTTGGTTGTTGGTTATAAATTTATTTTCATTGAATTCTTATAAGTTGTTGTGTTTTTGGGTATATTTATAAACTATGTTGATTATTCAGTGGGCATTTCATAATTCAGTGGTGCCCTTGTTCAATCTTTCAGTTTTAGTTCATGTTTTTAAGTTGAGTTTAGGTTCAACGCCTTCCCTACCTTTAGGGTATCCTTGTAACTATTGTTTATCTGATATCCTTAGTAGTTGGGACCCTTTCTTATACTTGTAAAAGGTTTATCATCTGCAGATGGCTGAGTTATGTGCTTGGGATTTGTAGGATTATAGTGTTGGACTATCTCTTTATGGAGAAAAGACAAAAACAAAGACATTTGTAGCACGGTTTGGTTCTCCTGATGGGTAATGATATTTCATCTCGTTCATATTGTTTGTTGTAGCTTGTATTTGTGCTTGGGGGTTTTTAGGGTACTATAAGCATAAGGTAAGGAGCAGGCCATTGATATCCTAGTTATTGGAAAAATAAAAAGCAAATAAGCCAGCTGAGGTTGTATATAATTGTTTGGATATACTTTAAGTTTTCTATTGATTTCAGTTTTATGTTATAATACTTCTGATCTGTTTATTTAGATTTCCAAATGCATAAAGGCAAGATTGAGGGTGAGAATATCAGTTGTCTTAAACAGGGATTACTTTTATGTACAAAAGATGTATGCATGACTTTATTTGAAGTTGAACCTTCTGATATGAATATTTGATTGCCCAACCCATTTTTGGTTACTGGGATCATGTCAATTGTCCAATTTATCTCATCTTTCTTACTTCTTCACATAATGGGGGTAGGGTGCATAATTTTGTAACTTTAGATGATAAATTAAATATACTCTTGTAAGATTAAAAATTTCATTGGAGCGAGCTAGTAAGTTTATTAGATGGTAGGTTTAGGATATATGAAAGTTGGAGATTGGGCTAAGTTAGGAGTAAGGCATGGAACTTGTTCACTGGTTAGTTATGGGGTCTTCTTGTGTACTAGAGTACATTAAGTGATGATTGGTTAAGTTAGGAAAAATGACTATCAGTTACTCTATGGTATGAGTATCTGGTAATGTAACATTTATCAATTGATTTGCTAAATTAGGAAGGAGTCTGCAGAGAGCTTTGTTCTTTTCTTAACGTCACTTGAACAGGGTATGTTCTATAAGCTGTACAACTGTGTCCTTGAGTTTTAACAATCATAGAATTCTGGATGTTTTTCTTTGAAGTTCAAATTGTTATATGGGTATCTCGTTTATTGCTGCAGCCTGATCGTGTCATGGAATTCTGCAACAATAATGATCTTCAGTGGATAGTACGTGCTCACGAATGTGTAATGGATGGGTTTGAGCGTTTTGCTCAGGGACATTTAATTACACTTTTCTCAGCTACCAATTATTGTGGTATGTGGGCCTCAATTATGCTCTGCTTACATGTCCTACTTGTTATATCCTTAAGATACGCTCTTTTGTACAGGAACTGCAAACAATGCTGGAGCAATCTTAGTTTTGGGTAGAGATCTTGTGGTTGTTCCAAAACTCATTCATCCCATACCACCAGCAATATCATCACCAAAGACGTCTCCAGAACGCCATATGGAGGATACATGGATGCAGGTGACTTTACTTTTCCATGGCTCTTACTCTAATGTCCGTTGTTATCTGTATTAATTCTATTGGTTTTCTTGAGAACAGGAGCTGAATGCTAACCGGCCACCGACACCGACAAGAGGTCGCCCACAAGTTTAACCATACGTCTTGAGCTTTAATTTTAGTTTAAGGATTTGATTGGAGATGTGTGCCGGTTTTATTTCACTTATACGTTATTTATTTGTATAAGGTTTGGAATCCATCTTGTTAAGCGAGAACTGTTGCAGATGATGAAATGGATATTCTTGAAAAAAAGCTCGAAGATGAACTTGGGAAAAAGCATTTAAGGAGTTGTGTACTTTTTTTGTTTAGTAATTTTACTTTTTCTGTGTAATTTTGGTTCATGGATATGTGATTTGTGGATGGATGTAAAGTTTCATGTATATATACATTGTTATATTTTATTAATTAAATTCATGTTCGTTGAGTTTTAGTTGTGTAAAAATACTTTCGAGATTTTATTTTGTGTATGTTTAAATTCTATTTTGTTTACAGGTTTTTACAAAATGAAGAAATAGCATTGTTGGTTAGCTACGTGTGCAACCAACAATTTTTTTTTTAATTTAATATCACACATTTAATGTCAGACACTTTTAATGTCACAACTTTTAATGTCAGGCAATGACCGACATTAAAAATTGACCGACATTAAAAGAGACTTTTAATGTCAGACAAAGAGTGGTTGACCGACATAAAAAATTAACTTTTAATGTCGGGCATTGACTGACATTAAAAGTCACTTTTAATGTCGGTCAAAGCTTGTTGAATGACATAAAAAGGGACCTTTTAATGTCGGGCAATGACCGACATTAAAAGGGTACTTTTAATGTCGGACAGAGCTTTTAATGTCGGTCCATGACCGACATTAAAAGAGACCGACGTTAAAAGAGGCTTTTAATGTCGGGCAATGCCCGACATTAAAAGCGACCGACATTAAAACTTTTAATGTCGCTGTTTTTAATGTCGGTCAGTGACCGACATTAAAGACTTTTAATGTCGGGCATTGCCCGACATTAAAAGCCAAATTTGTTGTAGTGATCTCTCATTTGGACGAACTTTGTGTTCCAAACACTCCTTAACTCAAACGGAACAAAGTTTGGACAATTTTTCCTCCAAACCACCTGAAGAACTCTCATTTCAACAAATTTTTATTCAAAATTCTTCATAACTCAAACAGAGAAAAGTTTGGACCATATGTCCTCCAAACTACCTGAAAAATTCTCTTTTGGACGAATTTTGTGTTTCAAACTCTCCAAAACTCAAACGGAGCAAAGTTTTGACCATTTTTCATCCTAACCGCTTGAAGAACTCTCATTTGGATGAACTTTATGTTCCTAGCTCTCCAAAACTCAAACGGAGCTAAGTTTGGACAATTTGTCGTCTAAAGCCGCTGAAGAAGTCTCTGAATACTTCAAGAATGATTCTTGATTGCTCTGCAATAATGAAGAACACCACCATTTAATCTTCCCTTCTATGACTCTGAGATTAGGAACGTAGTTGTGGGACTACCTAATCTTGAATGGGAAAAACTCTAGAGAGAAAATTCTCCCTAGAGTTCTTGGGTTGAGAGAATATGAGAGGGAGGCTAGAGAGAATGCAAGAATGCATTCTTGTGGCCTTATGTTGTAGTCCCTAAACCCTAGGTTCAGTGTTCTATTTATAGGAGAAATGCTATGAATAAAATTTCATTTAAAATCATTTATTTCCATAATTGATTTAATCTTTTCCATAATTAATCAATTCCATGACCAACCAATTCCATGACCAATCAATTCCATAATTGATTAATCTTTTCCATAAATGATTGATCACTTCCATAAGTGATTAAATCATTTTCATAAATGATTAACCATTTCCATAAGTGATTAACCATTTCCATAATTGATTAATTTCCAATTAATTAATTCTTTAATTAATTAATCACTAATTAAATATCATATATTTAATTTCAGACCTTCTATTAGTTAATTAGTTAATTACCCAATTAAATATCATAAATTTAATTTGAGGCCTTCAATTAATTAATTCTATAATATGAATCAAATTCATATTAAAATTTGAACTCCTTAAAATTCTCTTATATCCTATAAATTTTATATGAATCAAATTCATATTAATATTTGAACATCTTCAAATATTTATTTCTCTCATATACTATAGTTTAATTAAATCTCATTTAATTTAAACTAAATTGAATAATTAATTAATTCATCTTCTAATTAAATACCATATATTTAATTAGACATATATTTGAACACTTTCAAATATATCAATCCCTCAATATTATAAAATTTAATCTCAAATTGGACTTTATATTTTAATGCATCACTATACATTATATTAATTTGTATCTCGTACAATTAACTTAATTCCCAATATGAATTTGAACTATTCAAATTCTCTCAAGATATATTTGTTCTTAATTACTCTTTACGAGCTAGCAGGGGGACCTAATGGACCTACAGATGAGAAGCTCCAATGATATGAGGTTAATAGATTAAACTCATTAATCAGGTTAACCAATATTCATTAACTGTGGGTCATTCCACTAAAGACCCACAACTGAACTCTTCTCACTGAAGAACATTTTTGTGTCTATGGATGTAGACCTATGCCGGTAAGTCAATCCTTCACGAGTGTTCGTAATCACAGTTGGGTCAAATTACCGTTTTACCCTTGTGTTACATCTGTCTCCTTAAGTACCAGCGCTCCTCTAATAAACAACCTGTTTATGGTCCAACCATTAAACAGAAAGTCCCACTCCGGCCAGTGAGAGGGCAGGATCCCTTTGTTCAAGTCCCGGAGTCACCACTTAAGGGAACAGTCATCTACTTCCCCTAGAAGCTGGAAGGAGTGAATTCCTTCTTGTGTTTTCATGTCCCCAGCCTCCCACTCGGTCTTGTCCCCAAAAAGGAAGGCATATTGAGTCGGCGTATTGGCCACTCTCACCCATGCTAATCAAAGGACAATCCCTCATGAGAAGGAGTTCATGACACACTCAGGATTAAGACTTAGTTACCTAGGTCATCCTATTGAAACAGTAACCTAATTAGTTAACGGTGTTATAACTAATGGTTGACTATTTCGTGGTCCGGTCTTATGCAAACTCATTGCATAGGATACCCCCACTTGCATGTCTACTACATGGACGTTTTGGATCAATACGTTTGTATCAAGTACAAAGCGGGTTGTATCTCATAGTGTTACCACAGGATAAGGTACCCAACCTTATCCTTGTACTCTAGACCTTTTAGGTCGTTACTTGAACATCGATCCTCGTATGTCCCCACATACTAGTTCAAGTTACATACAAACAACCTTGAATCTTAGTTTATTGGATTTGGGTCAAATAGTTGATGGACCGCAAAGCGCACGGGCCGCAAGTAATATAAAACGGAAAGTATTCCGAGTATCGAATCCTCAGGGAGGCGAAGCGAAACTTAAGCAAATAATTAAAATTTTCTTGAGCACTGAAAATACTTAGGCGAAATAATATTTAGGGACCACTTCATGCAATAAAAAGATTTAAATTCAAGATGATTAATGAAAACAAATTGATCAATCAAAAATAAAATGTGGAGAAAGAGTTTTCTTTAAATGGGAAGAGGGGTCTTGAAAATCAATGATTAGGTAAATAATTGCTATAATTATCCTATCTCATTGCCCAACTAATTATAATCCTAGAATCTCCATTAATCACATAGGTTCTCCTGTCGGTTTCCCCTAATTGTAATTAATTCATTTTAACAACCTAAGTGTCCTTAGCGCTATTAAAAATCATTAATTATTACGCTCTGATTCATTTTAGGAATCTAAGTTTAATCAACTAATCCCGGTGTCACAACGGGCAATTAAACTAGTTGCATGGATTATGATCTATCCTAATTTCTCTCCGTCGAGTTTCCATTAAGAATCGAATCATTACACAATTGGCCAGATTAAGTAAAGCATTAAGCACATCCATACAAATAATTAGGACATGGGCAAGAGACAAGAAATTATAATAATATTTGAACTATCATTTCATTTCAAGACCCCAAATTGGGGTTTAGCTACACATAATATCCACAATAATTACAAGGGAAAGCATAATAAAGAGCATAAAGGGAAAGGAATTGACCGTCGAAAAACCCCTCGCTGACGCTTGGAGCCCCGCTGACTACTCCTTGAGCCTCTAATATGCTCCCCCAAAATTCCCAAAATTTTCCCACTAAAAGAATCCTCTCAAAAAGGCTCAAAAGCCTTGAGAGGGGCTCCAAAAGGAGCCTAAGGAAGAGAGAAAGGAAGAAATTCCTTTGTAGGAATGATGATTGATGAGGAATGAGGCACCCAAGGGTGCCTTTTTACAGGCCTGGAATAGGGGTAGCGTCGCGACGCTACCTTGCTAAGCGTCACGACGCTGCTGCGCACGCGGCTTGGGCAACAAGAAAGGGCAGCGTCGCGACGCTGCCTTACTTAGCGTCTCGACGCTGTCCAGATTTCCAGATTTTTCAGCTTCCTTTTTGGGCTGATTTTTGGGCCTTCTTCTTCATTCCTCTTGGTCTTTTCTTTATAGTTGACTTCTTTGGGCCTCCAATTGCATCAAGCTAGGATTTGGGCTATAATTACTTCAATTTTGGCTCTTTTTCTCCCAAAATCACCAACTTAGCTCCTAAGGACCAAATAACAGAATTCATTAGATATATTCATTAAAAATACGATTAAAGCACCAAAAAGCTTAATAAATTGAGAATAAAATAGCGACATTTCTGCTCGCTATCAATAGTGCAATATTTAACAATAACACTTTATTGTAGAAACTCAATAACACTTTATTGAAACAAGTATATAGTTTGTTTACATTCACTATTTACGAGTTTTAGGGCATAAAACCCAACAAACTCCCACTTGAACTAAAACTCTAGTTTAGTGGGATGTACAATAATCTATACAGCAGTGGGTGTATAAATACATGTATAAAACATATACAATGTACAAATACAATAAACTAGGGCATCACTATACCCATTACATAATGGTATCACTATACCCATTACATTTCTCCTACTTGCCCTAGATTTCACCTTTGTACATATCTCGTAGATCTAGACCTTCTAGATGACCCTCAAACACTTTAGCCGAGAGAGTCTTTGTAAATGAATCAACAATATTTTATTTAATTTAATGTGTCTGCTTGTCTTAGGCTGGGATGTTCTTTTGAATTTGCCAGAACACCACTATATCACTATAAAGTGTGATGGGCAAGTTCACATTTGGAACACATTCCAAATCAACCAAGAACTTTCTAAGCCATACACTCTCTATTGTTGCTTCACAAGCAGCTAATTTTTCGGCCTATACGGTCAAGACTGTAACTATGCCATACTATAGCTCCATCGTAAATAGTGACCATAGATACTGATGTAGATTTTCTCAAATCCTTATCAGTCATAAAATTTGTGTCAGTGTATCCTGTAAGGATCAAATCCTTAGTCCCATACACGAGCATATAGTTCCTCGTTTTCCTCGAATACTTGAGGATATTCTTAACTGTTTTCCAATGATTAAATCTTGGATTAGATTGATACTTACTGACAATCCCTATTGCATAGGACATTCGTCTCATCTCCTCAACTTCTTGAGGTGTCTTAGGAAACGGTTTCTTAGACAAAAAGAATTCCACGCCTGAAAGGTAGTGAATCCTTCTTGGAGTTCTGTATCTTATATCTAACTGACATCTTGTAGATATAAGTCACTTACGACAAGGCTAGCTTTTTTGTTCTAACGATTCCTAACGATTTGGATCCCAAGAATAAACTCGGCTTCTCCCAAATTTCCATTTGGAAATGAGCTGCTAGCTCCTTTAATGTCAGTAAGATAACCTACATCATTCCCAATGATTAGGATATCAATCATATACAACACTAAGTAAGCTACTGAACTATTGATGATTACTTGTAAACACAAGACTCATTAATGTTCTGATTAAAGCCAAAAGATTTGGTCACTATATCAAATCTTATATTTCAAGATCAAAATGCTTAGGTCAATCCATGAATGGATCACTTAAGCTTGCAAACTCTTTTGCTTTCGATCTTGTTGTATGAACCCTTCGTGTTAAGACCTTTAATGTCTCGTTTTCTCTTGTAAATCCACTTGTAACTAATAGGTGTTACCCATCAAGCAGATCTACAAGATCCCAGATGGAAGTGAAATACAAAAGACTTCATTTCCAGGTCCATGACTTTAATCCATTGGTCCTTGTCAACATCATTCATTTTCTTTCTAAAAGATAATGAACCCCTATGTCATCATCAGGTATGATGACCTAGGCTTCAAAGAAGCCCATGTAACGTTCAGATTATCAAACAACCCTCCCACTACATTGAGGCAATCTCAACTATTGAGATGGATGTGACTAACTAGATGCACTGATCCATCAACAACTCTTGTTGAACAGTCAACCTCATCAACAACTCTTGTGGATGTTACTGTAGCTTCATTAGTTAACTTACTTAAATCGACTTTAATCTTGTGGTTTATTATTTTTTATGTGGACTTTTTTGAGAATTTAGCATTTGTCGATACAAATTCTTTATTCTCTTGTGAATTGAAGAAGTATCCACTTCTCGTTTCCTTTGGGGTTACCTACTATAGTATGCAATGCAGTCAACACTACATGACCCCAAAACGAGCCAGACAATTGAGCATAGCTCAACATGGAATGAACCATATCCAATAGGGTTCTATTTCTCCTAAATTAGATTTAGGGTGTGATCCCATGTACTACAAAATAGTCCTGGAATCTCAAATCCCTATACTCAACACTTTGATCAGATCGAAGTGTTTTTTATCATCTCACCTAACAAGTTTTCAACTTCAGTCCTAAGCCCCTTCGAATATCTCCAGAGCTTCAAACTTAAGTTGCATTAGGTAAGGATACTCATACCTTTGAATAATCATCCAAAAGAGATGAATTATTCATGCCCTCCCACTGCTTTAACATATTGAACCACAAGGATCCAATTGTACAAGCTCCAAGGGCTCTTTGGCCCTTAGATCTTTTCCAGTAAAAGATCTATCAATCATATTGCCCACAAGACATGACTTACATGGTAGTAGAGAGTCATCTTCTAACTCACTTAGAAGTTCACTCTTGACCAATCTTCCAATCAAATTGAGATTAATATGGTCCACCTTAGAACCAAAGAAAGGTATTTTCCTTTAGGAGAAATCCTTTGCCTCTTCTCACATTAAGTAGTAGATGAAGGTGTACATATTACACATGCAGAAGCAATTGAAGATGGAAAGCACTTAAGACATTCAATTTTGCTCCTAAAGCATGCATGTTCTAGAAAAGACAGAATAGAGAGTTTAGAAAACACCAACCTTTGTAGCTCACTTATGTTGAACTCCTTGTGGTGTTTGCCTCTCCTATGCTCCTTGGACAACCTCTAGAGTCTTCCCCACTATACTCCGGGCCAAGAACGACTTGTGGGAGTCTATATAAGATAGGGAATGGGAAGGGAGTGCTTGAAGCATCAAACAATGGAGAAGAATGAGAGATGAGAGAACTTTGAGTCCAAATTCCAGCAACATAACATTAAGGAAATGGCTCTCTTATGTTTGAATATGATTCAAACTCCTGTTAAAGACATTCTCCATGCAAAGCCAAGCCTCAAGACACAAGACACATGGTGTATTTACAAGCTCAAGTGGATTCTAGGTGTACATTACACAAGACATGCAACAATGCATGAGTGAGTTGTCTTTCCACTTTGAATGATCATGCATTAAGTGGATTTCCAACTAATTCCACTAAATTCAAATTGAAATCAAATTTCAAGCTTGCAAATTACCCCCAATTTCAATTCTAAATTGAAATTGATTGCTTGGTAATTAATTTGAAAATTTTCAAATTAATTTTGATATGATTAATCTAATTAATCTTTGTTATCTTGTGCAATTCCATATATATGATTCCTAATACATATATATAGTATTCAAAACACTTTTAAATACTTCATCTCTCATTTGCTAATTTAATTCATAATTAAATTATTGTGTCAAACACAATTTACGATAATACCCTTTTTCCCGATTTTGAACGATTCAAAGCTTCCTATCTTTTCTTCTAGGCTTAATTCCGATATGAGCTAGTAGGGGGACCTAATGGACCTATAGATCATGGGTTCCAACGATTCGAGGCTAACCGACTAATCTCATTGTCCAAGCTAGCCAACATTCGTTAACTATCGGAATACTCCACTATAGCCCGATAGTTGCACTCCCCTCACTATAGATATATTTCCGTCCACTTGATTTAACCATGATTAGTAAGTCGATCATTCACAGGTTGTTCTTAGCTATAGCTAGGTCAATAAGTCGTTTTACCCCTATAGTACTTCTAGTTCCTTAAGTCCCACTGATCCTCTAATGAACAATTGGTTTATGGTCCAACCAATAAACCGAGTCCCTCTCAGGCCAATGAGAGGGCGGGATCCCTTTGTTCAAGCCCCGGAGTCAGCACTTAAGGGAACAACCTCTCTACTATCCCTTATTCGGGTAGGAGTGAATTCCTTCTTGCACGACTATGTCCCCAGCTATCTACCCGTTCCTATCCCTGAAATGGGAGGCTTATTGAGTCGGCGATACTGAGCCACTCTCACCTATGCAGATCTAAGGATAAGCCCGAATAAACAGGAGTTCATAGTTAGCTCAGGATTAAGATCGAGTTACCTAGGTCATCACATGAAATAGTCAGTCTCGTCAGTAATCGGTGTTATAAAGCGAGAGCGACTTATTTCTCGGTCCTGGTCTTATGCAAACTCATTGCATAGGACACCCCCACTCGCATGTCTCTACATGGACGATTTAGGATCACATCGTCTATACCATCTATAAAGTGGGTCGCGTCTCATAGTGTCTCCAGAATAAGGTACCCAACCCTATTCCTACTATAGACCGTTTTGGCTATTACTCAAGCTTGATCCACTTTTATGTCTCTACATAAAGCTCAAGTGTTCATCCTATAGCCATGGATCTTAGTTTATTTGATTTGGGTTATATATGTGCAATTTAATTTATTCAGTAATGACTTTTACTGAATCAATCTCGATAACACCTTTATCGAATAAGTATATAATTCGTTTAACATTCATTATCTACGAGTTTTAGGGCACCAATCCCAACAATCTCCCACTTGAACTAAAACTCTAGTTTAGTGGGATGTAGTATAATCTATAACAGCAGTGGATGAATAAATACTTGTATTAATAACAGAGTAAAAATACAATAAACTAGGGCATCTAAATACCCAGTATACTAAGGTATCGATATACTGGTTACAATTCTCCCACTTGACCTAGATTATTTCTCGTACATATCTCGCAGACCTAGACCTTCTAGATGACTCTCGAACACTTTAGCCGTGAGAGCCTTCGTGAATGGATCAGCAATGTTGTGCTCCGACGCTATCTTCGTGACGATCACGTCTCCTCGGTGCACAATCTCCCTAATGAGATGGTATTTCCTTTCGATGTGCTTGCCTCTCTTATGGCTGCGAGGTTCCTTTGAGTTTGCAACTGCGCCGCTATTATCACAATACAAGGTGATAGGCCGATGCATATTTGGAACGACTTCCAAGTCAGTTAGGAACTTCCTAAGCCATACTGCCTCTTTTGTTGCTTCGCAAGCGGCTACATATTCGGCCTCCATGGTCGAGTCTACAATGCATCCTTGCTTGATGCTGCGCCATACTATTGCTCCTCCATTTAGAGTGAATACTAACCCCGATGTAGATTTCCTCGAATCTTTATCAGTTTGAAAGTCAGAATCAGTGTATCCTGTAAGGATCAAATCCTTCGAACCATACACGAGCATATAGTCCCTCGTTCTCCTTAGATATTTGAGGATACTTTTAACGGCTGTCCAATGATCAAATCCTGGATTGGATTGATATCTACTGACAATCCCTACTGCATAACAAATGTCAGGCCTTGTACACAACATGGCATACATTAGGCTACCTACTGCAGAGGCATAGGGAAAACGTCTCATGTCCTCAACTTCTTGAGGTGTCTGAGGACACTGTTCCTTAGACAAGTTAATTCCGTGCCTGAAAGGTAGTAGTCCTTTCTTGGAATTTTGCATTTTATATCTAACCAACAATTTGTCGATATAAGACGCTTGAGACAGGGCTAGCGTTTTGTTCTTTCGGTTTCAAACAATTTGGATTCCTAGAACAAATTGTGCCTCACCCAAATCTTTCATTTGGAATTGAGTTGCTAGCCATAGTTTAATGTCAGTTAGATAACCTACATCATTCCCGATGAGTAGGATATCATCCACATACACTACTAAGAAAGCTATAGAGCTGTTGATGATCCTTTTGTAAACACAAGGCTCATCAACGTTTTGTTCAAAGCCATAAGATTTGATCGCAGTATCAAATCTTATATTCCAGGATCTAGACGCTTGTTTTAATCCATAAATGGATCGTTTAAGCTTGCAAACTTTTTGCTCTTGATCCTGAGCTATGAACCCCTCTGGCTGAGACATGTAGATACTTTCTTCAAGATCACCGTTCAGAAAGGCAGTCTTGAGATCCATTTGCCATATTTCATAATCGTAAAACGTGGAAATGGATAAAAGTATCCGGATCGACTTTAACATGGCAACAGGGGAGAAGGTTTCTTCATAGTCAATCCCCTCCCGCTGGGTAAAACCCTTTGCCACAAGTCGTGCCTTAAAGGTCTGTACCTTTCCAGCAGCGTCTCGTTTTCTCTTGTAGATCCATTTGCACCCTATGGGTCTAACCCCTTCAGGTTGATCTACAAGATCCCATACTGAATTAAAATGCATGGACTCGATCTCTATGTCCATGGCTTTAATCCACTCGTTCTTGTCAACGTCATCCATTGCCTGTTTAAAGGTTAATGGATCCTCGATCCCGTCATCAGGTATGACGACTGGAGTTTCAGTTAAACCCAAATAGCGATCAGGCTGTCTAACAACCCTCCCACTACGTCGAGGTCCTCTTATTTCTTGAGAAGGACGTGATTGACTCGAGGTGCCAGTATCATCAACAACTCTTGTTGATGTTTCTGTAGCTTCGTTAGATAGTTCACTTAAAACGACTTTACTACGTGGCTTGTGATCTCTGAGGTGGTCTTCTTCTAGGAATGTAGCATTTGTCGATACAAGTACTTTATTTTCCTTTGGATCGAAGAAGTATCCACCTCTCGTTTCTTTGGGATAGCCTATAAATAGGCAAGATCTAGAACGAGGCTCCAATTTCTTTGGGTTTGCTTCTAGCACGTATGCAGGACATCCCCAAATTCTGAAATGTCGTAAACTAGCTTTACGACCTTTCCAGAGCTCAAATGGTGTTTCAGAAACACTCTTTGAGGGAACTACATTCAAGATATAAACTGCAGTCTCTACTGCATAACCCCAAAACAAGTTAGGCAACTGAGCATAACTCATCATCAAACGAACCATGTCCAACAAGGTTCTGTTTCTCCTTTCTGATACACCGTTTTGCTGAGGTGTACCAGGGGTTGAGAGTTGGGACGTAATTCCATGCTCTATAAAATAGTCTTGAAAACTTAAGTCCATATACTCTCCACCTCGATCGGATCAAAGTGTTTTTATCGTCTTACCTAATAGGTTCTCAACCTCGGCCTTATACTCCTTGAACTTTTCAAAAGCTTCGGACTTATGATGCATCAGGTAGAGATAGCCATACCTCGAATAATCATCAATGAAACTGATGAAATATTTGTACCCTCCTCGAGCTCTAATGTTCATTGGTCCACAGAGGTCCAAATGAATGAGCTCTAAGGGCTCTTTGGCACGATAACCTTTTCCGGTAAAAGGTCGTTTTGTCATCTTGCCCTTAAGGCATGATTCACAAGGAGGCAACGAGTCGTCTTCTAACTTGTTTAGAAGTCCACTCTTGACCAATCTCCCAATCCTATTGAGGTTGATATGGCCTAACCTCAAGTGCCAGAGATAGGTATCTTGAGAAACTCTTCGCTTTTTAGGTTGAGTCTCAGTGGTTTTAAACATCTCGTGATTTAAAATAGCTTTAGACTCAATTGGTCTCAAAACATATAATTTATTCTTCAAGTTTGCAGAGCAAACATCAATACCTCTTTTAGTTATGAACGCTTCATTAACAGAAAAAGAAATTGAGTAACCTTGTTCTAATAAACAAGATAAAGAAATCAAATTTCTTTTAATCTTCGGAACTATGTACACATTATCTAATATCATGTAGCGTTCCTTGGTGAAGAATAATTTTATGTCTCCCACTGCAATAGCCGAGATGACTTCTCCTGTTCCAACTTTAAGAGTCATCTCTCCAGCTATTAGCTGTTGCCAAGAACTCATTCCTTGAAATGAAGAACATACGTGATTAGTGGCACCTGAATCGAGTATCCAGGCAGAATCGTCGTTTTCCACTAAACACGTTTCCAAGACTAATAAATCACATTTAGAGTCGTGGATCATGTTTATCTTGGCTACGCAATTAGTTTGAGGACATTCCTCAGTTGAGACCAAACCTAAATTCTTTGCCACGTGTTTAGCGTTTAAGCAAGTATTCTTAGTCGAATGTACTAAACCGTTTAATTTGGCATTTGACAAAGCACATACGTTTTTCGACATATTGCTGAAACAAACAAATTAATCTCTATTAGAAACATGCACTAAACCCATTAATCACATTTATCCAATCAGATTTAGCAAAAGCAATCATCGACCCATATATACAATTGATTTATTTTGCAACGATACTTCAGGGGTTTAGAATAACCGCTACCGTAGGGCAGTCAGCTACTCCTCCTCTGAATCGAGACAATCTCGGCCAAATACTATTCCCAGAATAACTCTTACTCCAATAGTTATTAGCTAACGTTAATTTGGTCAAGACCATCTTGTAAGTGTTACCCATCATTTTCAGATTGCAGAGGGCGGCCCCAACAATGCCACCGTAGGGAAGAGCTAATGTTGGGAATGGCCCTAGGAAACCCTATCCATTTCTGGAGTTTGCGTTGTTCCGAATCCCATGCACAATCCCTCCGTAGGGTGATCGCTCCCAGGGCGACTCGCAGGCAGCGCATAGGAATCTCACGGTGCAACCTAATGATGGAGACCGCAGGATACGTTTGACACGTTTCCTTCTCCCACTTACTATGAACACTTTCCCCATTCACCTTGATATTAACTCATGCAAACACCATCCGTAGGGGGACGCTCCCAGGGCGCCTCGAGGCCAAGCATGGATCTCACGGTGTGAACTCAGGGGGACGTGAGAGTAGAAACTTAATATGAATATTTCGTTTCTATACTTTTCCTCCCACTAAAATGTCGTAAAGTTTTAGGATCTATTACTTAGGTAAATTCCGGCTAAATGAATCTATCTAAGTCTATGCCTTATTAAACAAGGTCTTTACACTAAATGTCTAGGTGAATTAAACTCTTTTAATAACCTAGTGACATTGCATGCTAGTAAGACTTTGGTTAATTCAACTCAGGTTTCGAACCATTTGCCGGGAGAGTTCCCTTATAACCAAGGTCTTATGTCCTACTTACTCAAATTTTAAAACTATTTAAAAAAAAAAAACTAAGTAAGACATATTTCTAATCCTATTAGAAAAGGCGATCTTAGATCTATTCATTTTAAACCATTTAAAGAATGATAAGATCCTAAGATCCTATGTTAGCATGCAACTCTTTGTTATAGGTTTTATGGATCGTATTCATTAACTATTATAACTCTTATAACTTTTAATGAATTAACCCTATAACATGCTTTCTAATGGTGTTTAAAAGCATATAACAATCAATCATTCAAGTTATAAGAAAAGCACCATTTAGAAACAACCTATGTCTAGGTTTGTATAACGCTTTATACTACGATGTCTAGGTGATAACACTTTAAAACCTCACACCGCCCACGCATGCTCATAAAACTCGAGTTAACTTAACTCAAGAACCGACTCGATGCCCAGGTAGGAGATGTTCCGTAAACCGTCAACTTAAATACCTCCAGCCTTAGACAACATCTTGTCGGGTGAGTTCTCTCGTAACCATTGTTTTACAAGATATCGACCTAAACTATGCAAGTTGATCGAATCGTTGAAGGTTCATTAACCTAAGTGAGCATGCACTTAATCTTGTTATAGATTTTAGATTTCTATCTCTTTTTATAACAATTATAAAAACAATCCATAACAAGCCTAATTTCAGAATAACACTTATAATCAAACTAATGAAATTTCATGCTTCATGCTTGGTTAATTTTATCAATTAATAATTATAACTATTATAAGAATAATCAATTTTAATTAACCATTCAAGCATGAATCTCCCTAAATTAATACAACACTTATATTAATTAAACATGAAATTTCCCTCATGCATTTGAATTAATCAATAACACTTATTAAAATTAAACAAATGCATGAACATGCTTTCCTATGGTGGGGTTTTAAAACTATATGGCATGCTCATAATGCACATACATCCATTTAATTAAATCATACATTCACAATGCATAAAGTAATTAAATCAAGCTAAAATGGAATAGTTTGGCAATTTTTAAAAAAACACAAGCAATTTCAATAATTATTACAATAATAATTAATAAATAAACTTGCAACACGCCCGAGCTTCACGAACCATCCCGAACCGCTCATCCAAGCAATGAACCGGTCATGTAATGAGTGAAATGAGGCTGCAACAGACCGAGCCGGACCAAAAGGCAGCAGCTGAACCGGAATGAAAAAAAACTGTTGCTCGAATTAAAAAACAGCTTGCTGGAATTTTCATTTTCTGCTGCGTCTTCTCCGGTTTTTCTTCAATTTTACAGCCTATATGGACTCTAATGACTCTATAAAAATTACAGACTATAGTACACACATTAACGCTCTTACATATCTGAGCAATTACAATTTCATGAAGGTTTGAATGCTCACAAAATTGCCAAACCAGAACACTTCCATTTTAGCACACAGAAAATTCAATTTCAAAATGGTACCCACCAAAGCAAAATTAAAACGAATTAAGTGCTCTAATCATGCTCTGATACCAATTGAAGGTGTACATATTACACATGCAGAAGCAATTGAAGATCGAAAGCACTTAAGACATTCAATTTTGCTCCTAAAGCATGCATGTTCTAGAAAAGACAGAATAGAGAGTTTAGAAAACACCAACCTTTGTAGCTCACTTATGTTGAACTCCTTGTGGTGTTTGCCTCTCCTATGCTCCTTGGACAACCTCTAGAGTCTTCCCCACTATACTCTGGGCCAAGAACGACTTGTGGGAGTCTATATAAGATAGGGAATGGGAAGGGAATGCTTGAAGCATCAAACAATGGAGAAGAATGAGAGATGAGAGAACTTTGAGTCCAAATTCCATTAGCATAACATTAAGGAAATGACTCTCTTATGTTTGAATATGATTCAAATTCCTTTTAAAGACATTCTCCATGCAAAGCCAAGCCTCAAGACACAAGACACATGGTGTATTTGCAAGCTCAAGTGGATTCTAGGTGTACATTACACAAGACATGCAACAATGCATGAGTGAGTTGTCTTTCCACTTTGAATGATCATGCATTAAGTGGATTTCCAACTAAATCCACTATATTCAAATTGAAATCAAATTTCAAGCTTGCAAATTACCCCCAATTTCAATTCTAAATTGAAATTGATTGCTTGGTAATTAATTTGAAAATTTTCAAATTAATTTTGATATGATTAATCTAATTAATCTTTGTTATCTTGTGCAATTCCATATATATGATTCCTAATACATATATATAGTATTCAAAACACTTTTAAATACTTCATCTCTCATTTTCTAATTTAATTCATAATTAAATTATGGTGTCAAACACAATTTACGATAATACCCTTTTTCCCGATTTTGAACGATTCAAAGCTTCCTATCTTTTGTTCTAGGCTTAATTCCGATATGAGCTAGTAGGGGAACCTAATGGACCTATAGATCATGGGGTCCAACGATTCGAGGCTAACCGACTAATCTCATTGTCCAAGCTAGCCAACATTCGTTAACTATCGGGACACTCCACTATAGCCCGATAGTTGCACTCCCCTCACTATAGATATATTTCCGTCCACTTGATTTAACCATGATTAGTAAGTCGATCCTTCACAGGTTGTTCGTAGCTATAGTTAGGTCAATAAGTCGTTTTACCCCTATAGTACATCTAGTTCCTTAAGTCCCACTGATCCTCTAATGAACAATTGGTTTATGGTCCAACCAATAAACCGAGTCCCTCTCGGGCCAATGAGAGGGCGAGATCCCTTTGTTCAAGCCCCGGAGTCAGCACTTAAGGGAACAACCTCTCTACTATCCCTTATTCGGGTAGGAGTGAATTCCTTCTTGCACGACTATGTCCCCAGCTATCTACCCGTTCCTATCCCTGAAATGGGAGGCTTATTGAGTCGGCGATACTGAGCCACTCTCACCTATGCAGGTCTAAGGATAAGCCCAAATAAACAGGAGTTCATAGTTAGCTCAGGATTAAGATCGAGTTACCTAGGTCATCACATGAAATAGTCTGTCTCGTCAGTAAACGGTGTTATAAAGCGAGAGCGACTTATTTCTCGGTCCTGGTCTTATGCAAACTCATTGCATATGACACCCCCACTCGCATGTCTCTACATGGACGATTTAGGATCACATCGTCTATACCATCTATCAAGTGGGCAGCGTCTCATAGTGTCTCCAGAATAAGGTACCCAACCCTATTCCTATACTATAGACCGTTTTGGCTATTACTCAAGCTTGATCCAGTTTTATGTCTCTACATAAAGCTCAAGTGTTCATCCTATAGCCATGGATCTTAGTTTATTGGATTTGGGTTATATATGTGCAATTTAATTTTTTCAGTAATGACTTTTACTGAATCAATCTCGATAACACCTTTATCGAATAAGTATATAATTCGTTTAACATTCATTATCTACGAGTTTTAGGGCACCAATCCCAACAGTAGAAGTCTTAAACAACCCAGTGTTCATGACTGCTTTACTCTTGATTAGTCCTAAAACATTTAGGTTACTTTCCAGTAAAGCTAAACAAATGTCAACTCCCTTTCTTGAAATAAAACTGCGTTAGCAGAGAAAGGTAAAAAGTAACATTGTTCCAGCAAATAAGACACAGAAATCAAATTTTCTTTAGATCTTAGGAATTACATACACATTATCTAATAATATGTATTTTCTTCCACCGAGAAAAATAACTTAATGTTCCCTATTGCTATAGCCAAAATAACCTCTCTAATTCTAACTTTGAGAGTTATTACACAAGTAGCAAGCTGTTGCTAGGAACTTATAACTTTAAAAGAAGAACACACGTGATTTGTGGCCCCTGAATCAAGTATTCAGGGAGAATCGCTATTCTTCACTAATCACGTTTTCAAGACAAGTAAATGAAAATTACGGTCTTGAACAAGTTCTATTTTTGCTAAGCAAGGTTCTATGTAATATTCATCAAGAACAATTCTTGATGAATTAAACATATGGGGCGTGAGAACATTCCTCAGTTAAGAATAATCTTAGACTTATTTACCACAATTTGTCGTTTAAGCTTGTTGCATAACCGTTATTTATAAAATGACGTAAGACAATACACATAAAATTATTATATAATTGCTGAAGTAACAAATTTCTTGTATTATTAATTGCACTAACCCATTACAAATAATCCAATCAAATTCTGCAAAAAAAAAAAAAAAGCAATCAAAGAAACCCTATAAAACTATTGATTTGGTTTTTGCAACGATACTTCAAAGGTTTAGAACAACAGCCACCGAAGGGTGGTTAGCTACTCGTCCTCTGAATTGAGACAATCTCAACCAAATTCTAACACCAGAATAACTCATATTCCATTAGCGTTTAGTTACTGTTGTTCGGTCAAGGATTAGTTAACACATTTAACTCATTCCCGTAAGTGTAACCCAGGTAGGAAGTGTTCCGTAAACCGTCAACTTAAATACCCCCAGCCTTAGACAGAACTTAACCGGTGGAGTTCCCTTATAATCATAGTAATGTTTTTCCTACTTAGTCAATTAAAACTAACTTTAATTCTAAGTAAGAATAATTCTAATCCTATTAGAAATGTGATCTTAGGTCTAATTAATTTTAAACATTTTAAAATTAATTCATTTATCCTAAGATCCTATGTTTGCTTGCAATTCTTTGTTATAGGTTAACAGTTTCTATTCATTAATTTTATAACTATTATAAATTTTAATGAATCAGACCAATAACATGCTACTATGGTGAATAAATCAACAATCAAATTCTAATTAATTTTATTAACCATACAATAGCATACATGACATACAATAATATAACAATTATATTAATGTAAGGTAATGACATGCTCAATGCAATTTAATTTCCTTTTAATTAACCTAACTCTTAAATTAATTATACAAGAAAATTAAAATTAAGCATTACCATTTTCATAACATTTATATTAATAGCTCATGGAAATTAAACATGTAAATTACTAATATAAATATAACTCTTATATTTTTAAACTAAAGTAATTTCATGCTCAATGCAAATTGATTTTCTTCAATTAATCTAACTCTTAAATTAATTACCCAAGAAAATAAGCATTCACATTTTCATACATTAACATAACACTTTATATTAATATATCATGAAAATTAATTAAGCATGTTAATTACTTATATAAATATAACTCTTATATATTATTAAACTAAAGTAATTTCATGCTCAATTCAAATTATTTTTCTTCAATTAATCTAACTCTTAAATTAATTACCCAAGAAAATTAAAATAAACATTCACATTTTCATACATTAACATAACACTTTATATTAATTGCTCATGAAAATAAATAAGCATATAAATTACTTTCATAAATATAACTTTTTATATTTTTACTAAAGTAATTTCATGCTCAATGCTTCTCAATTTTCATCCATTTAATCATAACAATTTATATTAAATACCCATGAAAATTAAATTCATGCATAATACTTATATTATAACAATTATAATTAAAAAATGCATGAATATGCTTAACCTATTGTAACGACCCTACTTTTCATGCCTAGATCCTAAGGCCGTTACTACATGCATTTCATTCTACTTTTAAGAACAACGAGAAATTTTCATTTAAAGAAACCATACTTAGAAATTTGCGAAACTTTTCAATCTGGGATCCCAGTTTAAAACAGAACAAACGAAACCTTTAGTGAATCAAACCAAACTTCAAGCGGAATAAATCGTAAATCATTCAATACAAGTTCAAAGGAGAGTTTCAAAACGTAAAAATGCGGAAGACTATCCTAAAGGAGATCCATGGCTCAGCAGCTCCCCGTCACGCGTACTGCACACCTTTACCTCTACCTGCAGTTGTATGTAAGGGAAAAGAATGAGTATTTAAGAAAATACTCAGTAAGTAGCAATCAAGGCTTTAACATTTTATTTGAGTTAAGGGCCTTAGGTTAGGTCATCTCATTTCATTTCATTTCATCTCATTTCATTTCATTTCATTTATAGATCGGGTCTCGTGTTCAATTAGTACACCTTTATATAAATATAAGTTTGCCAACTCACTGATGGTGCACAAGTGGGAGTTTTGGGAGGTCTCTACTCCTACTGATGGTAGATGGCACCCAGTCAGTGGAGCTAAGTCTCATCCCTCAAGGCACTAATAGGCGCGTAGCGCTCTAAGCTACCATTTCACTGGTGGAGCGTTCATGGGTTTAAGTCGGGAATTTACTTCCACAGTTAGTAAATGGCACCTAGACTGCGAAGCCAAGTCCCGCCCATTAAGCCCCTCATTTCAGTCTATTACATCTCAGTCCTAGGTGTTTAATTGACACAACCCTCGTCTAAGGCACTAGTTTATTCCTTTCTCTTTCCTAATCCTTTCCCTCAAGGTAAATATGATTCCCAAACCGTCATGAGGCTACCGAAAATTCGGCAGCATAACGGCACACGCAGAGGGAACCCAAATTTTTCTATACACCTGGAAACAATATAATGCACTTCTATAGTCACAACGGGTCGGATGTCGCATCCAAACTTCAATCCAAACTCCAACAGACATTTAACCCATTCCCCAATATCACAAATAAAATCCAGAGAAACACATAGCAATCCAAGCCAAACATGCTTTAAAATAAACCAAGAGATGCTAGGTTAACTTTAAGATCCTCGTGCTATCAACATGTCTTATAATGAAGCTTATCATGATTCCACAATCAAAACTCAAGGCTCAAATCTTATCCATGCTAACATATTAAATTTTCAAAGAAAATTAAGCCAAAGCATATAACTAAATCCAACGGCTACATATATATTAATCCCAAGCATTTCAGTTCATGGCTAACCAAATAAAATATGAAATTCACGGCCTCAACACAAACAAAGAACACTTAGCCCAAACTCCAATTATTCCATAATCCACGCTTCTCATTTAATGCCCAAATAATGGCAATCTCAACATGCTCAATCATGCTTCAAAAGTTAACCCAACACACTTTACTTAAGCATAAGGACCAACTTGGTTAAAAAAAATGGCACTTCAATCCAACTATCCACTTTAAATTCCCAATTAACAAACAATGGTCAATTAGTCTAAGACATAAAATTTGAATCCAACTAGCTACTTACCTTAGTGAAGGAGATACTTGATTAACCTCCAAGAAATTCCTAAACTCCAAGGTTCTTACGCAAGCTACAACAAGGAAATGAACTCTTAATTAACTATGGACTCTAACCAAGCATTCAACTAAGAACCCACTACATTGTCTTAAGGCAGAGACGACGGTAATCAGATCCGAGCGACGAAGAACAAACATATCTGGACCCAACGGCTGCGGCAGTTCACGGCGACGGGAGGCGAGCGGCGGCGCCGGGCGGTTCACGATGACGGGAGGCGAGCGGCGGCGTCGGGCGTCGGCTTGACGTGCAGACGGAGAGAGAGAGGCTGCGAGGGAGAGAGAGAACCGAGAGAGAGACGTGTTAGAGAGAGAGAGAGAGAGAGAGAGACGAAACGAGAGAGAGAGAAAGAAACATTACCGGCGGCGGCGGAGGAAGGCAACGACGGCGGCGTGCGGCTGAAGGCGGCGACGTGAGGGAGACCGAGAGAGAGAAATCACAGTGAGGGAGGGAGCTAGCCGACAGGGAGAGAAAGAGAGTCGGGGAGAGAGAGAAAAACTGATATTATTTTATTTTTTTTTTTTACAAACGGTCATTTTGACCGAAAATTGGGGGGAAGTTCCCCCCCCCTTTTTTTCTTTTCCCCCTTTGACCGGCAACTCTTTTGCCCACTTGCCTTTATTTTTTTTATTTTTTTTTATTTCCAAATGCTTGCCGTTACATCATACTAACCTTAAAAGAACTTTCGTCCTCGAAAGTTTCTAGTATTGGAACAACTCTGGATACTTGGCCATCAATTCATCTTCTCTCTCCCACGTTGCCTCTTCAGACAAATGGTTTCGCCAAAGGACCTTCACGAGAGCTATCTCGCGATTGCGAAGGACCTTCACCTCTCTGTCAAGGATTAGCACCGGTTCCTCCTCATAAGACAAGTTCTCGCTCAAATGTAAAGGTTCGAAGTCCACTCTGTGGGTTGGATTTGTCAAATACTTTCGCAGCATGGAGACATGGAAAACGTTGTGTACCGCCGAAAGAGAAGGCGGCAAGGCCAAACGGTAAGCTACCGGACCAATCCGTTCTAAAATCTCAAACGGACCAATGAAACGTGGGCTGAGCTTGCCTTTCCTTCCAAACCTCAATACTCCTTTCATCGGAGCTACCTTCAAGAAAACATGATCACCCACGTCAAACTCTAATTCTCTTCTCCTTGTATCAGCATAACTCTTCTGTCGGCTTTGAGCCGTTAACATCCTCGATCTGATTGTACGAATAGCCTCGCTGGAGGCTTGAATCAATTCAGGTCCCAACAACTGACGTTCTCCGACCTCATCCCAATAAACAGGGGACCTGCATCTCTTCCCATAGAGGGCCTCAAACGGTGACATACCGATGGTTGCTTGATAACTATTGTTATACGCAAATTCCATTAAGTGCAGGTGTGCATCCCAACTACCTGAGAAATCCAAGACACATGCTCGCAACATATCCTCTAGAGTTTGGTTCAATCGCTCAGTTTGACCATCTGTCTGAGGGTGAAAAGTTGTACTGAAACGCAGCTGAGTACCCAAGGCTCTTTGCAGATTCCTCCAGAAGTTAGACGTGAACCGAGGGTCTCTATCTGACACGATTGATACCGGCACACCATGAAGCTTGACTATCTCTGTCATATATAACTGTGCCCACTTTTCAACAGTGTAAGTAGGCTTCCCAGGGAGAAAATGCGCTGACTTAGTGAGTCTGTCGATAATGACCCAAATCACGGTGTAACCCTTGACCGTTCTAGGCAATCCTGTAATGAAGTCCATAGATATATGCTCCAACTTCCACTCTGGGACACTCAACGACTGTAACAATCCCGCTGGTTTCTGTCTCGGGGCCTTCACTTGTTGGCAAACAAGGCATTTACTGACAAAATCCGCTATCTCTCTTTTCATGCCCTGCCACCAGTAATACTGTTTCAAATCATGGTACATCTTCGTACTTCCTGGATGGATTGAAAAAGGTGAACTATGTGCCTCCGCTAATAATTCTTGTTTGAGTTCGGCATTCTCAGGTACGCATAAGCGACCCTGGTAACACAAGCCGAGGTCTGAAGACAAGGAAAACTCGTTCACCTGCCCCGCCTCCGCTTGACTGCATTTAACAACAAGGTCAGGGTCATTTGATTGTTCATCTATGATCCTCTGTCTCAAGCTCGACTTAACTGTCAACTGAGCTAGGCGTGTTGTAACTTCGCCCACTACAATCATAATCTCTGCACGTTCCAAGTCATCCAATATTTGAGCCTGAGTAGTAATCAAAGCAGACGCATGAGCGGTCTTCCTACTGAGGGCATCTGCAACCACATTTGCCTTGCCCGGGTGGTACTGGATGTCACAATCATAATCCTTCACTAACTCTAACCATCTTCTCTGCCTCATATTCAACTCTTTCTGGGTGAAGAGGTATTTCAGACTTTTGTGGTCCGTGAAGATTTGGATTTTCTCTCCGTACAGATAGTGCCTCCAAATCTTCAAAGCAAAGACCACTGCTGCCAATTCCAAGTCATGGGTCGGGTAGTTCTTCTCATAATCTTTCAACTGACGAGACACATAGGCAATGACCTTACCATGCTGCATTAACACACAACCCAATCCCTTCTTTGAAGCATCGCTGTAAATGACAAATTCTCCTGAGCCATCAGGTATCGTAAGTACTGGTGCTAAAACTAGCCTCTGCTTAAGCTCTTGGAAGCTTGCCTCACAAGCTTCATTCCACGTGAAGGGAATACCCTTTCGAGTCAACTGAGTTAGAGGTGTGGCTATACTGGAAAAACCTTGCACAAAACGACGATAATAGCCTGCTAACCCCAAGAAACTCCGAATCTCGCTGACTGAAGTAGGTCGAGACCAATTGGTCACTGCCTCTATTTTGGATGGATCTACTGTGACACCTTCCTTCGACACCACGTGCCCTAAGAAGGAAACTCGTTGTAACCAAAACTCACATTTAGAGAATTTGGCATACAACTTGTTCGTTCTTAAGGTAATTAGAGCTCTCCTGAGATGATCCTCATGTTCCTCTTCTGTCTTGGAGTAGATAAGAATGTCGTCGATAAAAACAATTACGAATGAATCTAGGAATTCCTTGAATACCCTGTTCATCAATTCCATGAAAACTGCGGGAGCATTAGTAAGTCCAAAGGACATCACAGTGAATTCGTAATGCCCATACCTAGTTCGGAAAGCTGTCTTGGGTATATCGTCCTCTCTAATCCTCAACTGGTGATAACCTGACCGTAGATCTATTTTAGAAAACACTGCTGCACCTTGGAGCTGATCAAAGAGGTCATCAATCCTGGGTAGAGGGTATCTGTTCTTTACTGTCACTTTGTTCAGCTCCCGGTAGTCGATGCACAAGCGCATTGTCCCATCCTTCTTTTTCACAAACAAAACCGGAGCACCCCACGGCGAGACGCTGGGGCGTATATAACCTTTGTCCAACAGCTCCTGAATCTGGACCTTAAGCTCTTTCAATTCCGCTGGAGCCATCCTGTATGGAGCTTTAGAAATCGGATTAGTACCTGGCTCAAGCTCAACGCAGAAGTCAACCTCTCGTGCTGGTGGTAGTCCTGTCAGATCTTCAGGGAACACATCTGTGAACTCCCTCACTACCGGAATTGAGGTCATTGATGCCTCGGT
This sequence comes from Luffa acutangula, assembly GCA_036850905.1. Classification (NCBI taxonomy): domain Eukaryota; kingdom Viridiplantae; phylum Streptophyta; class Magnoliopsida; order Cucurbitales; family Cucurbitaceae; genus Luffa; species Luffa acutangula. Next base: position 23,837,014 of record CM072095.1, on the reverse strand, counting down.
TTTCCTGGTGTCAGTCACGCTAGCCAATAAGCCTCAAGCTCCTTTGCTAATCAATTTTCTCGCCTTCATTGCGGAGACCACCTTAGGAGCACCTTTGATCATCGATCCCTTAAACTTGAAGCTTGCCTCTGACAGAGGGTTAAAGATCACCTCCTTATGATGACAGTCTATGTTGGCATAATTAGAAGCCAACCATTCCATTCCCAAAATAACGTCAAAGTCACTCATATCAAGGGCGATCAATGTCACATCCATTGATCGATCAGACACTAACATTTGGTAAGCTTTCACCGCTTCACTAGCTAGTAACGTTACCCCCGCAGGGGTTGAGACTGACAATACATAGCCTAGCGGCTCTAGTTCTAGGTTGGCTTGACTTACAAACGATGCAGAAATAAAAGAATGCGTTGAACCCGAATCAAACAACACAAAAGCATAATGGCCGAGGATAGGGATGGTACCTGTCACTACTGCATTAAGGTCCTCGGCCTCTTGTTGGGTCGTGGCAAATATCTTGCCCTGATGTTGTGCTGGTCTCACCCCAGATGCTTGATTTGAACTGGACAGCTGGACGACATAGTTAGCTTTCTTCTGATTACAATTCGGGGCAATATGCCCTTCCCGACCACACTTGAAACAAACACGGGTCCCTGCCAAGCAACGACCCCAGTGGTACTTCCTGCAGGTCTGACATAATGGCCTATCCCGATTAGGCCCTGACTGATATTGTGCTCTCTGTCGACGGTCCTGGGGCGGACCTCGTCTAGGGTAACAGTGACCCCTCTATGTGTTCGAGCTCATCTGATCGTACCTTCGCTTATGACCTGAGGAAGGTTCTGAAGAGACAGCTGATGGTCGTCGATCAACCAGCTGTGCCACCCTAACTGTCGTGGCATAGTCTTGGGGTTCATGGGCTGCCACATTGCCCTGAATCTCTTCCTTTAAGCCTGTAATGAAACGCTCCACCTTATCAGCCTCTACATCTACCAGGGCAGGGGCAAACCGTGACAGTCTGGCAAATTCAGTCTCGTACTCCTCTACGGTTCGGTTTCCCTGCGTAAGAGCCACGAACTCTGATTGTTTTCTTAAATCGGGAGGCGGCAGGGTAATACTTCCTGAAAAACTCCCCCTGAACTGAACCCATGTGACAAGTCCGTTGCTGACGTCTAAGGTCCTTTCGATCGATTGCCACCAAATCAGGGCGTTATCTCGTAACAAGAACACGGCGCAGTACACTTTCTGGTCCTCCGGGCAGTTCATGTGGCGAAATACAGTCTCGATGGAGGACAACCACAACTCTGCTACCGTGGGGTCCCTTGAGGCTCCATCGAACGGACAGGGGTCCCACTTCCTGAAATCTCTTAAGCACCTAGCCTCCCGTGATAAGGTGGCTTCGTTGTTCTGAGGCGCTTGGGTCTGTTGCCCTGCAAGCACGCCTGCAACTGCAGCCTGCAACTGCGGTCTGAACTATTGCCTGAATATCCAACGTGACAGGTCCTACCGCAGGCCCCGGCTGTCCACCCGGCTGTTCCACTTGTGGGTTTTCTGGTAGATTTCCTTCTTGCTCTACAGGTGGCACGACTTGCTCAGGGGTTGTACGACCCCTACCACGACCTCTTCCTCGACCTCTTCCACGTCCTTGTGCTCGGGGAGGCATGATCTATTTCACAAAAATTTATCATCTTACTAACAGGCTTGAATCCTTTAAACAATTCACAGGTATTAAACCTTATGCATATCTTTCCCACAACATGAATCTTTTCCGAACATATATAACATATAACAATTACAAGCTACAAAGTAATCAAACGTGTACCTGGCGTGACCGGATGCTTGCTGATAAGCCATGGACATACCTAAGGTTTACGATGTAAACCAGTCCACAGAACCTATAACCTAGAGCTCTGATACCAACTGTAACGACCCTACTTTTCATGCCTAGACCCTAAGGCCGTTACTACATGCATTTCATTCTACTTCTAAGAACAGCAGGAAATTTTCATTTAAAGAAATCATACTTAGATATTTGCGAAACTTTTCAATCTGGGATCCCAGTTTAAAACAGAACAAACGAAACCTTTAGTGAATCAAACCAAACTTCAAGCGGAATAAATCGTAAATCATTCAATACAAGTTCAAAGGAGAGTTTCAAAACGTAAAAATGCGGAAGACTATCCTAAAGGAGATCCATGGCTCAGCAGCTCCCCATCACGCGTACTGCACACCTTTACCTCTACCTGCAGTTGTATGTAAGGGAAAAGAATGAGTATTTAAGAAAATACTCAGTAAGTAGCAATCAAGGCTTTAACATTTTATTCGAGTTAAGGGCCTTAGGTTAGGTCATCTCATTTCATTTCATTTCATTTCATTTCATCTCATTTCATTTCATTTCATTTATAGATCGGGTCTCGTGTTCAATTAGTACACCTTTATATAAATATAAGTTTGCCAACTCACTGATGGTGCACAAGTGGGAGTTTTGGGAGGTCTCTACTCCTACTGATGGTAGATGGCACCCAGTCAGTGGAGCTAAGTCTCATCCTTCAAGGCACTAATAGGCGCGTAGCGCTCTAAGCTACCATTTCACTGGTGGAGCGTTCATGGGTTTAAGTCGGGAATTTACTTCCATAGTTAGTAAATGGCACCTAGACTGCGAAGCCAAGTCCCGCCCATTAAGCCCCTCATTTCAGTCTATTACATCTCAGTCCTAGGTGTTTAATTGACACGACCCTCGTCTAAAACACTAGCTTATTCCTTTCTCTTTCCTAATCCTTTCCCTCAAGGTAAATATGATTCCCAAACCGTCATGAGGCTACCGAAAATTCGGCAGCATAACGGCACACGCAGAGGGAACCCAAATTTTTCTATACACCTGGAAACAATATAATGCACTTCTATAGTCACAACGGGTCGGATGTCGCATCCAAACTTCAATCCAAACTCCAACAGACATTTAACCCATTCCCCAATATCACAAATAAAATCCAGAGAAACACATAGCAATCCAAGCCAAACATGCTTTAAAATAAACCAAGAGATGATAGGTTAACTTTAAGATCCTCGTGCTATCAACATGTCTTATAATGAACCTTATCATGATTCCACAATCAAAACTCAAGGCTCAAATCTTATCCATGCTAACATATTAAATTTTCAAAGAAAATTAAGCCAAAGCATATAACTAAATCCAACGGCTACATATATATTAATCCCAAGCATTTCAGTTCATGGCTAACCAAATAAAATATGAAATTCACGGCCTCAACACAAACAAAGAACACTTAGCCCAAACTCCAATTATTCCATAATCCACGCTTCTCATTTAATGCCCAAATAATGGCAATCTCAACATGCTCAATCATGCTTCAAAAGTTAACCCAACACACTTTACTCAAGCTTAAGGACCAACTTGGTTAAAAAAAATGGCACTTCAATCCAACTATCCACTTTAAATTCCCAATTAACAAACAATGGTCAATTAGTCTAAGACATAAAAGTTGAATCCAACTAGCTACTTACCTTAGTGAAGGAGATACTTGATTAACCTCCAAGAAATTCCTAAACTCCAAGGTTCTTACGCAAGCTACAACAAGGAAATGAACTCTTAATTAACTATGGACTCTAACCAAGCATTCAACTAAGAACCCACTACATTTGGGGTAAAAATTAACTACCAAAGCTTACCCAAACAGAATCGCAGCTTGCTGTCCAGCAGTCTCAAATCGCTCAAATTCGATAATTCGGCCTCCAAACACCACGGGCACCTTGAAATCGGAAGCTAAACTCAATGGGCATCCATGATTAAACATTAAATAGACCAAAACACCTTAAATCTCACTTACCCACTAACTGAAATCGTCAAACGCGCAAGAGACGTGTGGCTATTTGTCTTAAGGCAGTGACGACGGTAATAAGATCCGAGCGACGAAGAACAAACATATCTGGACACAACGGCTGCGGCAGTTCACGACGACGGGAGGCGAGCGGCGGCGCCGGGCGGTTCACGATGACGGGAGGCGAGCGGCGGCGTCGGGCGTCGGCTTGACGTTCAGACGGAGAGAGAGAGGCTGCGAGGGAGAGAGAGGACCGAGAGAGAGACGTGTTAGAGAGAGAGAGAGAGAGAGAGAGAGAGAGAGAGACGAAACGAGAGAGAGAGAAAGAAACATTACCGGCGGCGGCGGAGGAAGGCGACGACGGCGGCGTGCGGCTGAAGGCGGCGACGTGAGGGAGACCGAGAGAGAGAAATCACAGTGAGGGAGGGAGCTAGCCGAGAGGGAGAGAAATAGAGTCGGGGAGAGAGAGAAAAACTGATATTATTTATTTTTTTTTTACAAACGGTCATTTTGACCGAAAATTGGGGGGAAGTTTCCCCCCCTTTTTTTCTTTTCCCCCTTTGACCGGCAACTCTTTTGCCCACTTGCCTTTATTATTTATTTATTTTTTTTATTTCCAAATGCTTGCCGTTACACCTATGGTGGGATTTTATGTTAACTGACATACTTTATGCAACAATCAATTAATTTAATACATACATCACATGCATAATTAAATTAAAACTACCAAAATTGATCGGCATATTTGGCATATCCTAAGAAATTAAAGGCAATTTAAATTACAATAATTTAAATCCAAGACATATCTTGGTCTTCAAATCTTTTCCTTTTTGGCATTTACAATTGATCTAATCAAAAGTATAAATCTAATCCCAACAAATATGCCAAAATAATCAATTTTGTAAATTAAACCACATATCACATATATGAAGTTAAAATACCCACCATTGAACCAATGCTAATTTTAGAGAAACGAAATTAAATCTACGATTGGCTCTGATACCAATTAAAGGATTGGGAATTCCCCAATTCCTTTAAAGCGGAAGCGTAATTGGACCGGTTCGTAGTTAATTTTGTTTATCCAAAAATACTATTACATTGGCAAAAAACATAGAACAAATTCGATACAGACTTGAGGCTAAGCATACAAAAAATTATTAGATCTAAATCTAAATGGAAGAAGCAAACATACCGTCGTTGACGACTCTGAATACTTCAAGAATGATTCTTGATTGCTCTGCAACAACGAAGAACACCACCATTTGATCTTCCCCGCTATGACTCTGAGATTAGGTACGTAGTTGTGGGACTACCTAATCTTGAATGAGAAAAACTCTAGAGAGAAAATTCTCCCTAGAGCTCTTGGGTTGAGAGAATATGAGAGGGAGGCTAGAGAGAATGCAAGAGTGCATTCTTGTGGCCTTATGTTGTAGTCCCTAAACCCTAGGTTTAGTGTTCTATTTATAGGAGAAATGCCATGAATAAAATATTCATTTAAAATCAATTATTTCCATAACTGATTTAATCTTTTCCATAATTAATCAATTCCATGACCAACCAATTCCATGACCAATCAATTTCATAATTGATTAATCTTTTCCATAAATGATTGATCACTTTCATAAGTGATTATATCATTTCCATAAATGATTAATTACTTCCATAAGTGATTAATCATTTCCATAATTGATTAAATTCCAATTAATTAATTCTTTAATTAATTAATCACAAATTAAATATCATATATTTAATTTCAGACATTCTATTAGTTAATTAATTAATTATCCAATTAAATATCATATATTTAATTTGAGGCCTTCAATTAATTAATTCTATAATATGAATCAAATTCATATTAAAATTTGAACTCCTTCAAATTCTCTTATATCCTATAAATTTAATATGAATCATATTCATATTAATATTTGAACTTTTTTCAAATATTTATTTCTCTCATAGACTATAGTTTAATTAAATCTCATTTAATTTAAACTAAATTGAATAATTAATTATATCATCTTCTAATTAAATACCATATATTTAATTAGACATATATTTGAACTCTTTCAAATATATCAACCTCTCAATATTATAAAGTTTAATCTAAAATTCGACTTTATCTTTTAATGCATCACTATAGATTATATTAATTTGTATCTCGTACAATTAACTTAATTCCCAATATGAATTTGAACTATTCAAATTCTCTCAAGATACATTTGTTCCTAATTACTCTTTACGAGCTAGCATGGGGATCTAATGGACCTACAGATCAGAAGCTCCAATGATATGAGGTTAATAGATTAAACTCATTAATCAAGTTAACCAATATTCATTAACTGTGGGTCATTCCACTAAAGACCCACAGCTGAACTCTTCTCATTGTAGAACATTTCCGTGTCTATGGATGTAGACCTATGCCGGTAAGTCAATCCTTCACTAGTGTTTGTAATCACAGTTGGGTCAAATTACCGTTTTACCCCTGTGTTACATCTGTCTCCTTAAGTACCAGCGTTCCTCTAATAAACAACTTGTTTATGGACTTTTCCTACCGCAAGTGCACGGGTCAAGTAATAATATAGTGAAAGTAAATTCGAATGTCGTCCTCTGGATTGGATTTTTAAGCAAATCAAGTATTGTGAATTATCTCGCTCAATTTTATTTAGGGATCAAAAAGTGATGATTGAATAATAAGAAAACTAAATCAAAACACGTAGAAAGTGTGGAATTTCAATTGGGAAAACTACTTAGGGAATTGATTTCGTCGATTTAGTTTAGGATTGATTTTAAGGAGTAAGTTATTATGCACAATGAAATTATGAGCCAAAGACCCTTTAATCACAACTACCTCTCCCGAGTATAATTGATTCTCATGCAAATTAACCAACTTGATATCCCTATCTAAGTTTATTAATCATGCAAGACAATGAGATCTTTTAACCAATTCTAAAGTTAATCTAAAACCGTCACGAATTAGAAACTAAACTTTAGTGATGCAATCTTGAGTAAGTCTAAATAAAATCCCCTCTCCCGAACTAGATTTGAAACTTAAATCATTCAACTAATGGCCAATTAATTGAAAACATTAAATCAAGATTACAAACATAATAACATTGCACATCTTAAACCATAAATCAATCCATAAACACAATCAACTACATCAATCCCTAAGCTTACAAGTTTAGCTACTCATGATTAAAATTACAAGTTGAACTAAACATGTAAAAGCCATAAAAATCTAACTAAAGTGAGGGAAAGAAGAATTAAACTCGTTGTAGGCCGAGAACGAATAATGGGTTGATTTTCGAATTTTCCCCTTTGCTTCAGCCTTGAATTCCTCTCTTTTTGCTCTGTTTACGGCCCCAAGAAGTCCCAAAATTGGTTTCCCCAAAAACCTAGCCGAAAGGATCATTATATAGCAAATTTTTGACCTAGCGTCGAGACGCTGCCTTCAAAAACGCGCGTTTCAGTAAGCAAAATAACACAGCGTCGAGACGCTAAGGTCGCAACGTCGAGACGCTGTGACCTTTACGCGCCTAATGAGATATGGAATGTGAGCGTCGAGACGCTCAAGAGCTAGCGTCTCGATGCTAGCCTGCTGTTGACCAAAATTTGACTTTTTTCCCTTTTGATTCTTTTTATTCCTTTGCATCTTTCTGCGTCCCGAGCACCCGATTAACTCTAATATTACGCTATAGCACCAATCAACCATTTCCTATAAAATAAACAATAAAGCACAATAAAATGTCCCAAACATCATAAAAGACTAGCTCAATTAAATAAGTAAAGATAGCTAGTTATGCTCGCTATCAACCAACGCTCCTCTAATAAACAACTTGTTTATGGTCCAACCATTAAACAGAAAGTCCCTCTCGGGCCAGTGAGAGGGCGGGATCTCTTTGTTCAAGTCTCAGAGTCACCACTTAAGGGAACACTCATCTACTTCACTTAGAAGCGGGAAGAAGTGAATTCCTTCTTGTGTTGTCATGTCTGCAGCCTCCTACTCGGTCTTGTCCCCAAAAAGGAAGGCATATTTAGTCGGCGTATTGGCCACTCTCACCCATGCTAATCAAAGGAAAATCCCTCATGAGAAGGAGTTCATGACACACTCAGGATTAAGACTGAGTTACCTAGGTCATCCTATTGAAATAGTAACTTAATTAGTTAACAGTGTTATAACTAATGGTTGACTATTTCGTGGTCTGGTCTTATGCAAACTCATTGCATAGGATACCCCCACTTGCATGTCTACTACATGGACGTTTTGGATCTATACGTCTGTATCAAATACAAAGCGGGTCGTATCTCATAGTGTTACCAGGATAAGGTACCCAACCTTATCCTTGTACTATAGACCTTTTAGGTCGTTACTTGAACATCGATCCTCGTATGTCCCCACATACAACCTTATCCTTGTACTATAGACCTTTTAGGTCGTTACTTGAACATCGATCCTCGTATGTCCCCACATACTAGTTCAAGTTACATACAAACAACCTTGAATCTTAGTTTATTGGATTTGGGTCAAATTGTACAATATTTAACAATAACACTTTATTGTAGAAACTCAATAACACTTTATTGACACAAGTATACAATTTGTTTACATTTACTATCTACAAGTTTTAGGGCATAAAACCCAACACCAAGCTCTCCAAAACTCAAACGGAGCTAACTTTTGCCCATTTGTCATCCAAACCACTTGAAGAACTCTCATTTGGACGAACTTTGTGTTCCAAACTCTCCAGAACAAAATCTGAGAAAAGTTTGACCATTTGTCGTACAAACCACCTGAAGAACTCACATTTGGACGAACTTTGTGTTCCAAACTTTACAAAACTCAAACTGAGCAGAGTTTGACAATTTCTCGTCCAAACCACCTAAAGAACTCTCATTTGGACGAAATTTGTTTTCCAAACTCTCCAAAACACAAATTGAAAAAGGTTTGACCATTTGTCGTCCAAACCACCTGAATAACTCTCATTTTGACGAACTTTGGGTTCCAAACTTTCCAAAACTCAAACTGAGCAAAGTTTGAAAATTTGTCGTCCAAACCTCCTAAAGATCTCTCATTTCGACGAACTTTGTATTCCAAACTCTCCAAAACATAAACAGAGCAAAATTTGGACCATTTGCCGTCCAAACCACCTGAAGAACTCTCATTTGGACGAACTTTGTGTTCCATGCTCTCCAAAACTCAAACGGGGCTAAGTTTGGACCATTTGTCGTCCAAACCACCTTAAGAACTCTCTTTTGGACGAACATTTTATTCCACACTCTCCAAAAGTCAAACGGAGCAAAGTTTTGACAATTTTTCATCATAACCACCTGAAGAACTGTAATTTCGACGAACTTTGTGTTCCAAAGACTCCAAAACTTAAACAGAACAAAGTTGGACCATTTTTCCTCCAAACCACATGAATAACTCTCATTTGGACAAATTTTTGTTCCAAATCTACCATAACTAAAATGGAGCAAAGTTTGGACCATGTGTCGTAAAAACTACCTGAAGAACTCTCACTTGTACGAACTTTGTGTTCCAAACTTTCCAAAACTCAAACGGAACAAGCCTCTGACCATGTGTTCTCAAACCACCAAAAGAACACACATTTGGACGAACTTTGTGTTCAAAACTTTCCAAAACTCCAAGAAAGCAAATTTTAGACCATATGTCGTCCAAAGCACCTGAAGAACTCTCATTTGGACGATCTTTGTGTTCCAAACTCTCCAAAACTCAAACGGAGCAAAGTTTGGACCATTTGTCGTCCAAACTACCTGAAGAACTCTCATTTGGACGAACTTTGTGTTCCGAACTCTACTCAAACGGAGGAAGCCATTGACCATGTGTTCTCCAAACCACCTGAAGAAAACTCATTTGGACGAACTTTGTGTTTAAAACTAACCATAACTCAAACAGAGAAAATTTTGAACCATTTGTTGTCCAAACCACCTGAAGAACTCTCATTTGGACGATCTTTGTGTTCCAAACTCTCCAAAACTCAAACGGAGAAAAGTTTGAACCATTTGTCGTCCAAACCACCTGAAGAATTCTAATTTGGACAACTTTGTGTTCCAATCACTCTAAACCGCAAACAGAGCAGAGTTTGGACCATTTGTCGTCCAAACCACCTGAAGAACTCTCAATTAGACGAACTTTGTGTTCCAAGCTCTCCAAAACTCAAACGGAGTTAAGTTTGGATGATTTGTCGTCCAAACCACATGAAGAACTCTCATTTGGACGAACATTTTGTTCCAAATTCTCCAAAAGACAAACATAGCAAAGTTTGGACCATTTTTAGTCATAACCACCTGAAGAACTCTAATTTCAACGAACTTTGTGTTCCAAACTCCAAAACTCAAAAGAAACAAAATTTCGACCATTTATCTTCCAAACCACCTGAATAACTCTCATTTGGACGAATTTTTGTTCCAAATCCTCCATAACTCAAATAGAGCAAAGTTTGGAACATTAATCCTCCAAACTACCTGAAGAACTCTCACTTGGACAAACTTTGTGTTCCAAACTCTCCAAAACTCAAACGGAGCAAAGTTTGGACCATCTATCGTCCAAACCACCTGAAGACATCTCATTTGGACGAACTCTGTGTTCCAAACTCTCCAAAACTGAAAGGGATCAAAGTTTTGACCAATTGTCGTCCAAACCACCTAAAGAACTATCATTTGGACGAACTTTGTGTTCCAAGCTCTCCAAAACACAAACGGAGCTAAGTTTGGACGATTTGCCGTCCAAACCACCTGAATAACTCTCATTTGGACGAACTTTGTGTTCCCAACTCTCCAAAACTCAAACTGAGAAAAGTTTCACCAATTGTCGTCCGAACCACCTGACGAACACTTATTTGGACGAACTTTGTGTTACAAACTTTCCAAACCTAAAACTGAGGAAAGTTTGACATTTGTCGTCCAAACCACCTAAAGATCTCTCATTTTGACAAACTTTGTGTTCCACATTCTCCAAAATACACATAGAGGAAATTTTGGACCATTTGTCGTCCAAACCACCTGAAGAACTCTCATTTGGACGAACTTTGTGTTCCAAACTCTCCAAAACTAAAACTGAGAAAAGATTGACCATTTGTCGTCCAAACCACCTAAAGAACACTCATTTTGAAGAACTTTGTGTTCCAAACTTTCCAAAACTAAAACTCAGAAAAGTTTGATAATTTATCGTCCAAACCACCTGAAGATCTCTCATTTCGAATAACTTTGTGTTCCAAACTCTCCAAAACTCAAACGGAACAAAGTTTGGACAAATTGTCCTCCAAACCACCTGAAAAACTCTCATTTCGACAATTGTTTGTTCTAAATCCTCCATAACTCAAACAAAGCAAAGTTTGGACCATGTGTCCTCCTAACTACCTGAAGAACTCACATTTGGATGAACTTTGTGTTCCAAACTCTCCAAAACTCAAATGGAGCAAAGTTTGGACCATTTGTCGTCCAAACCGCCTGAAGAACCCTCATTTCGACAAATTTTTGTTCCAAATCATCCATAACTCAAAAATATCAAAGTTTGGACCATGTGTCCTCCTAACTACCCAAAGAACTCTCATTTAGACGAACTTTGTGTTTCAAACTCTCGAAAACTCAAACGGAGCAAAGTTTGGACCATTTGTCGTCCAAACCACCTGAAGAACTCTCATTTCGACAAATTTTTGTTCCAAATCCTCCATAACTCAAAAAGAGCAAAGTTTGGACCATGTGTCCTCCTAACTACTTGAAGAACTCTCATTTGGACGAACTTTGTGTTTCAAACTCTCGAAAACTCAAACAGAGCAAAGTTTGTACCATTTGTCGGCCAAACCACTTGAAGAACTCTCATTTTGAGGAACGTTTTGTTCCAAACACTCCAAACTCAAACAAAGAAAAGTTTGGACCATTTGTCCTCCAAACCACATGAAAAACTCTCATTTGGATAAACATTGTGTTCCAAATCCTCCATAACTCAAACAGAGAAAATTTTGGACCATTTGTCGTCCAAACCACCTGAAGAACTCTCGTTTCGAAGAACTTTGTGTTCCAAAGACTCCTAAACTCAAACGGAAAAAAGTTTGGACAATTTGTCCTCCAAACCACCTGAAGAACTCTCATTTCGCCAATTGTTTTTTCTAAATCGTCCATAACTCAAACAGAGCAAATTTTGCTCCATGTGTCCTCCTAACTACCTGAAGAACTCACATTTGGACGAACTTTGTGTTCCAAACTCTCCAAAATTCAAACGGAGCAAAGTTTAGACCATTTTTCGTCCAAACCACCTGAAGAACTCTCATTTCGACAAATTTTTGTTCCAAATCCTCCATAACTCAAAAAGAGCAAATTTTGGACCATGTGTCCTCCTAACTACCTGATGAACTCTCATTTAGACGAACTTTGTGTTTCAAACTCTCGAAAACTCAAACGGAGCAAAGTTTGGACCATTTGTCGTCCAAACCACCTGAAGAACTCTCATTTCGACAAATTTTTGTTCCAAATCCTCCATAACTCAAAAAGAGCAAAGTTTGGACCATGTGTCCTCCTAACTACTTGAAGAACTCTCATTTGGGCGAACTTTGTGTTTCAAACTCTCGAAAACTCAAATGGAGCAAAGTTTGTACCATTTGTCGTCCAAACCACTTGAAGAACTCTCATTTTGACGAACTTTTTGTTCCAAACACTCCATACTCAAACAGAGAAAAGTTTGGACCATTTGTCCTCCAAACCACATGAAAAACTCTCATTTGGATAAACATTGTGTTCCAAATCCTCCATAACTCAGACGGAGAAAATTTTGGGGCATGTGTCCTCTAAACTACCTGAAGAACTCTCATTTGGTCAAACTTTGTGTTCCAAACTCTCCAAAACTCAAACGGAGCAAAGTTTGGACCATTTGTCGTCCAAACCACGTGAAGAACTCTCATTTCGACATATTTTTGTTCCAAATCCTCCATAACTCAAAAAGAGCAAATTTTGGACCATGTGTCCTCCTAACTACCGGAAGAACTCTCATTTGGACGAACTTTGTGTTTCAAACTCTCGAAAACTCAAACGGAGCAAAGTTTGTACCATTTGTCGTCCAAACCACCTGAAGAACTCTTGTTTCGAAGAACTTTGTGTTCGAAAGACTCCACAACTCAAACGGAACAAAGTTTGGAAAATTTGTCCTCCAAACAACCTGAAGAACTCTAATTTCGACAATTGTTTGTTCTAAATCCTCCATAACTCAAACAGAGCAAAGTTTGGACCATGTGTCCTCCTAACTACCTGAAGAACTCACATTTGGACGAACTTTATGTTCCAAACTCTCCAAAACTCAAACGGAGCAAAGTTTGGACCATTTGTCGTCACAACCACCTGAAAAACTCTCATTTGGTCGAACTTTGTGTTCCAAACTCTCCATAACTAAAACGGAGCAAAGTTTGGACCATTTGTCGTCCAAACCACCTGAAGAACTCTCGTTTCGAAGAACTTTGTGTTCCAAAGACTCCAAAACTCAAACGGAAAAAAGTTTGGAAAATTTGTCCTCCAAACCACCTGAAGAACTCTCATTTTGACAATTGTTTGTTTTAAATCCTCCATAACTCAAACAGAGCAAAGTTTGGACCATGTGTCCTCCTAACTACCTGAAGAACTCACATTTGGACGAACTTTGTGTTCCAAACTCTCCAAAACTCAAACGGAGCAAAGTTTGGACCATTTTTCGTCCAAACCACCTGAAGAACTCTCATTTCGACAAATTTTTGTTCCAAATCCTCCATAACTCAAAAAGAGCAAATTTTGGACAATGTGTCATCCTAACTACCTGAAAAACTCTCATTTGGACCAACTTTGTGTTTCAAACTCTCGAAAACTCAAATGGAGAAAAGTTTGTATTATTTGTCGTTCAAACCACTTGAACAACTCTCATTTTGACGAACTTTTTGTTCCAAACACTCCAAACTCAAACAGAGAAAAGTTTGGACCATTTGTCCTCCAAACCACATTAAAAACTCTCATTTGGATAAACATTGTGTTCCAAATCCTCCATAACTCAAACGGAGAAAATTTTGGACCATGTCTCCTCCAAACTACCTGAAGAACTCTCATTTTGGTCGAACTTTTTGTTCCAAACTCTCCAAAACTCAAACGGAGCAAAGTTTGGACCATTTGTCGTCCAAACCACCTGAAGAACTCTCATTTCGACAAATTTTTGTTCTAAATCCTCCATAACTCAAAAAGAGCAAAGTTTGGACCATATGTCCTCCTAACTACCTGAAGAACTCTCATTTGGACGAACTTTGTGTTTCAAACTCTCGAATACTCAAACGGAGCAAAGTTTGGACCATTTGTTGTCCAAACCACCTGAAGAACTCTCATTTCGACAAATGTTTGTTCCAAATCCTCCATAACTCAAAAAGAGCAAAGTTTGGACCATGTGTCCTCCTAACTACCTGAAGAACTCTCATTTGGACGAACTTTGTGTTTCAAACTCTCGAAAACTCAAACGGAGCAAAGTTTGTACCATTTGTCGTCCAAACCATTTGAAGAACTCTCATTTTGACGAACTTTTTCTTCCAAACACTCCAAACTCAAACAGAGAAATGTTTGGACCATTTGTCCTCCAAACCACATGAAAAACTCTCATTTGGATAAACATTGTGTTCCAAATCCTCCATAACTCAAACGGAGAAACTTTTGGACCATGTATCCTCCAAACTACCTGAAGAACTCTCATTTGGTCGAACTTTGTGTTCCAAACTCTCCAAAACTCAAACGGAGCAAAGTTTGGACCATTTGTCGTCCAAACCACCTGAAGAACTCTCGTTTCGAAGAACTTTGTGTTCCAAAGACTCCAAAACTCGAACGGAACAAAGTTTGGACCATTTGGCATCCAAACCACCTTGAGAACTCTCATTTGGACGAACATTGTGTTCCAAACTCTCCAAAACTGAAATGGAGCAAATTTTGGATCATTTGTTGTCCAAGCCACCTGAAGAACTCTCATTTGGTCGAACTTTTTGTTCCAAACTTTTCAAAACTCAAACGGAGCAAAGTTTGGACCATTTGTCGTCCAAACCACCTGAAGAATTCTCATTTCGAAGAACTTTGTGTTCCATAGACTCCAAAACTCAAACGGAACAAAGTTTGGACCATTTGTCCTCCAAACCGTATGGAGAACTCTCTTTTGGACGAACTTTTTGTTCCAAACTCTCCAAAACTCAAAAGGAGCAAAGGTTTGGACCATGTGTTTTGATAGCGGGCATAAATGTCACTATTTTAGGCTCCAATTATTGAGTTTTTCAATGCTTTAATTGTGTTTTTATTGAAGATATGTAATATATTTTGTTATTTGGTCTTTAGGAGAGAAATTGTGGAGTTTGGTGAAAAAGTGCCCAAAAAGAAGTCATTCAAGCCCAATTTCCAGACTTGGGTCAAGGGGGAAGCCATGAAGGTCAACAATGAAGAAAAAAGTCCAAAAGAAATGAAGAGATGGCCAAATTCAAGCCCAAAATCGCGCCAGAAAGTTCTGGAATTCGCCTATTGTCGAGACGCTGTAGGGACAGCATCGTGACGCTGTCCCATTTCTTGGGCGGCAAGTCGATGATGTCACAGCGTCACGACGCTATTGGCACAGCGTCACGCTGTGCCAATAGCGTCGTGACGCTACCCCATTTCCGAGCCTATAATTAGCGCCCCTTGGATCCTTTTTTTTACCATCAATCATCATTTCCCTCATTATTTCCTTTCTTTCCTTGGCTCATTTGGAGCCTCTCTCAAGGCTTTCTAGCCTTTTTTAGAGTTCTTTTAGTGGGAAAATTTTAGGGAGTAAACTAGTTAAAAGAAATTAGTGCAACAAGGTATTACCCCCCCCCCCTAAGCACAATAACTTAACAACTCAAACAACGAAACTCAACTTTGCAAATGGAACAACTCAAGTTAACCACTCAACAAAAATAATCTCCTTAAACACTTATCCCAAATATCATGGAGACCATTTGCAATGAAACAACTCGACTTAACAACATCATTACAAATAAACATATCGATGAAAACAAGTGATGCGCAATTTGCATACCGCAAGTGTACGGGTCAAGTTATAATATAGTGAATGTAAATTCGAATGTTGTCCTCTGGATTGGTGTCTAGCCAATTTTAATTACCGAAAATACTTTTGACCAATTTTATTTAAGGGATCGAATTGAATGAGAATATTAGTGAATCACAAAAAAAACTAAAGTAAAAAGTGACAATCTAATGGGAAGAATGGTCTTAGGGCATTGACTTCACCAATTGGGATTATGGAATAATTAATGGATTATTAACATGCAATGATTCATAAATCTTGGAAATCTAATATCACACATACCTCTCCCGAGCATACATGATTCTCCCACATGCAATTGAACACGATATCCCTATCTAAATTCAATAAACATGCAAGGCAATAAGGCTAACCTTTATAACAAAGTCTAGAATTAACCTTAATCTCCCGATTTTTAGCTAAATTCTAGTTATGCATATTGATTTCTAATTTAAATCCTCTCTCCCGAGTTAGATTTAAGCTTACACAACATTCAATTCATGGCCGGTAAATTGAAAGCACTAAGGATACAATTATGCATAAAAGAATCATTAACATAAATCATCAAATTAATCCATAACTTGCCCAACGGCTACATCAATACCTAAGAATTAAAGCCTAGGTACTCATACACAACGTTACACTAAAATCATAGTCTAAAACAGCCATAAAGATTAACTAAAGAGAGGGGAAGAAGAATTAAACTCGTTGTAGGCCGAGATCGAACGTCCCCTTCACGATCCCCACGAACAATGGGTTGATTTCCAACTTTCCCCCTTTGCTTCAGCTCCAAAATGCCTTGTTTCTGCTCTATTGTCGGCTCCAAATCGTCCCAAATCGAAGTCCCCTCAAACCTAGCCGAAAAGAAGCTTATATAGCAGATTTTTCGTCGTAGCGTCGAGACGCTGCCTCTAAAACACGCGCGTCTGGAAAAGAAAACTCGCAACGTCGAGACGCTAAGGTCGCAGCGTCGAGACACTATGACCTTTTAGCGCCTATTCTGATATGGAATGCCAGCGTCGAGACGCTCAAGAAGCAGCGTCGAGACGCTGGTCTACATTTGACCCCAAATTGACTTTTTCCTTGTTGATTCTCTTCGGTTCTTTTGTATCTTTTCACGTCTCGAACACCCGATTGACTCCAATATCACGTTTTAGCTCAAATCAACAATTTCCTACAAAATAAACATTAAGTGCAGTAAAATGGCCAATAAATCATAAAAGACTAGCTGAATTAAATAGGGAAAAATAGCTAGCTATGCTCGCTATCAACAAGTAAACTAGTTAAAAGAACCTAAGTGCAACAAGGTACTGACCCACCTAAACACATTAACTTAACAACTCAAACAACGAAACTCAACTCAACAACTCAACAAAAATAAACTCCCAAAACAACTTATCCCAAATATCATGGAGACCATTTGCAATGAAACAACGCAAGTTAACAACACCACCATAACTGAACTTCAATACTTTCTACCTTCAATCTAATTTGAAGTTATGACTACCATAACTGCAGGATAGTCATAGCACTCAAGTTATAACAAGTCATTATAACAAATAAATGAACTTCATTACTTTCTACCTTCAATCGAATTTTAAGTTATGACTACTATAACTGCAGGATATATAGTTATAACACTACAACAATTAACCTATGACTACCATAACTAGGGGTGTAAGGAACCGAGTCGAACCGGTGACTCGAACCGAACCAAACTGAACCGGGTCGGTTAGGGTTCGGTTCCAAAGTTTAATGCTGACCGAACCGAACCGAACCCACGGTTCGGTTCCCTTCTTTGCCCAAAAGTTGAAAACGACATATCGGTATCACGCGTTTCCTTTGAGGCTCAACTTTCTACGTGTTTCATTCAAGGCTTCAACTTCCCACGTGTTTCCTTCAAGGCCACTTCAACTTCCCACGCGTTTCATTCTTTGTCAAAAAAAAAAAACGGGTTTCGCAGATCTAGATCACCAAGGTTAGGGTTTCAGTTTCGTTCGATTTGAGCCTCTCCTCTCGTGGGTTTTCGCCAAAGTCGAAGGTTTGTCGCCGCCGCCATCGTCGTGGGTTTTCTCCAAAGTCGAAGGTTTGTCGCTGCCGCCATCGTCGTGGGGTTTTGCCGAAGTCGAAGGTCGCCGCCACCATCGTCGTGGGTTTTCGCCAAAGTCGAAGGTCTATCGCCGCGACCATCGCCGTGGGTTTTCGCCAAAGTCGAAGGTCCGTCGCCGCCATCGCCATCGTCGTGGCGTTTCGTCGAAGTCGAAGGTCTGTCGCCGCCGCCATCGCCGTGGGTTTTCGCCAAAGTCGAAGGTCTGTTGCTGCCTCCATCGTCGTGGGTTTTCGCCGAAGTCGAAGGTCTGTCGCCGAAGTCGAAGTCGAATCGATTCACACGTCTCTGGGTTTTCACCACCGTCGAAGTTGAAGCTCTGTCGTCTGGTTTAAGTTGTCGCTGCCTCGTCTTCATCTTCGTCTTCGTCTTCTTTGCCTTTTGGTTTCACCGTCGCCTCCTTTTTTGGTTATTTGAAAGATTTAGGGCATTTGTGTGTTCTCGAACTACAGGAGGAAGAAGAAGAAACCGACCCGACTCGACCCGGGTCGACGCTGACCTGGTTCGAGTCGGGTCAGTTTGTCCGTACAACCGACCTGACCCGAAAAATTTTCACCTCTAACCATAACTGTAGGATAGTCATAAAAATTTTCTAGATCATAAGAGGCTTACAGCTCTATAATGTTTGGAAATGATTTTAGAAGTAGTGACCAATAGACCATGACTATTCTATCGTGATTTTACAAAATTTTAATTTTTCCCCCAATAACAAAATGGTTAAAGGAGAAGCATTAAACCATCCTGTAAATCTAAAAATATTAATAGGAAACCACAACTACTATGTATGAACTAATTACAAATGAACCAAATAAAAATATTAACAAGATCAAGCAAATTCTTACCTTAAATTAGCAGATCCTAGGGACCCAGTAAATAATGTGTGTCTAACACCTCTCCTTCGGCACAATCTGAAGGGATAAAAGCCCCACGCAGCGGAAAGTATTACTGAACCTATTCAGACTCTTAGATTCTAATTGAAATACCAATACAATTTGCAAAATATTACAATAATAAATCTATATTTAATGGGTTGTACATAGGCTATAAACATGCTAAAAAATCAACTAGATTGATCCTAGTGATCAAGGATTTCATAGAAAACTTACTTTTGTAGAAAGCCTCGATCAATTCGCTTTTTCTTGCCAATAAGTTTGAAAACGCAGCAACCCTCTTGTGCGAACACCACCAATCGGCTACACTGGTATATCTCTAAGACTGGATGGATGTGAGATAAGATGATAAGTACTAATAAAGATAATTCAGCTAACCCTAGTGCAAGTATACACTGTCGCACGTAGTAATAAAAAAAACCTTAGAAGTATTCCAAGGGTATCGATCCCACAAGGACTAAATTGGAAATTCAGATTTGAAGAAGAAACTGCTCAACTTGATTGCTTAAAGATACGTAACCAAAGAAATAAGTTTGATGATTGGTTTTTAAAGAAATAAATAAAACAAGCAAATAAATAATAAAGAATAACAATAAGAAATAAACGAGATATTCAACATGGATTCATTCTTAAGGCAATAACTTTAATCATGAAATATTTAATCTTAAGCCTATTCAATGCATTGGGTCAGATTTAACTTCTATTTGGCCTTGCTCGCAAGAACCGTTAGAAGGCTAAGCGAGTACCGTTATGCATATTTATGTGACTCAACTGCGACATAGATAATTCCCGAATTCAATCTATAACCCTATAGTTGATATAGGGTGCCTTAGGCAGCTTGCCCTATACCGCCGAACAATCTCTTTCGAGCTTTTTCTCCTATATCACCTTTATGAGAACCGATATCGTCTGTCCCTTTTGCGATCAAACTCACATAGCATGCAAAGTCTAAGTGATCAAGTTAAACTCAACAAGGTCATAATGATATTTAATAAAGAATGACATGCATTGAACAAATCTTAAGCAAATAAAACACTTTCAAGCTATTGACCCATAAGGGAATTCACCATATTGAACCCCTCAACGAAATGTAGCTACTCATGGTGAGATAAAGAGCAAATAAATACATTTTCATCTAAATATGAATGCAAATAATATAGAATAATGAAAAGGTATCAAGAGCTGGGAATAATGGAGATAGCCAAATATTATGGGTTTTCTATTTACTCAATCCTTCTAGAGTTCGCTTAAACACTCCACTCTCTCGCTTTTACAAGTGGGAATTGGTGAAAATCCCTACAAACCCTAAGGTTTGATATCTAACTAAATTTAGAGTTTAGTCATCTAAGAAGGACCTCGGGCATCCCTACTCATAGGCGTCAACTAGGGTTCTGTCACCACCCTCTTCTTCCAAATGAGTTCTGCTTGAATTTGACTTCGAATCTCGAGATTATATAGTGTGAAAAATTGTTGAGGAGCTGCGACATAGGTGCTGATAGGTAGCTCAGTCGGTTTCAGGGTCTAAACAGTCGGTTAGGTGCGAAGAAGACTCATCAACAACGACCCGCGAACGACTCGGAATTGTCTCAGTTTTTCCAGAAATGCGGTCGCATTTCATTTTGCCTTCCCATAAATGTGGTCACATTTCTGGGCAGATTCCAGCATTTCCTCTGTTTTCATGCACAACAACAAACTTAGTCAAATTCTCTTAAAATTAAGTCTTTTTAAGCACAAATGAGCATAATTTGACAAAAGTGATTCTCAACATCCTAACTTATCAACTTTAACATATTTTGAGCTCGGGAACATTAAAATTGATCTAAACATACAACATTTGACAAATAAATGAGCTAAATATAAGGGTAAAATATGTATTTTTTACCCTTATCATACCCCCAAACTTAACTCATTGCTTGTCCTCAAGCAATAGTCAATCAAAATGTTAGAGATCAACTTTTTAATTGTAAATCAGAATGTAAGAGCTTAATATTAATTGCAAACCAAAACGTTAGAGTTCATGTGTAGTAATAAATCATGGTACTAGTATCAATTTTACATTTCAAATCAAGTGACATGGAATCATGTAAACATGTTTTTCAAGATCGTTTTCTAAAAACTTTGCCTTCCAAGAGAGGGTTCTACTCTAGTGCCAGTCACAACGTATGAGTTTCCTAGGCATGAAGATTTCTATTGTTCTTTTTCAAAGCAAAACTCTCCCTAATCCATCCTAACCAATGTGTTTAAACTACCTAACTTATACTCATAGAGCCTAGTGTAGTCCTTATAGTTACGAAAAAACATTCTTGAGGTAAAAATGAGCCTACATGAGTTACTAGACCTTTTCTTTTTCCCCCAAACTTATTTGACTGTTGGTGTTCTTTTTATTCAACTTTTTTTTCTCCCAAGAGTATCCTTGTTGTCATCTTTACTTTCGTTCTAGCTTATCGGCACTTTGTGGTGAAGATATCTAGCTACGTGCAAAGTTCACAAGCTTGGAATGATACTCACTTCCCTAGGAAACCTTTCATGTAGTGGGAAACCATGGGTGTCATGAATGCCCCTGGTTACTCAGTAAACCCTAGGAAGGAGGAGTAACTCTCGATTTTTCTTTTTTTATATATATACCGAGCACATATTCTTTTTCCAGCAGTGCAAATTTACAAAGATATTTCAATGGTAAAGCATAAAGCACCCCCCCCCTCCGCCCCAAAAAAAACTTAGAGTTAGACAATGTCCTCATTGGCTTTGTTTTTTAGGCATGGGCTTAACATGAGGCTTTTTATTTTCCAAAACTTTAAGGCTAAACTCTCCTAGAGTGTTAGAAAGGTTAGACACGAGGAAGTTTAGACTTAAGAAAATTTTGTAAGGTAAAAGACTAATGGAAAGCCTATGGCTAGAAAACAATTTAGTTGTGACGGTGGCACTTTTGAGATAGAAAAAAGCTCTAGTTATCATTATCAAGGGCTTAAAAGAAAACTCCTTTGAAAACATGCTTTTCTTCCAAAACATTTTATCAAGCAATTTTAAAGTTGATTTTTCTTTAAACAAGTTTCATAGGTAAAGCTCAGAAACAGCAAGCAGATTTTAAAGAAAGATTTGAAAAACCGAAGTTTATCTAACCTAAACTATCAACAAGCTATCTAATCTATCCTATGATCAAAACTATTAACCAACGAAACAATTAAAGCAATCAAAAACAACAACTAAACAACTTAAAACATAATTTAAACTCATGCTAAAAAAAAAAAAAACAAGCAACAAAAACAGAATTATATACAAAAACAACAAGTAAAGGGGTCAGAAAACTCCCCTAGTCTTTGTCCGAGGAACTCTATTTCTCTTCATCATCTTCATCATTATTTTCATCATCTTCTTAATCAGAATCCTTGTCTTTTTGAGGCAATAGTGACTGAGGGAAATTTGGAAAGACCGGAGCAATACTTCGGGTGATGGAGAGATAAAACTCTCTAATTGCCTCATCCCTCTCTTTTTCATATGCCCAATAAGTCCTCAGGTTGTCCCTGATTTGATCTAACTGACGGTAGGCAATAGCTAGAGTTTCTCATGACGGTGAGGGCCCTGTAAAAGGAGTGTGCTGGGATGGAGAAGCCATGTTCGGCCCTGATGGTGGATTGGCCTGAGATGTGAAGGCTTTGTCTTTCATCTGGATGTTATTCTGTTGGAGCTTCTCGATCAAGGACAGGTCAATGGTCGGCTTGAAGAAATGACGCTCCTCGTCCTTGCCCGAAACTATCTTTGCCCTTTGACAGAGCTGGGTGATGAGTGATCCAAATAAAAGTTTACCTGCTCTTTTTCTCCCACAGGCTAAAATTTCATCTCTGATTCTGCTCTCAATGTTGATCTTCAACCCCTTCATGATACAATATAGTAACATAACTCTATCCACTGAGATCATGTCGTCATGGGTGGTTTGCATCAAACGGTTCTTCAGAAAGTGAAGCCAAACTTCCGATTCTGGCTTTAAATAGCTTCGCACTAGAGTCATCACCTTCGTCTGGGACTCTTTTCATTGAACTCCATTGTTGGCCACAAGTTTAAGTGCTTTTTTCATCTGCTTGGCCGAGGGGTTCCTGATAACATTGTTCCCTTTTGGATTTAGGGGTGCCTTGATATGTACACCTGATTAATGTCCACTGAAGAGAAGCTGACCATCTTGCCTCTCACCACCGCCATACTGATGCTTTCCTCCCTCAGGCCGGCGTAAAATTCACGAACTAAAGGCACTACAGCCTCCTGAGGGTGAACATAGAACTCCTGCCACTTGTACTTGAAGATAACTCTACTTACGAACTCTGACAGTGCTCCAACTCTGTTAGAGAATCCCTTCTCATTGAGGAAATCCCTTTTTCTCATTATCTCCATCCTTTCCTGAAAATTTACATCTTTGAATACCTTGGGGAATGGATTTTTTGGAGATGCAACCTTCAGTGATTTGTCCTTTGGCTTGGCGGGTGAGATGATAGAAGAAACTGCAGGAGAGGCGTCCATGGACCTTGTCCTCGAGCTCTTGGAGAAAATCAGGTCATTCTTGTTCTTGGTCCTCCTTTCAACTTTAATATCTCTTATTCTCTTTCGCCTCAACGCTATAAAGATGGGAACTTGGTCATCATCCAGCTCCTTAACCTCTGAGTCAGATTATGTTTCAGAGTCACTGGAGGTCTCGGCCTCCTTGCTTTCTTTCTTTTCTTCATCCCCCTTCTCTCCCGAAGAGGTGCTATCAGCTGTTGGTGGGTCATACGTGAATAGAGGTTCCAAAACCTCTTCAGCCGGTTGAGCTTCAGTGGCCTCAGCTAGGGCTTCTTCAGAATGCGACCTAGATGCGGTCGCATTCTGGCCTTCAATCTGCACTTCTCTTTCTTTTTCTTTTTCTGAACTTTCTTCACTTGGCCCCTGTTGGGCCTCTTCTTCCCTTCCTTGCAACACTTCAGCTTCACTTTGAGCCTTGTGGAGTGGCTCAAAAGCTGCAAGGAATTCTTTCGTTTCCTTTCTTCTTTTTTCATCTTCTCTTAACTCTTCTCTTCTCTTTTTCTCTTCCTCGAGGAGTTGCAAGTCAATTGCTGCCCTCTTGAGGCTCTCACCTAATTTTCTTTGTTCTTCCTCAGCTAACTTGGCCCTCTCGGTCTTTTGTCTTTCCTCTTCTTCAAGATCTTTTTTTCTCTTAGACTCATCCTCATCCATCATGTGCTGATTTTCTATCTCTCTCTCAGCCTCAATATCCTTCAAAGCTTCTTATTCATCCTTGTAACCTTCAGAAATAGTAAGAGCCTTTGCCACGGCTTGGTGGATTTTGTCTTCGAACACGTCCAGAGGCATTCTTGCAGTTTTGAAGGGCTCAATAACAAGCGGCTTTTCGAACACAACCTTCTTCGGGCTCCACTTTCTTGCACTGTAGGTAACGAATAGTTTGGCCCTGCAAGATGAAGAGGGGTTAGTGAAGGTTCATAAATTTTACCCATTGAAGTTCCCTCTTGCCGAGAGCTTTCTGCTGCCTTGGCGGCTTCTTCTGCATCTTGCCTACTTGCTTCCTCTTCAAGAGTAGCACGTCTCTAAGCTCCCATCGCCCAAATCATTGAAAACCACTCCTGCGAGCATTTTCTAAATTGGTGAGTGGCAGGTTTTTGGGTTTGGCAAACGACAGTGGCGCGTGTGTTGGACGATTTTAATCCGCAAGCGAACGGGTCGTCACAAGTAATATAGTGATTTTGAGTATAGAGTATCGTCTCCACAGGGATTGGATTTATTCAATTAAGTATCGCGAATAATCTTGCTTAGCATTATTTAGAGAACAAAATCTAATGCCGAAAAGAATAACAAAAAGCTAAACTAGAAAGCGAAAGATAAATGGAGACACAATTTGATGGGATAATTCTAGAGTTGTTGATTTTATCAATTGGACCTTTAATCGCTTAATCAATGAACTAATATGGATTAACTAATCATTTGATTCATAAGTCTAGAAGCCTAATGACAAGGACTCTCCTGTCGGTCTCCTCCTATCTCATACCTTTCAATAAAGAATCTCCTTTCAGTCTCATCTTTATTTACTTAATATGGCATTACGATCCTTCAGTACAACCTCTAACGTTATTTATTTTATCCCGTGTCACCCGAGTAAATAACCGTTAGTCATGCATTCAGCTCTAGTCTAAGCTTCTCTCCGTCGAGTTTCCACTTAGTAACGATTCATTTAATCAGTGATCAGTTGATTAAAAGCATTACGGACAAAATGCACAAATGAACAATAATGACAATTAAACCAAATCAATTCATTAATTCAGCAGAGGTTCAACATCTAAATCAATCTCATAGAATTTAGGAATTTACTACTCATAATCACTAAAATTCAATAATTCCTAATCACAACAATTCTAGAAACTAAAACATAAAGTAAAAGGGAAGAGAAATGCTCATAAAAGTGTCGATCTCCTCGATCCCGCACCGACCTCCTTTGATCCCGAGCTCCAAAGATCTTCAACAAAGCTCCAAAACTCTCCCAAAAATCCCAAATTTTAGTGTAGACTCTAGAATGGGGTGAAAAACCACAAATTGGCACCCCAAATATGGATGCAAAAGGCTCTTTTTATAGGCTCCCGGCAGGCACAGCGTCGAGACGCTACAAGGACAGCGTCGAGACGCTCTGACGTCATCTTTTCTTGGGCTCCAAGATGTCGCAGCGTCGAGACGCTACATAGACAGCGTCACGACGCTCTCGCGATTCTGGATCTTTCCACGCAGCTGCCTAGCGTCGAGACGCTCCAGGCTTAGCGTCGAGACGCTAGGCCCTGAATCTTCAATAAAGGCCCGATTTTGACTCAATTTTTGGGCCTCCAACTTTCTTTTGGCTCAAATACTTCTTGTAATGGATTTTGGACTTTTTTCTTGACCCAACTTGATACTTTAAGACTTGAAATTCATGAATTTGGGCTTCTAATTCATTCTTCTTGGCTTTTTGGACTCGAATCTTCAATGGAATTCTCCAAATTGCTCAAAAAGCCTCCAAAATCATCTAAATTCCGGTTTTGCTTCCTTGACTCGGTTTTCTGAAATTTAAATAGAAAATAACATTAAAGCACACAATTCAAGCACAAAACTAGCTTAAATTAATAGGAAAATGATGACATTTTTGCATGTCATCACACCCCCAAACTTAAATCTTTTCTAGTCCCGAGCAAAGCTAAAGCCATTTATATGAAGCAACTATTGCAAATGCATGACTCTAAGCTCAATGATCAAAATAATGAACTCCAACAATTAAAGGAAATATTAAAACATATTCTTTCATCACAAAATTTAAATTTAAACTCTTCATCCCTTGCGTGTGTGTGTGCGAGCTTCCTTATTAGGTCTTTACTAGCCTAGAAAAGGTTTATAGAATCCTCAGTTCATCTTCCCCCTACACTGGCCTTAAGCTCTAATTATCCAGCTTTCCAACAATCAAGAAAGCAATATCCCACTAAGGTGCCTGCAACAATGGGGTATGCCTCCCCGAAACTTGCATTTTTTTATTATTTTAGAATCCTCTTAGATGTAGCGCCTTCGTTCTGGCTTGCAAACATTGGTGATGAAAGCATCCAACTACGAGCGCCTCATCTTTCAGGTTGTCGAAGCATGCTCATTTCTTTCCAGCGCTTTCATGCAAAGGCAAACGATGGGTGTCATGAATGCCCCTGGTTACTAATGCTCTCAAGAAAGTGGAGCATTTTTTTTTTTCATTTTCTTTTTTTTTTTTCATTTCCTCTTTTTTTTCATATATATATATTTTTTTTCACACTTTTCTTTTCTTTGCAGGCTAATAAACATGATTTTTCTCCCAAGTAAAACATTACAGACTCTCATGTGGTTCAATCTTTCAAATTAGATCTTAAGCCTATCGGAGTGACAACAAACATCTAGATAATATAATCCAGTTCTAAGCATTCAAAACCATATAAGCAGGCTAAGTGCTCAACATGTGCAAGGAAATTAAAGAAAAAAATTAAATTTACATGAATCTTGAACATGCTTTGATATTTCACAAAAATTGAACAAAATTCATTATCTAGATCATATCATAGACCGTCCTCATCAAAACAGATGCAATAGAATCATCATAAAAAAATTTCGCTCAATCAGAACAATAAAGCCTCCCCCCCAAACTTAAATCATACATTGCCCTCAATGTATCAATTATTCAGACTAATTACGCATGCTTAAGGACAATTAAAAAGATAAAGGGAGAACGGTACTGCCCTGAAGTGTGAGAAAAACCATGGATGTCAGCCTTAAACATTCATTGGGTTTGTTTTTGGAAGAAAATGTGGTCTCGAGCTCCTTCAAAAATTGATCAACTGGAATGAAAGATCAACATGCTCTAACTACAAAAAACTGAAAAACAAAGAAAAAGGAAATTAACGGAAAAATAAACTTGGGTTGCCTCCCAAGAAGCGCTTGTTTAACGTCTCTTAGCTAGACGAGTTTGTGCGGCCTTTCAAGGCACATAAAAATTCTCGTATTTCTTCGGGCCCTTCTTCCTTGAATCAATGAAGCAGACTATTGCTAGTAAGCTTACTAGCTTTTCATGGACCCCTGAAGCAGAAATATTTTTGGGATTTTCTTTTAATAAAAGCATAAAAGGAGAAAGATCAAAATAAATGGACTCTGACTCTGACACTGACTTGTGAGAACAAGAAAAAGAACACTCATTATCAAGAGAGGATGGAGAGGATAGAACAGACAAAGGCCTTTCAACCGTAAACTCTATCTCTAGAAACTCCTCAAACACTACATGCTCATTTTCTTTTTCTTCCTCACAAACTTGTTCTTGATGGGTGCTATAACTATCCAATTCTTCCTCACAATCTACACATCTCACCCCTATATGCTCAAGCTTAGCAAAATCGAAAGAATTTGGCTCTTGAATGGGCGCTAATGAATCACTGGCCACATGACTCACTAGACACTCTATGGAAGTGGATCCTACTTCCCTATCCTCCCTTTGGGTCTGAAGTCTCTCCATAGATTTTTCTAATTCTAAATTCATGGCTCTCGACTCTTGGATAAAATTTTCAAGCAAGCTCTCTAAAGAAGATTTTTCTTCTATGGAAGCGGATTGCACTTCACTGTAATCCTCTTGGGGATGCAATCTCCCTAGGGATTTTTCTAGAGCTAATTTAATGGCTCTAGTATCCTCGATATAATCTTGAAGCAAACTTTCTAGGGGAGATTTTTCTTCTAAAGGGGGATAATTTGAATAGAAAAAATTGGATGATGGTGTTGGTTCTTCGGGCTCAGATTCCCTAAAGGGCCACCCAAAACTATTAAAAGCCATTTAAAATAATTAAATTAACAATAATCAGTCTTTCAGTCAGATGCAAACACCAATTAAATGCACAACAAGAACAATGGACCAGGATAAAAATAAAACAAAGGAAACAAAATAAAATCTCTAATCTAAAGCAAGCAATTTCTTCACAATATTAATTGAATGAAATTAGCCAATCCCCGGCAACGGCTCCAAAAACTTGTTGCACGATTTTAATCCGCAAGCGAACGGGTCGTCACAAGTAATATAGTGATTTTGAGTATAGAGTATCGTCTCCACAGGGATTGGATTTATTCAATTAAGTACCGCGAATAATCTTGCTTAGCTTTATTTAGAGAACAAAATCTAATGCCGAAAAGAATAACAAAAAGCTAAACTAGAAAGCGAAAGATAAATGGAGACACAATTTGATGGGATAATTCTAGAGTTGTTGATTTTATCAATTGGACCTTTAATCGCTTAATCAATGAACTAATATGGATTAACTAATCATTTGATTCATAAGTCTAGAAGCCTAATGACAAGGACTCTCCTGTCGGTCTCCTCCTATCTCATACCTTTCAATAAAGAATCTCCTTTCAGTCTCATCTTTATTTACTTAATATGGCATTACGATCCTTCAGTACAACCTCTAACGTTATTTATTTTATCCCGTGTCACCCGGGTAAATAACCGTTAGTCATGCATTCAGCTCTAGTCTAAGCTTCTCTCCGTCGAGTTTCCACTTAGTAACGATTCATTTAATCAGTGATCAGTTGATTAAAAGTATTACGGACAAAATGCACAAATGAACAATAATGACAATTAAACCAAATCAATTCATTAATTCAGCAGAGGTTCAACATCTAAATCAATCTCATAGAATTTAGGAATTTACTACTCATAATCACTAAAATTCAATAATTCCTAATCACAACAATTCTAGAAACTAAAACATAAAGGAAAAGGGAAGAGAAATGCTCATAAAAGTGTCAATCTCCTCGATCCCGCGCCGACCTCCTTCGATCCCGAGCTCCAAAGATCTTCAACAAAGCTCCAAAACTCTCCCAAAAATCCCAAATTTTAGTGTAGACTCTAGAATGGGGTGAAAACCCACAAATTGGCACCCCAAATATGGATGCAAAAGGCTCCTTTTATAGGCTCCCAGCAGGCACAGCGTCGAGACGCTACAAGGACAGCGTCGAGACGCTCTGACGTCATCTTTTCTTGGGCTCCAAGATGTCGCAGCGTCGAGACGCTACATAGACAGCGTCGCGACGCTCTCGCGATTCTGGATCTTTCCACGCAGCTGCCTACCGTCGAGACGCTCCAGGCTTACCGTCGAGACGCTAGGCCCTGAATCTTCAATAAAGGCCCGATTTTGACTCAATTTTTGGGTCTCCAACTTTCTTTTGGCCCAAATACTTCTTGTAATGGATTTTGGACTTTTTTCTTGACCCAAATTGATACTTTAAGACTTGAAATTCATGAATTTGGGCTTCTAATTCATTCTTCTTGGCTTTTTGGACTCGAATCTTCAATGGAATTCTCCAAATTGCTCAAAAAGCCTCCAAAATCATCTAAATTCCGGTTTTGCTTCCTTGACTCGCTTTTCTGAAATTTAAATAGAAAATAGCATTAAAGCACACAATTCAAGCACAAAACTAGCTTAAATTAATAGGAAAATGATGACATTTTTGCATGTCATCAGCGTGCGGACCTTCTCAGTGAAGACAAACTTGGATTCTCCCTCAATGTGGTCGACATTGTCGAAGAAGAGGGAGTTTGAGCGTCGAGTTCGAGGTTCATGATCGCCAACGAAAAACTCGTGGGTCTCGTCCTTCGTGTGTCGTGCATGGCTACTTCGGGTTGTTCTTCTTACTGTCGCACACTTGCTTCAGCTTCATGGGCGGTTGGATTACTCTAGGATCGAGTAATCTTGCGTGATGATAAAGGCTTTTGCGTGTTCTTCATGGTTCTTGATGTGAGTTTTTCGGTTTCAAGATGAGAGAATATGGAGAGTTAAGGTTTTGACTTGAATGCAAAAGAGTTGAGTGGTTGGTGAAGAGGGAAAGACTATTAGTCAGCTATTTAAGGTTTTCCAATTAGGTTATGTGATGGTCAAAAATTTTTGTGACTGCCCTCTTATTTCTGAAAATGTAGTCGCATATCCAAATACACTGGGGAGAAATGGGATCGCATTTCACCCAATTTTTCTGCCTCGTCTTTTTTTTCTGACTTTTAATTTTTCCTTTGCTTTTTCTTCTTTGTTAAATCACTCATAAACTTGTTAGAAAGTTCACATGCTTAATCATGATTTATTTTATTTATTTTTTTTCTTTTAAGAGAAATTAAGTAAAAGTTTTAATCAATTCAACTTCCAGGTAAGTCCCAAGGTAGAGGTGTTCCCTACGGTCAACTTAAATACCTCAGCCTAGGCAGGACTTTCCTTAGACAAAGTTCCCTCTTGATAAAAAATGAAAGGATTTGGAATTCCCTAATTTCGATAAAGCGGAAGCGTAATTGAACCGATTCATAGTTAATTTTGTTTATCCAAAAATACTATTACATTGGCAAAAAACATAGAACAAATTCTATACAAACTTAAGGCTACGCATACAAAAATTATCAGATCTAAATCTAAAGGGGAGAAGCAAACATACCATCGTTGTCGTCTCTGAAATATCAAGAACGGTTTTCTTGATTTCATAATGACCAAACGTCAACAATTGGGACACAACCAATTGATCTTCCCCGCTACGACTCTGAGATTAGGAACGTAGTTGTGGGACTACCTAATCTTGAATGGCAAAAACTCTAGAGAGAAAATTCTCCCTACAGTTCTTGGGTTGAGAGAATATGAGAGGGAGGCTAGAGAGAATGCAAGAGTGCATTCTTGTGGCCTTATGTTGTGGTACCTAAACCCTAGGTTTAATGTTCTATTTATAGGAGAAAGGTCATGAATAAAATATTCATTTAAAATCAATTATTTCCATAACTGATTTAATCTTTTCCATAATTAATCAATTCCATAACCAATCACCTCCATAATTGACTAATCTTTTCCATAAATGATTGATCACTTCCATAAGTGATTAAATCATTTTCATAAATGATTAATTACTTCCATAAGTGATTAATCATTTTCATAATTGATTAATTTCCAATTAATTAATTCTTTAATTAATTAATCACCAATTAAATATCATATATTTAATTTTAGACCTTCTATTAGTTAATTAATCAATTACCCAATTAAATATCATATATTTAATTTCAGGTCTTGAATTAATTAATTTTATAATATGAATCAAATTCATATTAAAATTTGAACTCCTTCAAATTCTCTTATATCCTATAAATTTAATGTGAATCAAATTCATATTAATATTTGAACTTCTTCAAATATTTATTTCTCTCATAATAATAAAGTTTAATTTCAAATTAGACTTTACATTTTAATGTATCATTATACATTATATTAATTTGTATATCATACAATTGACTTAATTCCCAATATGAATTTGGACTATTCAAATTCTCTCAAGATGTAACGGTTCCTAATTAGTCTTTACGAGCTAGTAGGGGGACCTAATGGACCTACGGATCAGAAGCTCCAATGATATGAGGTTAACCGATTAAACTCATTAATCAGGTTAACCAATATTCATTAACTGTGGGTCATTCCACTAAAGACCCACAGCTGAACTCTTCTCACTGTAGAACATTTCTTTGTCCACAGATATAAACCTATATCGGTAAGTCAATCCTTCACGAGTGTTCGTAATCACAGCTGGGTCAAATTACCGTTTTACCTCGGTGTTACATTTGTCTCCTTAAGTATCAGTGCTCCTCTAATGAACAACCTATTTGTGGTCCAACCAATAAACAGAAAGTCAATGTCGGGCCAGTGAGAGGGCGGGATCCCTTTGTTCAAATTCCAGAGTCACCACTTAAGGGAACACTCATCTACTTCTCCTAGAAGTGAGAATGAGTAAATTCCATCTTGTGTTGTCATGTCCCCAGCACCCCACTCGGTCTCATCCCCAAGAAGGTAGGCTTATTGAGCCAGCTTGCAGGTCACTCTCACCCATACAAATCAAAGGACAATCCCTCGTGAGAAGGAGTTCATGACACACTCAGGATTAAGACTGAGTTACCTAGGTCATCCTATTGAAATAGTAACCTAACTAGTTAAAGGTGTTATATCAAGTGGTTTACCATTTCATGGTCTGGTCTTATGCAAACTCATTGCATAGTATACCCCCACTCGCATGTCTACTACATGGACGCTTTGGATCAATACGTCTGTATCAAATACAAAGTGGGTCGTATCACATAGTATTACTAAGATAAAGTACCCAACCTTATCCTTGTACTATAGACCTTTTAGGTTGTTACTTGAACATCGATCCCCGTATGTCCCCACATACTAGTTCAAGTTACATACAAACAACCTTAGATCTTAGTTTCTTGGATTTGGGTCAAATTGTGCAATATTTAACAATAACACTTTATTGTAGAAACTCAACAACACTTTATTGAAATAAGTATATAATTTGTTTACATTCACTATCTACGAGTTTTAGGGCATAAAACCCAACAAACTCCCACTTGAATGAAAACTCTAGTTTAGTGGAATGTACAATAATCTATACAGCAGTGGGTGTATAAATACATGTATAAAACATATACAATGTACAAATACAATAAACTAGGGCATCACTATACCCATTACATATTGGTATCATTATACCCATTACATTTCTCCCCCTTGCCCTATATTATACCTTTGTACATATCTCATAGATCTAGACCTTCTAGATGGCCCTCATACACTTTAGTCGAGAGAGCTTTCATGAATGAATCAGCAAAATTCAAATCAATTCAATGTGTCTGTTTGTCTTGGGCTGCGAGGTTCTTTTGAATTTGCCACAGCACCACTATATCACTATAAAGTGTGATGGGCAAGTTCACATTTGGAACACATTCCAAATCAGTCAAGAACTTCCTAGCCTTACAGTCTTTATTGCTGCTTCACAAGTAGCTTTATTTTTGGCATATATGGTCAAGACTGTAACTATGACATACTATAGCTCCTTTTGTAAAGATTGACCATGGATACTGATGTAGATTTCCTCAAATCCTTATCAGTCTTACAATCCATGTCAGTGTATCCTGTAAGGATCAAATCCTCAGTCCCTACACGAGCATATAGTTCATTTTTCTCCTCAGATACATGAGGATATTCTTAACGGTTTTCTAGTGATCAAATATTGGATTAGATTGATACTGACAATCCCTACTGCATAGGGAATTCGTCTCATGTCCTCAATCTCTTGAGGTGTCTTAGGAAACAGTTTGTTAGACAAAAGAATTTCAAGTCTGAAAGGTAGTGAACCTTTATTGGAATTTTGAACCTTATATCTAACTAACATTTTGTAGGTATAAGACACTCGAGACAAGACTAGCTTTTTGATCTTACGGTTCCTAACAATTTGGATCCCAAGAACAAACTTAGCTTCTCCCAAATTTTCATTTGAAAATGAGTTGCTAGCTTATTTTACTAGTCAGTAAGATAACCTACATCATTTCCAATGACTAGGATATCAATCATATACAACACTAATAAAGCTACTGAACTATTGACGATCTTCTTGTAGAGACAAGATTCATCAATGTTCCGATTAAAGCCCAAAAGATTTGATTACTATATCAAATCTTATATTTCAAGATCGAAATGCTTAGGTCACACCATTAATGGATCACTTAAGCTTGCAAACCCTTTTGCTTTTGATCTTGTTGTATGAACCCTTCTGGTTAAGACATGAATGTCCCATTTCCTCTTGTAAATTCACTTGTAACTAATAGGTGTTACCCATCAAGCATATCTACAAGATCCCAGATGGAAGTGAAATACAAAAGACTTCATTTCTAGGTCCATGGTCTTAATTCTCTGATCGTTGTCAACATCATTCATTTTCTTTCTAAAAGATAATGAATCCTCCATGCCATCACTTAAATATAATGACCTAGGCTTCAACCAAGCCCATGTAACGTTCAGGTTATAAAACAACCCTCTCACTACATCGAGACACTCTCAACTATTGAGATGGATGTGTCTGACCAGATGCACTGGTCCATCAACAACTTTTGTTGAACAGCTAACCTCATCAACAACTCTTGCGGATGTTACTGTAGCTTCATTAGTTAACTTACTTAAACTGACTTTACTCTGTGGTTTATGATTTTTTATGTGGACTTATCCTGAGAATTTAGCATTTGTCGATACAAATTCCTTATTCTCTTGTGAATTGAAGAAGTATCCACTTTCCATTTCCTTTGGGGTTGCCTACTGCAGTATGCAATGTAGTCAACACTACATTATCCTATAATGAGCCAGACAATTGAGCATAGCTCAACATGGAATGAACCATATCCAATAGGGTTCTATTTCTCCTAAATGAGATTTAGGGTGTGATCCCATGTACTATCAAATAATCCTAGAATCTCAAATCCCTATACTCAACACTTTGATCAGATCAAAGTGTTTTTATCATCTCACCTAACAAGTTTTCAACTTCAGTCCTAAGCCTCTACGAATATCTCAAGAGCTTCAGACTTTAGGTTGCATTAGGTAAAGATACTCATACCTTTGAATAATCATCCAAAAGAGATGAATTATTCATGCCCTCCCACTGCTTTAACATATTGAACCACAAGGATCCAAATGTACAAGCTCCAAGGGCTCTTTGGCTCTTAGATCTTTTTCCAGTAAAAGACCTATCAGTCATATTGCCCACGAGGCATGACTTGCAAGGTAGTAGAGAGTCATCTTCTAGCTCGCTTGGAAGTTCACTCTTTACCAATCTCCCAATCAAATTGAGATTAATATGGTCTACCTTAAAACAAAAAAAAAAAGGTATTTTCCTTTAGGAGAAATCCTTTGCCTCTTTTAACATTGAGTTGTAGCAGTCTTAAACAACCCAGTGTTCATGACTACTTTACTATTGATTAGTCTTAAAACATTTAGGTTACTTTCCAGTAAAGCTAAACAAATGTCAACTCCCTTTCTTGAAATAAAACTGCATTAGCAGAGAAAGGTAAAGAGTAACATTGTTCCAACAAATAAGACAGAGAAGTCAAATTTCTTTGGATCTTAGGAATTACATACACATTATCTAATAATATATATTTTCTCCCACTGAGAAAAATAACATAATGTTCTCCACTGCTATAGCCAAAATAACATCTCTAATTCTAACTTTGAGGGTTATT
Source organism: Luffa acutangula (assembly GCA_036850905.1). NCBI lineage: Eukaryota > Viridiplantae > Streptophyta > Magnoliopsida > Cucurbitales > Cucurbitaceae > Luffa > Luffa acutangula. The sequence continues at coordinate 23,801,547 of CM072095.1, read as the reverse complement.
ACACAAGCAGCAAGTTGTTGCCAGGAACTTATTCCTTTAAAAGAAGAACACAAGTGGTTTATGGCCCCTTAATCAAGTATTCATGGAGAATCACTATTCTTCACTAATCACGTTTTCAAGACAAGTAAATGAAAACTACGGTCTTGAACAAGTTCTCTTTTTACTAAGAAGGGTTCTATGTCATATTCACCAAGAACAATTCTTAATGAATTAAATATATGGGGCATGAGGGCATTCCCCAGTTAAGAATAATCCTAGACTTATTTACCACAACTTTTCGTTTAAGCTTGTTGCATTGTCGTTTTTTATAAAATGACGTAAGACCATACACATAAAATTATTATATAATTGCTGAAGTAACAAATTACTTGTATTATTAATTGCACAAACCCATTACAAATAATCCAATCAAATTCTGCAAATACAATTAAGCAATCAAAGAAACGCTATAAAACTATTGATTTAGTTTTTGCAACGATACTTCAAAGGTTTAGAACAACAGCCACCGAAGGGTGTTCAGCTACTCCTCTGAATTGAGACAATCTCAACCAAACTCTAACACCATAATAACTCATATTCCGTTAGCATTTAGTTACCGTTGTTCGGTCAAGGGTTAGTTAACACATTTAACTCATTCCCGTAAGTGTAACCGTCTCACTTTCAGATCTCAGAGGCACGCACCAACAGGCTACCGAAGGGAAAGACAATTGTTGGTGATTAGCCTAAGTGACCCTATCATATTCAGGAGTTCACGGTGTTCCGAATCCTATGATCAGGCCCTCCGAAGGGATGGTTGCACCAGGACAACTTGCAGGCGGATCATAGGACTCTCACGGTGCGAACGGGTTTTATGCCCTAAAACTCGTAGATAGTGAATGTAACCGTTGACCGGATATTAATGAAATAATATTAATATATTTTTCCATTAATTGTTATTAGTTATTTTATATTTGTCTTTGCCTAATAATAACCCTAATCCAATAAACTAGACATCCAAGGCTGTAATATGAGTCTTGAACTATATGTAGTGACATATGGGATCATTGTTCAAGAAACAGCCTAAAGGGTCTATAGTATATGGATAAGACTGGGTGCCTTATCCTGGTGACACTATGGATACGGTCCACTTTGTATTTGATACAAACGCCGCGATCCAACGTGTTCGTGTAGGAGACATGCGAGTGGGGGTATCCTATGTAATGAGTTTGCATAAGACCGGACCGCGAAATACTAACCACTGGTTATAACACCGTTAACTAGTTGGTTTTCTATTTCACTAGGACGACCTAGACAACTTAGTCTTAATCCTGAGTTGATTATGGACTCCTGCTCATGAGAGATTGTCCTTTGATTTGTATAGGTGAGAGTGGCCAATACGCCGACTCAATAAGCCTACCACTTTGGGGACAAGACCGAATGGGGAGCTGGGAACATAATCGTACAAGATGGAATTCACTCCTTCCCGACTTTAGGGAAGCAGATGAGTGTTCCCTTAAGTGGTTAGTCCGAGTCTTGAACAAAGGGCCCTACCCTCTCAATGGCACGAGAGGGTTTTCTGTTTGATGGTTGGACCACAAACAGGTTGTTCATTAGAGGAGAATTGGTACTTAAGGAAATAGAGGTAACCCAGGGGTAAAACGGTAATTTGACCCAGCTGGTGTTACGGACACTCGTGAAGGACTAACTAGTCGATATTGGTCTAGATCCATGGACACAGAAAATATGTCTGCAGTGAGAAGAGTGCAACTGTGAGTCTATAGTGGAATGTACACACAGTTAACGAATATTGATTAATGTGGTTAATGAGTTTGACCAATTAATCTCACATCGTTGGAGCTTCTGATCTGCAGGTCCATTAGGTCCCACTGGTAGCTCGTAAAGTAATTTGAGGCAACTAAGTAATAAAAGTAAATTGAAAATGTTCAATTAATTAAGGGAAACAAATATAATATATATTGATATATTATTATGAGAGAAATTAATATTTGAAAAGTTCAAATATAAATTTATGGAAGTTTGAAAGAGTTCAAAATGATGAATTAATTAATTTAAGGCCTAAAATGTGTTTGGGCAAATTAATTAATTCTAGGCCGAGAATTAAATATGTGATATTTAATTGGTGGTTAATTAATTAAAAAATTCATTAACCGAGAATTAATCAATTATGGAAATAATTAATCACTTAAGGAAGTGATTAATCATTTAAGGAAATGATCTAATCACTTATGGAAGTAATTAGTCATTTGTGGAAAAGATTAATCAATTATGGAATTGATTAATCATGATTGATTAATTAAGGAATAAAGATTGAATCAATTATGGAAAAGATTGATTTAATTGAATATTTTATTCATGGCCTCTCTTCTATAAATAGAACACTAGACCTAATTGGTCATGACACTTGACACTCTTGAAAGACAAGACCTAGAATTCTCTCTAGCCTCCCTCTTAGAGAAAGACTCCCACAAGTCTCTTGCCTCCTATACTTAGAGACATACCGGTGTAACCTCTGTGGTGATTGTGTCAATCAAAGAAGAAATTTCCAGCGAAGAAAAGCAAAGGCGGCTGCTGCGTTTTCGTTCGTGGAGCGTCGTTGGCGAAGAACGGTCAAGTCTTCAACGAAGGTTTGTAACGGTTCTTCCTCTTTTCTTTAGAAAAGTTTTAAAAATAAATTAAGATTTATTTTAGCATGTTTAAACAAATTTTACAGTGGCTGTAAAGGTTGTTTAAAGTTTTGTTTGAGTTATCGTAACGGTATTTTAAAGTTAATTAATATACGGCGTAAGGTCTGATCGATGCACTTCCGCTGCGTGGGGACTTTTATTCCCTTCAATCGGCATCAGAGTCATCGCTGTCCCTATTAATTAATTTTAAAAGTTGCGATAGGCTCTAATAGGTGGGATTTATGCATAATGTATGTTCGGTTTGCATTGAACTGTTTGGGTTAATTTTATGGCCATAGATTTTATTTTTATGTGATTTTGATCATGTAAGGCCCGGTGTTTCGGGTATTTTATGTAAAATCGAGTCCTATGTAAGTCCGGGTCTAGAATAGGTTTTTATGAGATGAAAATCGGAGCAATCGCCGCTGAAATCGGGGCCAAAATCGGAGAATCGATGCTGCTGCCGCCCACATTCTGCCTCCAGACGCAACAGCGTCGGGACGCTACTTCAACAGCGTCTCAATGCTGTCTCGATACCGAAGGGGCTCGGTAAGGAAAGCACACAGCGTCGGGACGCTACCTCAACAGCGTCTCGACGCTGGCTCGATTACGCAGGCGCCAGATAAGGAAAATGCATAGCGTCGGGACGCTATCATAACAGCGTCTCGACGCTGTCACGATGGAGGCGCAACCTAGGGTTTCAACAGGCGCGGTTCAAGGCGTGGTCGGTCCGGTTCGGACCGGTTTGACTGGGCTGGGACCTATTTGGTCCGGTTCAGCCAATTTTTGGCATGGTTCGTGATTTTGGAGGCCGGTTCGAGGTGGTTCGGGGCGGTTCGTGCTGTCTAGACCAATTCCGGAGCTGTACATGGTTGTTTTAGGATAGAATTTAGCTAAATTAATGTAATTTAATGCTTTATTTTATCCTAGGGGCCAAAATTAACCAGTTCAATTGCTATTTATATGCTTTATGGATGTCATATAGAATATTTAATCCCACCTTAGGTTATAAACATGCTCATGCATTTTTTTATATATTATAAATTGTTATAATGTATGTTTAAATGCATGGTTTTTGTTTTCATATTTTTAATATAAGTGTATATTAATTATATGAAAAATTGGAAAGCATGAAGCATGTCATTACTTAAATTAAATATAAATAGTTATGTTTAATGTGATGAATGAAGCATGCTTGATTGATTTTCTTGATTGGCTTATAATTGTTATATTAAAAGAAAATCAATATTGCATGAAGCATGAAACATCTATAGTTAATAATATATTTGTTATATTATTCATGCAATTAGTGTGGTTTAATTATTTAATTTGAATGAGATTGTTGAATGAATTAAACCCTAGATTCTTGATTATAGGATTAATCATTAAAATTTGAAATAGTTCTTTAATATTAATGATTAGAAACCGTCAATCTATAATCAAGATTTGCATGCAAACATAAGATCATAAGATGAATTGGATTAATTTTAAATTGTTTCTAATAGGATTAGAATCTTTTCTTACTTAGTATTTAAAATAGTTTTAATTGACTAAGTAGGAAAAATATTGCTATGATTATAAGGGAACTCCACCGGTAATGTTCTGTCTAAGGCTGGGGGTATTTAAGTTGACGGTTGACGGAACACCTTCTACCTGGGAACTGACTTGGACACCGGAGTTGAATTAATCATAGTTAAATGTTAGCATGCAATGTCACTAGGTTAATTAAAAGTGTTTAATGCACCTAGATCTTTAGAGTAAAGACCTTACATTACTGAGGTTATAAGGGAACTCTCTCGGTAAAGTTCTGTCTAAGGCTGGGGGTATTTAAGTTGACGGTTTACGGAACACCTCCTACCTGGGAACTGACCCCAACATTGAGTTGAATTAACCATAGTAATGTTGACTTGCAATGTTGGGTTTATTAAAAGAAGTTTAATTCACCCAAAAGATTGCAATTGAATCTTTTCCATAATTGTTATAATAGGATCAGACTTAGGTAGATTGACTTAGCCGAATACTATCTAAGTTAAATAACCCTATATTAACCTTAGGACATTTTCAGTGGGAGGAAAGTTACAAAACGAGATTTAAATCAAGTTTTGCTCCCACGTCCCTATATTCACAACGTGAGATTCATGCTCGGCTTCGAGTCACCTTAGGAGCGGCCTCCCTTCGGAAAGTGTTTGCATGGATCAATATCAAGGTGAATGGGAAAAATGTCTAGAGTAAATGGGAGTGGGACACGTGTCAACGTATCCCTCGGTCTCCACCCATAGTTCACACTGTGAGAGTCCTATGATCCGCCTGCAGGTTGTCCTGGCGCAACCATCCCTTCGGAGGGCCTGGTCATAGGATCCGGAACATCGTGAACTCCTGAAAAGGATAGGAGCTCTTAGGCTAATCACCAACAGTTGTCTTTCCCTTCGGTAGCCTGTTGGTGCGTGCCTCTGAGATCTGAAAGTGGGAGGGTTACACTTACGAGGATGAGTTAAAAGTGTTAACAAATCCTTGACCGAACAACGGTGGCTAATGTCTATAGGAATATGAGTTATTCTGGAATTAGAATTAGCTGAGAGGTGTCTCATTTCAAAGGAGGAGTGCCTGATCACCCTTCGGTGGCTGACATTCTAAACCTCTGAAACGTCGTTGCAAAACTAAATCGATAGTTTTAGGGTTCTGTGATTGTCTGTTTTGCTAAATTGATTGGATTGTGTGCAATTGTTTGCTTGTATGATTGGTTAAGGCAAAGATAACTAATACGGTAATTGTTTGTTTAAATTTCAGCAATGTCTTCCTCAATTGTCTCTCTGCTTAAAAATGAGAAATTAACCGGCGAAAATTATGCTACGTGAAAGTCGAACCTGAATACGGTTCTTGTTGTCGATAATCTGCGGTTCGTCTTAACGGAGGATTGTCCTCCAGCCCCTGCTCGTAATGCATCCCAAGCAGTTAAGGATGCTTATGACCGCTGGACAAAGGCCAATGATAAGACTCGCGTCTATATCTTAGCCAGCTTATCTGAAGTTTTGGCTAAAAGGCATGAGAGCATGGTAACAGCGAGGGAGATTATGAACTCTCTCCAGGAGATGTTTGGACAACCGTCCTACCAACTCTACCATGACGCTCTCAAATACGTTTATAGCTGTCGCATGAAAGAGGGCACGTCTGTTCGGGAGCATGTCCTGGATATGATGGTCCAATTCAACGTGGCAGAGGCAAACGGGGCGGTCATAGATGAGCGTAGTCAGGTTGCATTCATCTTAGAATCTCTTCCGAAGAGTTTTCTACAGTTTCGAAGCAATGCAATGATGAATAAAATAACATTCAACCTGACTAGCCTCCTGAATGAGCTACAACTCTATCAGTCACTTCTTAAGAACAAGGGACAGATAGAAGGAGAGGCAAACGTTGTCCACTCTAAAAGAAAGTTCGAGAAGGGTTCATCCTCTGGAACTAAATCTGTAGCCACTTCTTCAAAGAAAACTCAGAAGAAGAAAGGAAACAAGGGGAAAGCTCCCAGCACTGCTGCTAAAAGCAAGGGAAAAGCCAAAGCTATGGCAGACAAGGGCAAGTGTTTCCACTGCAATGTAGATGGACATTGGAAGAGAAACTGCCCAAAGTACCTTGCTGAGAAAAAGAAGGAAAAGGAAGGTAAATTTGATTTACTTGTTTTAGAAACATGCCTGGTAGAACATGATGAGTTTACCTATATACTTGATTCAGGAGCAACTAATCATGTTTGCTTTTCTTTTCAGGAAAATAGTTCCTTTCGGAAGTTGAACGATGGGGAAATGACACTCAGGGTCGGAACTGGAGAAGTCATTTCAGTTAAAGCAGTGGGAGCTGCGAAGTTATTTTTTAGAAATAGATTCTTACTTTTAGAAAGTTTGTTAATCGTTCCCAAGATTAAGAGGAACTTAATTTCTATTTCATGTTTGATTGAACAATCGTATACAGTTACTTTTGATATGAATGAAGCATTCATTTATAAAAATGGTGTACTTATTTGTTCAGCCAAATTGGAAAATAACTTGTACGTTTTAAGACCAACCAAAAACAAAGCATTTTTAAATCACGAATTATTTAAAACTGCTGAAACTCAAAGAAAAAGGCAAAAGATTTCTCCATCAAGTAACAATACTCATCTTTGGCATCTTAGACTTGGTCATATAAACATCGATAGGATCGGTCGTTTGGTAAAGAATGGACTTCTAAGCAAGTTAGAAGATGATTCACTACCACCTTGTGAATCTTGTCTCGAGGGAAAAATGACCAAGAGACCCTTTACTGGAAAAGGTTACAGAGCCAAAGAACCCTTATAGTTAATACATTCGGATCTGTGTGGTCCAATGAATGTAAAAGCTCGAGGAGGGTACGAATATTTCATCTCAAGATATGGTTACTTGTACCTAATGGGACATAAGTCTGAAGCCCTTGAAAAGTTTAAGGAGTTTAAGGCTGAAGTTGAAAACCTATTAGGTAAATCTATTAAAGTACTTCGATCTGATCGAGGAGGGGAGTATATGGATCAAAGATTCCAGGATTATATGATAGAACATGGAATCCAATCTCAACTCTTAGCCCCTGGTACACCTCAGCAGAATGGTGTGTCAGAAAGGAGAAATAGAACCTTGTTAGACATGGTTCGATCAATGATGAGCTATGCTCAATTTCCTAGCTCGTTTTGGGGGTATGCAGTAGAGACTGCAGTATACATCTTGAACAATGTTCCCTCGAAAAGTGTTTCTGAAACACCTTTCGAATTATGGAAGGGGCGTAAACCTAGTTTGCATCACTTTCGCATCTGGGGTTGTCCAGCACACGTGCTTGTGACAAATCCTAAGAAACTGGAACCTCGTTCAAAACTGTGCCAATTTGTTGGTTACCCTAAAGAAACGAGAGGTGGTTATTTCTACGACCCACAAGAAAATAAGGTGATTGTATCGACAAACGCCACTTTCTTAGAGGAAGACCACATGAGAGATCATAAACCACGCAGCAAAATAATATTAGGAGAAGCTACTGAAGAATCATCAAGAGTTGTTGATGAAGTTTGACCTTCAACAAGGGTTGATGAAGGAACTAGTTCTTCAGATCCATCTCGTCCATCTCAAACGTTGGGAATGCCTCGACGCAGTGGGAGGGTTGTATTACAACCTGACCGCTACTTGGGTTTAACTGAAACTCAGGTTGTCATACCTAATGATGGCATTGAGGATCCATTGTCCTATCGACAGGCAATGAATGACGAAGATAAGGATGAATGGGTCAAAGCCATGAACCTGGAAATGGAGTCAATGTACTCCAATTCTGTATGGGAACTTACAGATCTACCAAATGGGGTAAAACCCATAGGATGCAAATGGATCTATAAGAGAAAAAGAGATGCAGCTGGAAAGGTACAGACCTTTAAAGCTAGACTAGTGGCAAAGGGTTATACCCAAAAGGAAGGGGTTGACTATGAGGAAACTTTTTCTCCTGTAGCCATGTTAAAGTCCATAAGAATTCTCTTATCCATAGCCACATATTATGACTATGAAATATGGCAAATGGACGTCAAGACTGCCTTTCTGAATGGTAATCTTGAAGAGAATATCTTCATGTCTCAACCCGAAGGGTTCATAGCCCAAGGTCAGGAACAAAAGGTTTGTAAGCTCAATCGATCCATTTATGGATTGAAACAAGCGTCCAGATCATGGAACATTAGATTTGATATTGCAATCAAATCTTTTGGCTTTGACCAAAACGTTGATGAGCCTTGTGTGTACAAGAAAATCAACAAAAGGAAAGTAGCTTTTCTAATACTTTATGTCACTACAACAAATTTGGGCTTAGATGTCAGTTCTGCACCGTTATTAATTTCTGCCAGTGTCTTACACAAGCTTACTTTCTCCGATCGTGATAGTGTGTAACATGCTGGAGGTATGAAAATTCGATTTCCTTTTACTTGTGGGGCCAATTCTGTCCTAATATTTAAATCAACCAAATCCTCTCGGGTTTTTAATCCATCTCTAGTTTTTCCAGGAATATCAAGTAAGGTGCCGATGATATTAGTGCAAACGTTTTTCTCGATGTGCATTACATCTAGACAATGTCTCACCTGAAGACGTTTCCAATAGTCTAACTCAAAAAATATAGACTTTTTCTTCCAGTAACTACTTGAAAGTTCTTCTGACCGGTTTCGTTTTCTAGCTTGTTTACCCAAAACATTGTTGATTTTATTCATTCTTGCCAAGATTTCCTCTCCAGACAATGCATTTGGTGCTAGTTCAAACTCATGTTGTCCATTAAACGTCTTTTTCTCCCTTCTATATGGATGATGTCGAGGTAAAAAACGTCGATGTCCAAGGTATGCCATCTTTTTTCCATGCGTTAGTCGAATGGAGGACGTTTGTTCCCCACAAATTGGACATGCATGATAACCTTTCACAGTGCAGCCGCATAGATTTCCATATGCTGGAAAATCGTTTATGGTCCACAGTAAAACAGCTTTCAACAAAAAAGATTGACCTCTATATGCATCGTAACATGCAACCCCATCAGACCATAGCTTTTTCAAGTCATCAATTAATGGACCTAAGTATACATCAATGTCATTTCCAGGTTGTTTGGGACCAAATATTAATGTAGTCAGCATCATAAACTTTCGTTTCATGCACAACCAGGGTGGGAGGTTATAAATCACTATTATAACTGGCCAACAACTATATCTACTACTAAGGTCACCATGAGGATTGATTCCATCAGTTGAGATAGCTAAACGAAGATTTCTTGACTCAAAACCAAATTCTGGCCACATGTCGTCTACTAATTTCCAAGATGGCGAATCTGCTGGATGTCGTAGAAATCCATCTTTTTTCCTTCCTTCAGCATGCCAAGTTAACAATTTCGACATCTCTACACGTCGAAACATGCGTTGGAATCGAGGGATTGGAGAAAAGTACCACATAACCTTTGCCGGAATACCTTTTTTGACTTTAGTTGAGTTCTTACGAAGCTTCCATCGAGATGTTTTACAAACTGGGCATGAATTTGCATCAGATAGTCCTTTCCTAAAAAGGACACAATCGTTGACACATGCATGAATCTTCTGATAATCCATTCCTAGAGTAGACAAAACCTTTTTTGCTTCATACACAGAAGTTGGAATCTCATTCGGATTTGGTAGGAGGTCATGAACTAATGTTAGCAAGTCGGTGAAACTTTTATCACTCCATCCGTATTTGTCTTTCAAGTTATATAATTTTAGTAATGCAGATATTTTAGAAAAAATTTGACAACCTGAGTACAGAGGCTTTTGTGCATCACTCAATAGTTTGTCAAAATTGTCATCTTTATCTGTAAAATAGTCTTGTGTAGCTTCAAACAACTTAGTGGTGTTTCTTATATCATCACTTTCAGTAAAGTCCTCACCACCACAAGTAGGGTCGTTTTCATCCTTATCTCTGATAGGTAATTCTTCACCATGCCAAATCCATATCTTATAACTCTTATCAATGCCATGGATATACATGTGGTCTCTAACTATGTTAGCATCTTGTTTGAGTGCATTTCCACAGTTTAAGCATGGACACCACATGAAGTTCGACCCTTTTGCATGACGTAATCCATGTTCAATGAAGTTCTCTACACCTATGCTATATTCATCTGACAACCTATCTTTGTTCATCCATGACTTATCCATTGGAAGATATTTTATAAAAATGTTATCTACAAAAACAACAATTCAGAAATGCACACCAATCAAAATTTTTTTTTGCAACCAACTTAATAATTTACCAAAAGTAACCTTCTTTGTCTAAAAAAAAACGTTAAAAGTTACCTTTTAAAACTTTGTTTTTTATTGTGCTAGTTCTTTGAGAATATGGTGTCTAGAGTGCTATTTATGCTTACATACTAAATGAACTGTAACGCTTCCAAATTATAAACTAATCTAGAAACATTACTTGAGTGAAACACCTTAATGCTCCGAAAATTTCGGCAGCATAACGGCATAGTTATAGGTACCCAAAAAAATTTACCTGAAAAACAGAAAAACTACACTCCCAAATCTACCACCACAAAGTCCACAACACTTCAGACAAAACAACACAACTTCACACTCCAAAATAATAAGTGCACCATTACAAAGAAATGAGAGCCTACAACAACTCTATTCTCAAATCCTTCAAAGCAACGATAATAAGGCCTAGTTGCCAACAAATACATCTGCACCAACAAAGATGAGAACAAAACTTGTACATATTGAACTTGGGTGATATTACAATTCAATTCATGCAAACAAACATCATTGTATTCCTTTTTCATGAAACTATCATCTAGTAGTTAAAACTAATAGTTTCAACAAGTATTAAAGGTTTATTAGATTCTTAATTATAATAATCATTAGGCTTAATTATATAATAATCATAATTAGATTCTTCTTGATCTCAAATGAAATGATAATCTTAATTATAATCTGACCATAAAAATTTGTAGGTTCCTTCTGCATATAATCAGTTCATAAAGTGAGTAGCCAAAGCCTTCACACACAAGTGCTTTCTCTATGTCATTTCTTTCAAAATTATTCTCTAACATTTTAAATTTTTATTCATTTTTCATTGTATATTTTACACTTCAATTCTTAAACTTAATTCAAGTAGTTCTACATGTTGGTTTTAAGGATTTCAATTTATAATGTTGTTGTAGAGAGGAAATCCAAAGGATCAAGACAAATAATCCTGAGATTAGCCACAGGGAAGCTTTCATCAAGAATAATTAGATTCTTAGCATTAGGCTTAGAACGACAACTTAAATTTTCAGACTTCTAAATAAGGATGATAGAATAATAATAGAATATTAGTACCTTGAGTTTGTCGTTACCTTCTATCGCCGTTACCGCCGATGAATTTGCCGTTACCGCCGTTACCGTCGTCAAACAGTACAGGTCCCACGTGTCTTCTTCCCCACCGTCGAACAGTATAGGTCGTTACTGTCGTCGTCACTGCTTCAGACCAACCCAGAACGCCGTCGATTGCAGCAGCCTCTGTCGTCGTCGCCGTCGATTGCGGCAATCCTCTGTCGTCGTCGCCGTCGATTGCAACAAAAGTCGAAGAGGAAAATCGAAAGGAAGAAGAAAATTGTTAAAAGCATCCAGCCCTAATCGTTACTGTGATTCCTAATCCCAAACGAAGAAGAAATTCAAAACGACGTCGTTTTGATCTCATTAACCAAAACGACGTCGTTTTGATTATGGGCATGCGTTTTAACGAACTACCTTCACCCAAAACGACGTCGTTTTGCTTTACCAAAACGACGTCGTATCGTATTTGATCGAGACACACATTTAAACCTCATAAAACGATACCGTTTTAACCTCTTCTATATCGGTTTAAAACTGTTATCGAAGCCCATCTTCCATGTCGGTTTCAGGCCGTCATTTAATATCCCATTATTTATAAGCCCATAACCGACATTGAAGCCCATCACTTTCAAAACGGGCCCTAACCGACATTAAAGCCCACTAAAACTTGACGTCGTTTAGGCCCCTTCAATGTTGGTTTCAAATCGTGGAAGAAGCCCACTTTCAATGTCGGTTACCGACCGTCATCTAATCGCCTAGTTTCCGAAAACATTTCGTCAACGCGCGAAATTTACGGCGCCTTTTTTTAAATTGTGTATAATGACGGTTTAAGCCCGTCATCGAAAGGCTTCTTTCATGAGGGTCCAAAACCGACATTGTTGAACTAATTTTCCGAAAAAAGTTCCGTCATTCTCCGAGTTTTGCGGCGCCTTTTTTTAAAATACTTGTAATGACGGTTTTGGACCGTCATAGAAGTAACGTTTTAATGTCAGTTCCAAACCGTGGTGGTTGCTTAATATTTGCGCGCCATTTTTTAAATCTCGACAATGACGGTTATAAACCGACATGGAAGGAGGTTTATTCATGGCATTTTTTTTAAACGTTCCATGACGGATATAAACCGTCATTGTACGGTAGTCTTTAATAACGGGCCGAAACCGTTATTGTAGCCCAAATTTCCGAAAATTTCATTTTTTTTTAAAAAAATGTGGCATCTTTTTTGTAATCCGTTATCTTTGAGTCAATCCGTCATTGTTGTAAAAATACAATCTGTCATCGTAGCCCCAAATTGTTGTAGTGTGTAGACGATATCCTACTCATTGGGAATGATGTAGGATACCTCACTGACATTAAGAAATGGCTAGCAGCCCAATTCAAAATGAAAGATCTGGGAGAGGCTCAATATGTTCTGGGAATCCAAATCATTAGGGATCGTAAGAACAAAACGCTAGCTCTGTCTCAAGCAACGTATATTGACAAGATGTTGTCTCGATATTCGATGCAAAACTCCAAGAAGGGACTACTACCCTTCAGACATGGGGTACACCTGTCTAAGGAACAGTCTCCTAAGACACCTCAAGAAATTGAAAACATGAGACACATTCCCTATGCCTCAGCTGTGGGCAACTTAATGTATGTTATGCCCTGCACTAGGCCTGACATATGTTATGCAGTGGGATTAGTCAGTAGGTATCAATCTAATCCAGGGTTGGACCACTGGGGAGCGGTTAAGAATATCCTCAAGTATCTTCGGAGAACGAGGGACTACATGCTTGTGTATGGAACTAAGGATTTGATTCTTACTGGATACACTGACTCTGACTTTCAAGCTGATAAGGATTCAAGGAAATCCACATCAGGGTCAGTATTCACCATCAATGGAGGAGCAGTAGTGTGGAGAAGCATCAAACAAGGATGCATAGCAGACTCAACCATGGAGGTTGAGTATGCAGCAGCTTGCGAAGCAGCTAAGGAGGCAGTATGGCTCAGAAAGTTCTTGATTGATTTGGAAGTGGTTCCGAATACGAACGTGCCCATAACACTATACTGTGACAACAGTGGGGCTGTAGCCAACTCAAAAGAACCTCGAAGCCACAAACGAGGTAAACACATCGAGAGGAAGTATCACCTGATACGGGAGATTGTGCAACGAGGAGATGTGATCGTCACTAAGATCGCCTCGGAGCACAACATCGCTGATCCATTTACGAAGGCTCTCACGGCTAAAGTGTTTGAGGGTCATCTAGAAGGTCTAGGTCTACGAGATATGTATGCCATCTAATCTAGGGCAAGTGGAAGAAATGTATAATGGGTATAAGGATGCCCTAGTTCATTGTATTATATACATGACATTTCCAGCTTTAGATTATTGCATTTACATCCCACTAACTAGTGTTTTAGTTCAAGTGGGAGTTTGTTGGGTTTTATGCCCTCAAACTCGTAGATAGTGAATGTAATCGTTGACCAGATATTAATGAAATAATATTAATATATTTTTCCATTAATTGTTATTAGTTATTTTATATTTGTCTTTGCCTAATAATAACCCTAATCCAATAAACTAGACATCCAAGGCTGTAATATGAGTCTTGAACTATATGTAGTGACATATGGGATCATTGTTCAAGAAACAGCCTAAAGGGTCTATAGTATAGGGATAAGACTGGGTGCCTTATCCTGGTGACACTATGGATACGGCCCACTTTGTATTTGATACAAACGTCGCGATCCAACGCGTTCGTGTAGGAGACATGCGAGTGGGGGTATCCTATGTAATGAGTTTGCATAAGACCGGACCGCGAAATAGTAACCACTGGTTATAACACCATTAACTAGTTGGTTTTCTATTTCACTAGGACGACCTAGACAACTTAGTCTTAATCCTGAGTTGATTATGGACTCCTGCTCATGAAAGATTATCCTTTGATTTGTATGGGTGAGAGTGGCCAATACGCCGACTCAATAAGCCTACCACTTTGGGGACATGACCGAATGTGGAGCTGGGAACATAATCGTACAAGATGGAATTCACTTCTTCCCGACTTTAGGGAAGCAAATGAGTGATAGCGAGCAGAAATGTCGCTATTTTAGTCTCAATTTATTAAGCTTTTTGATGCTTTAATCGTGTTTTTAATGAATATATTTAATGAATTTTGTTATTTGGTCCTTAGGAGCTAAGTTGGTGATTTTGGGAGAAAAAGAGCCAAAATTGAAGTAATTCTAGCCCAAATCATAGCTTGATGCAATTGAAGGCCCAAAGAAGACATTCATGAAGAAAAGACCAAGAGAAAGGAAGAAGAAGGCCCAAAAATCAGCCCAAAAGGAAGCTGATTTTTCTGGAAAATCTGGACAGCGTCGAGACGCTTAGCAAGGCAGCGTCGCGACGCTGCCCTTTCTTGTTTCCCAAGCCGCGTGCGCAGCAGCGTCGCGACGCTTAGCAAGGCAGCGTCGCGACGCTACCCCTATTCCAGGCCTATAAATAGGCGCCCTTGGTGCCTCATTTCTCATCAATCCATCAACCAAGCCATCAATCCTTTCTTTCCTTTCTTAAGGCTCCTTTTTTGGAGCCCCTCTCAAGGCTTTTGAGCCTTTTTGAGAGGGTTCTTCTAGTGGGAAAATTTTGGGAATTTTGGGAAGCAATCCTAGAGGCTCGAGGAGTAGTCAGCGGGGGCTCCAAGCGTCAGCAAGGGGTTTTTCGACGGTCAATTCCTTTCCTTTTATGCCTTTTAATATGCTTTCCCTTGTAATTATTGTGGATATTATGTGTAGCTAAACCCCAATTTGAGGTCTTGAAATGAAATGATAGTTGAAATATTGTTATAATTTCTTGTCTCTTGCCCATGTCCTAATTATTTGTATGGATGTGCTTAATGCTTTACTCAATCTGGCCAATTGTGTAATGATTCGATTCTTAATGGAAACTCGACGGAGAGAAATTAGGATAGATCATAATCCATGCAACTAGTTTAATTGCCCGTTGTGACACCGTGATTAGTTGATTAAACTTAGATTCCTAAAATGAATCAGAGCGTAATAATTAATGATTTTTAATAGCGCTAAGGACACTTAGGTTGTTAAAATTAATTAATTACAATTAGGGGAAACCGACAGGAGAACCTATGTGATTAACGGAGATTCTAGGATTATAATTAGTTGGGCAATGAGATAGGATAATTATAGCAATTATTCAGCTAACCATTGATTTTCAAGACCCCTCTTCCCGCTTAAAGAAAACTCTTTCTCCACATTTTATTTTTGATTGATCAAATTGTTTTTGTTAATTGTCTTAAATTCAAATCCTTTTTATTGCATGAAGTGGTCCCTAAATATTATTTCGCCTAAGTATTTTCAGTGCTCAAGAAAATTTTAATTATTTGCTTAAGTTTCGCTTCGCCTCCCTGTGGATTCGATACTCGGAATACTTTCCATTTTATATTACTTGCGGCCCGTGCGCTTTGCGGTCCATCAAGTTTTTGGCGCCGTTGCTGGGGAGGCTTGATTTTTAAGCAAAAAAAAAAAAAAAATTTAATTTTCTTCACATCGAAAAGAAAAGGATAAATGGTAATTTAGGTGTAAATATTTTTTTCTTTCACTGTTTTGTGAATATTATTTTATTTTCATTTTTTGTTTGGTTCTTTTTGTTATCTGGGAGCATTGTATGAGAAAAAACAAGGTGGTTGATCTGTTTCCGTTAGATCTTGAGATTAACAGGACTCTTAAATTCATTAGAAAAGAAAAAAGATTAGCAGAAACAATGGCCCACCAAGAAGAAGCTCCCAAGGCAATTAGAGATTTTCTACAGCCAGTTCTTCCTACCGAGAATTCTGGAATTGTTTACGCCCCCATCCAAGCTACAAATTTTGAGCTAAAAACAGGGTTGATTCAGATGGCACGCGATAACTCGTTCAAGGGACATCCTTCCGAGGACCCCCACTCTCATCTGCGATCATTCCTAGAAATATGCGGGACGGTAAAGATGAACGGAGTTCTGGCCGACGCAATCAGATTGAGGCTGTTTCCATTTTCTCTACAGGATAAAGCAAAAGATTGGCTCGAATCAGTCGAGACGGGCAGCATCAGTACTTGGGACGAGCTTGCCCAGGCTTTTCTGACAAAATTTTTTCCACCAGCTAAGACTACCAAGCTGCGGACTGAAATTGGAACATTCAAACAGCTTGACGAAGAGCAGTTATACGAAGCGTGGGAAAGATATAAGGAAATGCTTAGGCGATGCCCCCAACACGGATATCCTGATTGGCTTCAGGTACAGTTATTCTATAATGGATTAAACCCCTCCACAAAGACAGTCCTTGACACATCAGCAGGAGGGAGTTTTCTTTCAAAAACAGTGACAGAAGCCAAAGACCTGCTTGAGGAAATGGCGGCAACAAGTTATCAATGGCCGACGGAGAGAGGAACATTTACAAAGAAGGCTGGATTGTATGAACTGGATGAGTCAAGTTCACTGAAAGCGCAACTGGCATCTCTGACCAATGCTCTAAACAAATTGACGTCATCTGAGGTGGTTAAGTCCATTTCCACCTTAGCTGAAGGACATTTAAAGAAAGAAGGTCAAGATGTGGAAGAAGTTCAATACATAGGAAATAGATCATATACTCAAGGAGTACCAAACTTCTACCACCCCAGTCTGCGCAATCACGAGAACTTCTCATATGCGAATACGAAGAATGTTTTGCAGCCACCCCCAGGTTTTGTATCAACGAGTACTCCTGAAAAGAAAAATAATCTGGAGGAGATGGTGGCTTTATTCATCAAGGAACAAAGAATATTGAATGTGAGTCTCCAGACATCAGTAAACAACCACGACGCAGCTCTAAAGAATATGGAAGTGCAGATAGGTCAGATTGCTTCAGCAATAAATGCCCTTCAAAAGGGAAAATTTCCAAGTGATACTGAGCCTAACCCGAAAGAGCAGTGTAAGATGGTGGTTTTGAGAAGTGGCAGAAGACTGGAGGACAGTTCAGAGAAGAAAAAGGAAGAAGAAAAGAGAAGGAATGAAGATAAAGGGACTGAGGCACAAAAAGCCTCCTCTGAAAGGTTCCAACATCCTCCCAACTCTATTGAAGTAAAATGTGATTTTTCTAACAGCTTTGCAGGTAGAAAAGAAGATGAGAGGCAGAATGACAATAAAAAGATGACTGAGAGTAGCAGTACCATTAATTCTGGTAGGATACCCTCTAAGCAGAAAGACCCAGGGAGTTTTACTGTTCCCTGCACCATAGGAGAAGTATCCTTCGATAGGGCTTTGTGTGATTTAGGAGCAAGTATAAATTTGATGCCCTACTCTGTGTACAGGAAGATTGGTTTATCAGGTATGACAGACACTGACGTCACTCTCCAGCTTGCTGATAGATTGATTACCCACCCGATGGGTGTGGTGGAGGACGTGTTGGTGAAAGTCAACAAATTCATCTTCCCTGTAGATTTCGTGGTACTGGACATGAAGGAGGACAAAGAAGTGCCAATTATCTTAGGCAGACCTTTCCTAGCCACTGGTAAGGCTGAGATTAGCGTGCATACAGGTAAACTTACCTTGAACATTGATGATGAAAAAGTCGTGTTCAGTATTTTTGGCCAAGATGAATCTGTTTGTAGTTTGCATACATGTTTTTCTGTTGGGCCTGAATACTTGACTGATGACGATGAAGAGGTAGACTATAATCTTGGCCTAGGCTTAGGAGAAATGCTTATTGATAATGTGGATTTTGATCATGATGCATATATGGATAACCCTCTATTTGAAAATGATTTGGATCTGCCTGACTTCGAAAATGAATTAGACTTGCCTGCTTGTGACAATGAAAGATCTGCAGTTGATGATTTACCTTCCTTTGAAAATGAATTGGAATTGCCTGAAATGAATAATTTTGATGATGATATTGAATTGCCTGACATTGAGCATGAACATAAAAGGCATAAAAAAGATTGCTCGATAGATAATTTTGAGTCTGACCATGATTATAGTGAATCTATTGAGTCTGATCTTGACATTCCTGAATGCATGAATCCTGACAATGTGAATACTTTCTTTTCAAGTCCTGATGATGTGTACAGCTTAGAATCTGACCCGGAAGAACTTGAATCTGTGAATAGTATAGAATCTGATCCTGAAATTCTTGAATTCTTTAATTCTTCTGATGATGAGTCATGTGATAGCTTAGTTGAATCATTTTTTAATTCTGAGTCTGAAGGATCTACTGAGCATGTAGATATTTTTTCTGATGAATGGACTGGCATGATAGATAGGTCATCTCTAGATCCTAGACCAGTAGATATTATAACGCTTGATGACTCTGTTAACAACTGTTTTAAGAATAGAGATTTAGAAAAGAGATTTGATGCGGCTGATTATTTTCTAAAATGTTATTATGAGAATCTCTTTAGTGAAGATGGGCCAGGGGAAAGTTTTTTTTCTCCCCTGTTTGTAGTTTGCAATTCGGTGCGTGATTTCTTGCAGGACCCGGAGGATGATGAAAATTTTTATTTTGAGCCTCCGTAAGCGTGCCGAGCCTAGTCTAGCTAAAGACGTTAAAGAAAGCGCTGCTTGGGAGGCAACCCAAGGATTAAAGTAGTTAGTTGTTTTTGCGGTAAATAATTTTCTTTGCTCCGTGATCTAATTTTGTTTTGCAGGATCACCTTAGCAAATCCCAAAATTCCACATTTCCCATTTTTCATGGATCCAAAGGAAGAGGATGAAGCGCTCCTAGCTCAGGGAAGTCTCAGTATCTCTCTTTATGCTTTTCTGTTTTAAAACATTGGGGACAATGTTTAGTTTAAGTTTGGGGGGGAGGCTTCCGCTGTGTTGAGCATATTTAAATTCTGTTGGATGCATGAATAGATAGCCATGATAGCCAAGGATGTGATTTTTGAAATTTTGGGAGAAAATGGTTTATATGTTGTGGAATCTGGGAGCACGGCAGAAATTGTGAAATTTTAAAATTTTTTGATACTTAGTTTTGATGTCTAAAGCATGCAATAGTCTTTTTTAATGACGTCTTTGAAAATCTAGATTCTTATTATGGTTTTCAAAATTGTTGTCACCCCGATAGGCTTAGTTTCTAATATCAGGAAGTTCATGCTTGATTGCTCTAAAGAACTAGGTAGGAAAAAATTCTATGCCTGTTGAGAGAAAAGCAAAAGCAACAAAAAGAAAATGTGAGAAAAAGAAAATGTGTTGAAAAAGAATTTTTGCTTGCTCAAAAGAAAAAAAAAGCCTAGGGGTAAAAAGAGCTACCTGCGGTGTGATCAGTTAGGCCAACCAGAGAATAAAATTCGGGTTAAGGGTCCCTGCACCGTAGTGTGAAAGCTAGTACCATTAGATATCAAAATGCAAGTTTGGGGGAGGAGCAAAAGAAAAAGAAAAAGAAGAGAAAAAGAAAAATCATGTGAGAATTTTGCTCCCCCATGAAAAAAGAAAAGGATGACAGACACCCTAGTTACTTTTTTTTGCATGATAGAAGGACTCCGAAGTATTAGGGGCTCTTAGCCAGTGTAGGGGGAAAACAAATGGAGAAAGCCATAAGACTAATCTAGGTTAGTAAAAGAATCAATAGATAAGTCTTGAGCATGCTATTCATTAATCTTAAGTTCAAACTAGTTTAAGATTTCTTCAAGAGTATGCGGTGCTTGCTTATTCCACTTGCATGTTTTCCATTCGATCCTAAGAATTCCAAAATCACTGAGGGTTGAGCGATTCTATTTCATGCATCTTTAGAATTTATTTTGCTCGGGACTAGCAAAAGCTTAAGTTTGGGGGTGTGATAGCGAGCAGAAATGTCGCTATTTTAGTCTCAATTTATTAAGCTTTTTGATGCTTTAATCGTGTTTTTAATGAATATATTTAATGAATTTTGTTATTTGGTCCTTAGGAGCTAAGTTGGTGATTTTGGGAGAAAAAGAGCCAAAATTGAAGTAATTCTAGCCCAAATCATAGCTTGATGCAATTGAAGGCCCAAAGAAGACATTCATGAAGAAAAGACCAAGAGAAAGGAAGAAGAAGGCCCAAAAATCAGCCCAAAAGGAAGCTGATTTTTCTGGAAAATCTGGACAGCGTCGAGACGCTTAGCAAGGCAGCGTCGCGACGCTGCCCTTTCTTGTTGCCCAAGCCGCGTGCGCAGCAGCGTCGCGACGCTTAGCAAGGCAGCGTCGCGACGCTACCCCTATTCCAGGCCTATAAATAGGCGCCCTTGGTGCCTCATTTCTCATCAATCCATCAACCAAGCCATCAATCCTTTCTTTCCTTTCTTAAGGCTCCTTTTTTGGAGCCCCTCTCAAGGCTTTTGAGCCTTTTTGAGAGGGTTCTTCTAGTGGGAAAATTTTGGGAATTTTGGGAAGCAATCCTAGAGGCTCGAGGAGTAGTCAGCGGGGGCTCCAAGCGTCAGCAAGGGGTTTTTCGACGGTCAATTCCTTTCCTTTTATGCCTTTTAATATGCTTTCCCTTGTAATTATTGTGGATATTATGTGTAGCTAAACCCCAATTTGGGGTCTTGAAATGAAATGATAGTTGAAATATTGTTATAATTTCTTGTCTCTTGCCCATGTCCTAATTATTTGTATGGATGTGCTTAATGCTTTACTCAATCTGGCCAATTGTGTAATGATTCGATTCTTAATGGAAACTCGACGGAGAGAAATTAGGATAGATCATAATCCATGCAACTAGTTTAATTGCCCGTTGTGACACCGGGATTAGTTGATTAAACTTAGATTCCTAAAATGAATCAGAGCGTAATAATTAATGATTTTTAATAGCGCTAAGGACACTTAGGTTGTTAAAATGAATTAATTACAATTAGGGGAAACCGACAGGAGAACCTATGTGATTAACGGAGATTCTAGGATTATAATTAGTTGGGCAATGAGATAGGATAATTATAGCAATTATTCAGCTAACCATTGATTTTCAAGACCCCTCTTCCCGCTTAAAGAAAACTCTTTCTCCACATTTTATTTTTGATTGATCAAATTGTTTTTGTTAATTGTGTTAAATTTAAATCCTTTTTATTGCATGAAGTGGTCCCTAAATATTATTTCGCCTAAGTATTTTCAGTGCTCAAGAAAATTTTAATTATTTGCTTAAGTTTCGCTTCGCCTCCCTGTGGATTCGATACTCGGAATACTTTCCGTTTTATATTACTTGCGGCCCGTGCGCTTTGCGGTCCATCAATGAGTGTTCCCTTAAGTGGTTACTCCGAGTCTTGAACAAAGGGCCCTACCCTCTCAATGGCACGAGAGGGTTTTCTGTTTGATGGTTGGACCACAAACAGGTTGTTCATTAGAGGAGAATTGGTACTTAAGAAAATAGAGGTAACCCAGGGGTAAAACGGTAATTTGACCCAGCTGGTGTTACGGACACTCGTGAAGGACTAACTAGTCTATATTGGTCTAGATTCGTGGACACAGAAAATATTTCTGCAGTGAGAAGAGTGCAACTGTGAGTCTATAGTGGAATGTACACACAGTTAACAAATATTGATTTATGTGGTTAATGAGTTTGACCAATTAATCTCACATCGTTGGAGCTTCTGATCTGCAGGTCCATTAGGTCCCACTGGTAGCTCGTAAAGTAATTTGAGGCAACTAAGTAATAAAAGTAGATTGAAAATGTTCAATTAATTAAGGGAAACAAATATAATATATATTGATATATTATTATGAGAGAAATTAATATTTGAAAAGTTCAAATATAAATTTATGGAAGTTTGAAAGAGTTCAAAATAATGAATTAATTAATTTAAGGCCTAAAATGTGTTTGGGCAAATTAATTAATTCTAGGCCGGGAATTAAATATGTGATATTTAATTGGTGGTTAATTAATTAAAGAATTCATTAACCGAGAATTAATCAATTATGGAAATAATTAATCACTTAAGGAAGTGATTAATCATTTAAGGAAATGATCTAATCACTTATGGAAGTAATTAGTCATTTGTTGAAAAGATTAATCAATTATGGAATTGATTAATCATGATTGATTAATTAAGGAATAAAGATTGAATCAATTATGTAAAAGATTGATTTAATTGAATATTTTATTCATGACCTCTCTTCTATAAATAGAACACTAGACCTAATTGGTCATGACACTTGACACTCTTGAAAGACAAGACCTAGAATTCTCTCTAGCTTCCCTCTTAGAGAAAGACTCCCACAAGTCTTTTGCCTCCTAGACTTAGAGACATACCGGTGTAACCTCTGTGGTGATTGTGTCAATCAAAGAAGAAATTTCCAGCGAAGAAAAGCAAAGGCGGCTGCTGCGTTTTCGTTCGTGGAGCGTCGTTGGCGAAGAACGGTCAAGTCTTCAACGAAGGTTTGTAACGGTTCTTCCTCTTTTCTTTAGAAAAGTTTTAAAAATAAATTAAGATTTATTTTAGCATGTTTAAACCAATTTTACAGCGGCTTTAAAGGTTGTTTAAAGTTTTGTTTGAGTTATCGTAACGGTATTTTAAAGTTAATTAATATACGGCGTAAGGTCCAATCGATGCGCTTCCGCTGCGTGGGGACTTTTATTCCCTTCAGACCGAGGGATACGTTGACACGTGACCCGTTCCCACTTACTCTAGACATTTTTCCCATTCACCTTGTTATTGATTCATGCAAACACTTTCCGAAGGGAGGCCGCTCCTAAGGCGACTCGAAGCCGAGCATGAACCTCACGTTGTTAATATAGGGACATAGGAGCAAAACTTTATTTAAATCTCGTTTTGTAATTTTCCTCCCACTGAAAATGTCCTAAGGTTAATTTAGGGTTGTTTAACTTAGAAAAAATTTGGCTAAGTCAATCTATCTAAGTCTAATAATATTATAACAGTTATGGAAAGGATTCAACCGCAATGTTTTGGGTAATTAAACTTCTTTTAATAAACCCAACATTGCAAGTCAACATTACTATGGTTAATTCAACTCAAGGTTCGGATCAGTTCCCAGGTAGGAGGTGTTTCGTAAACCGTCATCTTAAGTACCCCCAACCTTAGATAGAACTTTACCGAGAGAGTTCCCTTATAACCACAGTAATGTAAGGTCTTTACTCTAAAGATCTAGGTGTACTAAATACTTTTAACAAACCTAGTGACTTTGCATGCTAACATTTAACTATGATTAATTCAACTCGGGTATTTCGGGTCAGTTCCCAGGTAGGAGGTGTTCTGTAAACCGTCAACTTAAATACCCTCAGCCTTAGACAAAACTTAACCGGTGGAGTTCCCTTATAATCATAGTAATGTTTTTCCTACTTAGTCAATTAAAACTAATTTTAATTCTAAGTAAGAATAATTCTAATCCTATTAGAAATGTGATCTTAGGTCTAATTAATTTTAAACATTTTAAAATTAATTCATTTATCCTAAGATCATATGTTTGCATGCAATTCTTTGTTATTGGTTAACGGTTTCTATTCATTAATTTTATAACTATTATAAATTTTAATGAATTAACCCTATAACATGCTACTATAGTGAATAAATTAACAATCAAATTCTAATTAATTTATTAACCATAAAATAGCATTCATGACATCAAATAATATAACATTTATATTAATTATAATGTAATTTCATGCTCTCAATGCAATTTTATTTTCCTTTAATTAATTTAACTGTTAAAATAATTAAGCACGAAAATTTAATAACATGCATTGACATTTTCATACATTAATACAACTCTTTATATTAATATATCATGAAAATTAATTAAGGATGTTCATTACTTATATAAATATAACTCTTATATTTTTTAAGCTAAAATAATTTCATGCTTGATTCAAATTAATTTTCTTCAATTAATCTAACTCTTAAATTAATTATACAAGAAAACTAAAATTAAGCATTACCATTTTTATACATTAACATAACATTTATATTAATAACTCATGAAAAATAAGCATGTAAATTACTAATATAAATATAACTCTTATAATTTTAGAATAAAGTAATTTCATGCTCAATGCAAATTAATTTTCTTTAATTAATCCAACTCTTAAATGAATTACCTAAGAAAATTAAAATAAGCATTCACATTTTCATACATTAAACATAACACTTTATATTAATTTCTTATGAAAATAAATAAGCAAATAAATTACTTTCATAAATATAACTTTTTATATTTTTACTAAAGTAATTTCATGCTCAATGCTTCTCAATTTTCATCCATTTAATCATAACAATTTATATTAAATCCCCATGAAAATTAAATTCATGCATAATACTTATATTATAACAACTATAATTAAAAATGCATGAATATGCTTAACCTATGATGGGATTTTAAGCTATATGACATACTTTATGCAACAATCAATTAATTCAATACATACATCACATGCATAATTAAATTAAAACTACAAAAATTGACCGGCATATTTGGCATGTCCTAAGAAATTGAAAGCAATTTAAATTACAATAATTTAAATCGAAGACATATCTTGGTCTTCAAATCTTTTCCTTTTTGGCATTTACAATTGATCTAATCAAAAGTGTAAATCTAATGCCAACAAATATGCCTAAATAATCATTTTGGTAAATTAAACCACATATCACATATATGAAATTAAAATACCCAACATTGAACCAATGCTAATTTTATAGAAACGAAATTAAATCTACGATCGACTCTGATACCAATTGAAAGGATTTGGAATTCCCTCGTTCCGATAAAGCGGAAGCGTAATTGGGACCGATTCGTAGTTAATTTTGTTTATCCAAAAATACTATTACATTGGCAAAAAACATAGAACAAATTCTATACAAACTTAAGGCTAAGCATACAAAAATTATTAGATCTGAATCTAAAGGGGAGAAGCAAACATATCGTCGTTGTCGTCTCTGAAATATCAAGAACAACTTTCTTAATTTCATAAGGACCAAACGTCAACAATTGGGACACCACCAATTGATCTTCCCCGCTATGATTCTGAGATTAGGAACGTAGTTGTGGGACTACCTAATTTTGAATGGGAAACACTCTACAAAGAAAATTCTCTCGAGAGTTCTTGGGTTGAGAGAATATGAGAGGGAGACTAGAGAGAATACAAGAGTGCATTCTTGTGGCCTTATGTTGTAGTACCTAAACCCTAGGTTTAATGTTCTATTTATAGGAGAAAGATCATGAATAAATTTTGGTTTAAAATCAATTATTTCCATAACTGGTTTAATCTTTTCTATAATTAATCAATTTCATAACCAATCAATTCCATAATTGATTAATCTTTTCCATAAATGATTGATCACTTCCATAAGTGATTAAATCATTTTCATAAATGATTAATTACTTTCATAAGTGATTAATCACATCCATAATTGATTAATTTCCAATTAATTAATTCTTTAATTAAATAATCACCAATTAAATATCATATATTTAATTCCAGACCTTCTATTAGTTAATTAATTAATTATCCAATTAAATATCATATGTTTAATTTCAGGTCTTTAATTAATTAATTCTATCATATGAATCAAATTCATATTAAAATTTGACCTCCTTCAAATTCTCTTATATCCTATAAATTTAATATGAATCAAATTCATATTAATATTTGAACTTCTTCAAATATTGATTTCTCTCATAATAATAAAGTTTAATTTCAAATTAGACTTTACATTTTAATGTATCATTGTATATTATATTAATTTGTATCTCATACAATTAACTTAATTTCCAATATGAATTTGAACTATTCAAATTCTCTCAAGATATAATTGTTCGTAATTACTCGTTACGAGCTAGTAGGGGGACCTAATGGACCTACAGATCAGAAGCTCCAATGATGTGAGGTTAACCGATTAAACTCATTAATCCGGTTAACTAATATTCATTAACTGTGGGTCATTCCACTAAACACCCACAGCTGAACTCTTCTCACTGTACAACATTTCTGTGTCCACGGATATAGACCGATACTGGTAAGTCAATCCTTCACGAGTGTCTGTAATCACAGCTGGGTCAAATTATCGTTTTACCCATGTGTTACATTTGTCTCCTTAAGTATCAGTGCTCCTCTCATGAACAACCTATTTATGGTCCAACCAATAAATAGAAAGTCCCTGTAGGGCCAGTGAGAGGGCAGGATCCCTTTGTTCAAGTCCCGGAGTCACCACTTAAGGGACAACTCATCTACTTCTCTTAGAAGTGGGAATGAGTGAATTCCATCTTGTGTTGTCATGTCCCCAGCCCCCCACTCGGTCTCGTCCCCAAGAAGGTAGGCTTATTGAGTCGGCGTGCAAGCCACTCTCACCCATACTAATCCAAGGACAATCCCTCGTGAGAAGAAGTTCATGACACACTCAGGATTAGGACTAAGTTACCTAGGTCGTCCTATTGAAACAGTAACCTAACTAGTTAACGGTGTTATATCTAGTGGTTTACCATTTCAATGTTTGGTCGTATGCAAACTCATTGCATAGTATACCCCCGCTCGCATGTCTACTACATGGACGCTTTGGATTAATACGTCTGTATCAAATACAAAGTGGGTCGTATCACATAGTGTTACCAGGATAAAGTACCCAACCGTATCCTTGTACTATAGACCTTTTAGGTTGTTACTTGAACATCGATCCTCGTATGTCCCCACATGCTAGTTCAAGTTACATACAAAAAACCTTGGATCTTAGTTTATTGGATTTGGGTCAAATTGTGCAATATTTAACAATAACATTTTATTGTAGAAACTCAATAACATTTTATTGAAATAAGTATACAATTTGTTTACATTCACTATCTACAAGTTTTAGGGCACAAAACCTAACAAAAAATCCCTTATTCTAAACTTACAAATTCACTTTTTCCTATATTTTTTCTTTTTTCTTTTTTTTTTTCTTTTTCTAAATATATTTTTTTTTTCTTTTTAATATAGATAGGGTACCAAATAATCTGGACTTTTCAAACTCCCAGGTAAATCCCCAGGAAAAGGTGTTCCCTTCGGTCAACTTAAGTACCTTTTCCTAGACAGGATTTTTCTAGATAGAGTTTTTACTCTTGTCCAGATATTTTGGAGTCCCTGTCTGCATTATTATTTAATTTGAATATAGATCCAGATAATATACAAAAATAAATTCTAAGAGTTTAAAGGTCATACCAGGTCAATCACGGAAACATGGGCTTCCTCATCCTCGAAGCCCTTCCCCCAATATGGTTTGATCCTTTGTCTTTTATTGGGTTGATTGATTTCTTGAACTTCAATCTTTTTCCCACTTTTTACTTATGGTTCTTCATCTCCAAGTATATCCTCCAAAATTTCTCTTTTCATCATTTCCTGAAAAAGTAGACCGAGAGAGTTCATCAATGTCATCAATCATGAAACATTCCTCGAAATCTCAAGGGTACTTCATTGCATTCATCAAATTGAACATGACTTGCTGGTCATTAACCCTCATGGTTAATTCTCCTTTATGCACATCAATTAATGTTCTGCCAGTGGCTAGGAACGGTCGTCCTAAGATGATTGGCACGTCTTTGTCAGCTTCACAATCTAAAATGATGAAATCTGTAGGGAAGACAAACTTATCAACCTTGACCAATACGTCTTCAATCTTTCCGATAGGATGTGTAAGTGATCTTTCTGTCAAATATAAGGTTACAGTTGTTGGTCGCGCTTCTCCTATTCCTAACTGTTTAAAAACCGAGTATGGCATTAAGTTGATACTCGCTCCTAAGTCGCACAGAGCTCTGCCTACATCCCTGCTTCTAATGGAGCATGGAATGGTGAAACTTCCTGGGTCTTTGAGCTTGGGAGGGATTTCATTATTAGGCAGTGCACTGGAACATTCAGTGAGTGCAACAGTTTCGTATTCTCCCAACCTTCTCTTCTTTGATAGAATATCTTTCAGGAACTTCACATAGGTAGAAATCTGTTCAAGAGCTTCCACCAATGGGATATTGATCGGTTGTCAATAGTTCAATAAGTTAATGCAAAATTGTCATAGATATATATCAATCCAAGTATAAATTGACAAAATCAAGTAATACCCAGTGAGTCTAGGGTCGAATCCACAGGGAAAGGTTATTTTCAAAGCTGTAATAATTTTTACTGATCTAAACTCGAAGACGTATGATATTATGTAAAAGACTAAATACAAGAGTTGGTGAGTTTGAAAAATAAATTTTGTAGAAAGTAAAACGTGTGATGAGAGTAAAAAGAGAAGTATTAAAGAGAATAGTATCAAGGTTGTCGCGGTCGCAACCTCATGCGTTTATAAGAACGTTGTAGCGCATACCATGACTAATTGATCCATTAATGCCTAAGTGAGAAAAAATCATAAGTTTCCCTTTTGGTATTCCTTCTGCGTTTGGCATAAAACTATCAATTGGTTACTTGGCTAGTTCATTCGTGAGGCTTAGTTCTGTAAAAACTTACAACTGACTACGTTAGTCTTAACACAATCAAAGCTTATGCATGCACTATCTTTTAGCGGTAGTGTTTTAATGCTACCAAGACTACATGACATGCGCTAACTTGTTCTACTTAGAGATGTTCGCATGCATTACATGTCAGGGATTTAGCATATGGCTACCGCATCCGGCTAGCCAGGCGGGAGTTAGTAATGAAATTAGTATCGCAACTAAGTAGAAGGCAATAATGTTTCATTAAATCAAAGTACGCGCTTACAAAATAGACTTATCACCGCATGGCTGCTTGCGCTAAGCCTTGAAGAAGAAAATTAGCTCATGCGAGCAAAACAATACATCATGCAATACATTGCAAACGCAAGTCTACTCTTAATCACAGTTCTCTGTGATTTCTCTTTCTCCGTGATCTTCCCTCTCGTCCCTCAATTATTGTATATTATTAGTTGTGTGTTTCCTTGAGCAGATGGCTTCTATTTATAGGTGAAGGAAACTAACTTCTCCAAGTAACTTGGTTCAGTCATCTTCAGCCCACTTGCACCTTTTCAGCCCACTTGCATGTCAGTGTGTCAGCATGGTCTTTTCATCCATCTTGTCTGTCTCATGAGCGTCTTGGGATGTGTGCCTACATTGAGAGAAACTTGGACAACAAACAACTGAATTAGTTGCGTTAGAGCCCTATATTTTTATACTTTCTCGCCGCATACATAAATATAGCCTACCACATAAAATCATCGCATTTTTCCTTTCTTATTGTGTTGAGGTAATGCATTAATGTATCTTTTGGCCTTGTTTTAGCTTAAGTTTAAAGGATTAATAACTTCATTTTTGCAAGTTATCAAACCCCCGAACATAAACTATTGCTTGTCCCCAAGCAATGCCTTTTATGAACTCTGCGAGAGTTACTTAGCTCTTCAACGCCTGTGGGCCTAACATCCTCTTTTCTCTTTTTCTTGAGCGCAATACTAAACAGGGTTAACTTCTGCCAAATTTCCTTCATTGCTTAAGGAAAGTCCTTTCAGCTTAGATTCTACCTCGCGCAAACTCAACTAATCTTCTCCTGGATGTCCTGGGCACATAAAAATTTATTCTTATATATATATATTTTAAGGCAATAGTCATCAAAATGATGCTTTCGTTTTGGCTTACCCACATTTTTGATGAAAGGTATCCAACTACGGGCATTACATTTTTTACTGTCCTATACGCTCATGGGATGCGTTTGGATCTTCGCGTAGTGGCAAACTATGGGTGTCATTGATGTGGAATTTTCCTACCGCAAGCGCACGGGTCAAGTAATAATAAAGTGATCGAAAAATCGAGTGTCGTACTCTAGATTGGATTTTTAAGTAAAATCAAGTATCATGAATGATCTTGCTCAATTTTATTTAGGGAACGGAAAGTAGTGAGTGATAGAAAACTAGATCAAAGCAAATAAACAACGGAGATTCAATTGAAAGAACACTTAGGGAATTAATTTCGCCAATTTAGTCTAGGATTGATTTTAGGGAATGAATTATCATGCACAATGGAATTATGAGCTTAAGAACCTTTAATCACAACTACCTCTATCAAGTATATTTGATTCTCATTCAAATTAACCAACTTGATATCCCTATCTAAGTTCATTAACATGCAAGACAATTAGTTCTTTTTTGACTAATTCTAAAGTTAATCTAAAATTCATCTCGATGCTGATAGCGTCGCGACGCTAAGGAGACAGTGTCTCGATGCTGTCTCTGTTGCCGCCTAATTCAGAAGAGGAAAGGCAGCGTCGAGACGCTCCAAGAGCAGCGTCCTGACTCTGGTCTGCGGATGGCTCTCTTTTGACTTCTTCTAACTTGAATCGTTTTCGTTCTTTAGCCAATTTCATGTCCCGAACACATATTTAGCTCCAATTTCTCGATTTAACTCCGAAACATGATTCGTACAAATAGAACACAAAAATACATAATTTTGGCCAATTAAATATAAAAGACTAGCTTAATTAATTAGGGAAAAATAGCTAGCTATTCTCGCTATCAGTCTTAAATGCCCCTAGCTACAAACACGTCGCATTTCAGAGGAACGCATGAATGATTTTTTTTATGCACTGACTAACGCACTCCCCCAAACTTAAATTGGACAATGTCCCCATTGTCCCCCAAACTTACACTGGAGCGCATAGACTTAAGGAGATCAAGGCTGAGTTGTGACAGGGCAAAAATGCAAAGGGATTTTCCTTAAGGTTTAAGGAAATGAAAACAGAGGCTAAACGAATTAAACTAATGCGAGCAAGAAAACTACACACGACAGATGCATGGATTAAAGAAAAAAAGCTAACACAAAGAATTTGTTAGATACAAGCATTATATTAAGGTATAATGAAAATTGCGATGAGATAAAACGTCAAACTATATTGATTGAATGCGAGACAAAATTACAAAAGCAGGGCGCATTCATTTAAAGTAAACAAAAGAAAACAAGAATAAGGAAGTAGTTTCTACTCCTGTGATGGGCTTGCGCCGTTAGGTCTTTGTTGTGCTGGTTGCCGCATGAACAGGTTTGGCGTGACTGGCAGGTGGCCGAAAGACTCGATCCATCGCAACAAGAAGGGGACTAGGGAGTTAACGCACGTGGCCAATTCTTCTTACTGTTTGCGTAGCAGTTCTTGTTGTTGGCATAGTTGTTCTTGTTCTTGGCGCAAGGGTTCCGCAACCTCTTGAATCATTTGCCTTAACTCGAAAAAGATAAGGGTTGTTTCCACATCAAGTTGTGGAACAGCCGCAACAGTACATGCGCTGGCAGATCGCTTGGCTTGCGGTGTGGGACTTGGAGCAGGGGTCTCTTCCTTGCGAGGAGGGCTTGGCACAGAGGCCTAAAAAATCTCCTCTTGAAGCAAGGTTTCGTTGTGTTGTGGAGGAGGTGATTGTTGGTCATGCGGAGGTGAAGGTGGTGGTGGTGGCAAGGAAACCTGAGGTTGGGCGCAGACAGTGGTTTCCTACGCTGACGGAGTTGATTGAGGAGTCCTTGCGGCCGCCGGAGGGTTTCTGCACACGGTTTGCTTGCGTCTCTTCTTCTTTTGTGTCTCAGGCGCAGGGGGATTGTTGGTTGTTTGAGATGCGGGGGCTTGGTGCTGAGGTACGACTTGCATGTGCACGTTGTGGGTGCGCATTATGCGCGTCCACCAATGGTCATCGAAATCCTTCCGCATGGGTCGAATGTTTTCGTCTGGTTGTGGTAGCAAGGTGGATGTGCGACAGAGTCTGGTAACAAGACCGGGACAGAACATTGCACCCTTTGTTTCGCATTAGTCTGGCGCAATGGTTCATTGATGATCTTCCCCAAGTCGAGCAGGATCCCTTTTATGATGTAGTACACGAGAACCACCCTTGGAATGTTCAATGTGGCATCATGCATTGTGGGCATGATGCGGCTGTTGATCCAGTGCATCCAAGCTGTGGGCTCGAAGTCCAACAGCTACGACTTCAAGTTCCTTGTTGAGCCATGGCCATCCCACTTAGCTCCTGGTCGGGCAACCGCAAGTAGCATTGCGTCGAGAAAGTCGTCATCCAGGCAGGGCAGTAGTGCATTGCCTTCTGCGTCAGGCATGTCTGATAGTTCAAATATGGAGTTGATGCATGCAGAGGCGAATGCGACGAGGTGGCCAAGGTGATGGGACACGCACCAATACTTCATTGACTTCTTCCTTCCACTGTGCTTGATAGAAATCATGCACTAACGTAGGAACTTAATTGGGGAATTTTCGCAGACCGTCTCCCATCTGCGGTTGGAAATTTGGTCTGTCATTGATTGCGGGAGTGTGCAGCTAAATCCCTTCTCCTCTTGGAATTTGCCCTTGTCTTCCCCGACTTTTTCTTTGCCCTTTCCTTTGGATGCGGTGGGCGCCCCTTTGCGTTTCTTGTTTTGGCCTACCGCAGGCCTCTCGGATGGTTCTTGGATGGTCACCCTAGTGGGTTGAATGTTGCGTCGATGGGTCAGGGGTAGTTCATCCTCAGAATCTGTGGACTCTGAGTCTAGTGCTGCCGCAATGATGGCTAAATTCGTTGCGGCGACTTTTGCGGCAATTTGCTCTTGAGCCATCTTGCTGGAGTGCTCTCTTTCTTTGGCCGCTTCATCATATGCGGCAGCCTTTTGCGCAGTTTCTTCTGCCGCGCAACCCTTTCTCTTTCTTCTCTTTGGCGAATTGCTTCGCCTTCTTTGCCCAACTCCCCTAGCAGGGAGCCCCATGCGGCTACTTCCCGCTCAGAAAACTGCGTAAAGGTGTGGTTTGTGCGGGTTAATGGTGG
The DNA here is from genome assembly GCA_036850905.1 of Luffa acutangula. NCBI lineage: Eukaryota > Viridiplantae > Streptophyta > Magnoliopsida > Cucurbitales > Cucurbitaceae > Luffa > Luffa acutangula. Next base: position 23,768,386 of record CM072095.1, on the reverse strand, counting down.
GAGGCGATTAGAAACGTTCGTGGGAGTGGAGGAAGAGGATGGAACGGTGTTTGAGGGCAAGGTAGCTGAGGAGTCTGGAGGTGGAAGAAGGGGTAGAGATGGGAAAGGGGAAGAAAATGGGGTGAGGTTTCGTGGTGCGAGGGTGTTTTGGGTTGGGCGAAGTTGCACCGGCTGGATTCTGAAGGTAGAGGAATCCAATGGTGCTATATCGAGTACCTTAGTGACGTTTGCATCGGAGGTGGACGGTGCGGCGGCGAGTTGTTATGTGTTGTTCACGGGTTGTTCTCTATCGATGACTTCTGGTTCTTCTTCCTCCATGAAGTCATTGTTTTGTTGGTTGTTATCTTCTTCGTAAGGGGAAATGATGACATCCCTATGAGGCCCTTCCACCTCTGGTGATGATGGAGGTGCATCGTCTGCGTAGTCAGCGATGGAGAGGTTTGGTGAGTCGGACATGGTGGCTTTTGGTGAAGACAGAGAGAAGCTTCGCGAGAGACAGAAAGTACGGGTTTATGGTTTTTCGCACGAAGACGATGAAGAAGATGAAGAAGTGAAAGAGAAAACGCATCCCTTTTATAGCTATCGCAAGGTGCTGGCAATGATGTCCTTTTGCATTCCACGTAGGTAGGTAGGTAGGCATGATTATCATGGGGGAATGTGGGTGGTTGCCTTGGGTACTGTGCAATAGCAGAGAGTAGTGCGGCTCATTTAATGTGAAATGATTGTGGTTGCACCTCCAATACGAGTAATGTACAGATGAACGAGGACATGCGCCATTGTTTTCCTCATACGACTCTAGCGCAACAAAATACTAACGCAATAAATCTATTGCGAGTAGGAAATGCACTGGGGTTTTTCTTCCTAAGGCTCTAACCTTCCAAAATATTAACGCAACGAAATAAAACATGTGGAAAGAAAGAAAATAATTACAACTTCTGACCTAATGTGCTCTTGCCTTGCGTTAGGTCCTGAAGCAGCTGAGAGCACTCTCCTTTTCTGGACCTATCTCTGTCTTGTTGTTTTATGGTGGATCTTCTAGACGGATGATTTTAACTACCTCGTCAAAGGTCCCATCAATGTATGGCTTTATTCTTTGTCCGTTGACCTTAAAAATTCTCTTTCCGTCAGTAGAGTGTAGGTCCACAACCCCATGTGGATATATCTTTTGGATAGTGTATGGGCCAGACCATCTTGATTTCAGCTTACCTGGAAAAAGACGTAAGCGAGAGTTGAATAATAATACCTTCATACCTTCTTTAAGATCCTTCTGGCATATTCTCCTATCATGCCACTATTTTTGTTTTTCTCTGTTGATTTTGGCATTCTCATACGCGCATCTTCTAAATTCCTTTAATTCTGATAGCTGGCGCAATCGCTCCTGTCCTGTCGCAACTGGATCACAGTTAAGGCACTTTAGTGCCCAATGCACTCTGTATTCCAAGTCTAAAGGCAAATGGCAGACCTTGCCAAACACTAACTCATAAGGAGACATCCCTATGGGTGTTTTGAAAGTCGTGTGATATGCCCATAATGCATCATCCAGATGTTGCGCCCAGTCCTTCCTATTTGTGTTGACCACTTTCTCGAGAATTCTTTTTATTTCCTTGTTTGATACCTCTGATTGACCATTGCTTTGCAGATGATAAGCTGTTGCGATATGATGTTTGACATTGTATTTTTCCAACATCTTAGTCATGACCTTGTTTATGAAATGAGTTCCTTCATCGCTGATAAGTCTTCGTGCACTCCGAATCTTGTAAAAATATTTTTCTTAAGGAACTTTGCCTCGGTAGTCGTATCACTCTTATTGCAAGCAATTGCCTCCACCCACTTAGTGACATAGTCGACTGCGAAGAGGATGTACTGGTATCCTTGCGATGATGGAAAATGAGCCATAAAATTGATTGAACTTTGCCACAGTAGCCGCATCACTCTTAATGCAAGCAATTGCCTCCACCCACTTAGTGACATAGTCGACTGCGAAGAGGATGTACTGGTATCCTTGCGATGATGGAAAATGAGCCATAAAATTGATTCCCCAAACATCAAACGGTTCAATTTCCACTCTATAGTTCTGCGACATCTCGTTTCTTGCGCTGATGTTGCCGGTGCGTTGGTACTTGTCGCATCTATCTGTGTATTTCTTTGCGTCCTGGAACAAAGTTGGCCATCAATAGCCACTCTGTAACACCTTCGCCGCAGTGCGTTGGCCTCCAAAATGTCCTCCATATGGAGCTTCATGGCATGCTTCCAAAATTTTCAATGCATCTATGCGTCCAACGCATCTTCTAATTATTTGGTCTTGTCCTGATGCTGCGCTGAGTACTCGTGCGACGAGATAGTTTGCTATATAAGCAAACCATGGTTTTTTTCTTCGATCATCAGCAGCTTTTCATCAGGGAATTCCTCTACGATGGGTATATCTGACGCATTTGCCTTCTCAGGGTTTTCCAATCGCGATAAATGATCTGCGACCAAGTTCTCACTCCCTTTTTTGTCCTTGATTTCTAAATCAAATTCTTGCAGCAAGAGAATCCACCTAATCAACCTTGGTTTTGCGTCCTCTTTAGGGATAGGTATTTGATTGCCGCATGATCTGTGTATACAGTGACTTTGGAGCCAATCAAATAAGCACGAAATTTATTAAAAGCATAAACAATCGCCAATAATTCCTTCTCGGTTGTTGTGTAATTATTTTGTGCTTCATTCAATGTCTTGCTGGCAAAATAAAAAGGGTGCAGTGACTTCTCCTTTTTTTGTGCCAGAACTGATCCTACTGCCACGTCACTCGTGTCACACATTAGGACAAATGGTTTTTTCCAATCAGGAGTTGCAAGAATGGGCGTAGTGACTAGCGCATGCTTCAGATCATTGAATGCCTTGGCGCATTCCTCTGAAAAATCAAATCTTCTATTTGTTTCCAACAATGCACATAATGGCTTGGTGATATGCGAGAAGTTCCTTATGAATCTGCGGTAGAAACCTGCGTGACCCAAGAAACTTCGAATTCCTTTCACAGAGGTGGGTGGTGGCAACTTTTCGATCACATCAATTTTTGCCTTGTCTACTTCAATACCTATGCGTGATATGCGATGGCCTAGGACGATGCCTTCTTCTACCATAAAATGGCATTTCTCCCAATTTAACACCAAGTTAGAGTTTTCGCATCGCTCCAAAACACGTTCCAGCTGCGTTAGGCAATCTGCAAAGGACTTTGCGTTGACTGAAGTCAATGGGTCAACCTCAAAACTTCCCGAGCTGGTTTTAATAGGTCTTCTTCTTCTGTCTTCCGCAGTGCCCCACTCATAATTGTTGCGTGCAATCCGATCGAGGATTGCGTGAGCTTCATCATAAGTCTTTCTAAGGAGTGCACCATTAGCAGATGAGTCCACTAACACTTGCGAGTTCTTGTTAAGTCCCACGTAGAAGGTTTCTAGATGAATGCAAAATGGTAGTCCATGATGCGGGCATCTTTGCAATAGACTTTTAAAACGTTCCCACGCCTCACTCAGTGTTTCGTCTTCCATCTGCGCAAAAGTCATGATTTCCTTCCGTAGTCTCGAGTTTGCGGTGGGTGGAAAGTATTTTTCTAGAAACTTCTCGACTAAATCATTCCATGTCGCAATGGAATTTGTTGGTTGCTGATTAGCCATACTTTCGCCGCATCTCTCAATGAATAGGGAAATAGGATAACTTGCAACTGTTCATGGGTTACTCCTGGGATGATGAATTTATTACAAATGTCCAGGAATGATTTTAGATGAGAGTGTGGATCTTCAGCTGGACTTCCTCCAAACTGTCCTGCAGTATAAGCATTTGAAACATAGCAGGTTTTAGCTCAAACCTTTCTGTTTGTAAAGGTTGTTGTACTATCCTTGGATTGAAATTGCAGTTTGTAGGGGCTGCATAATCTCTGATTCCTCTGGCCCTATCATCGACCATTTGGATGGGATTTACTAGTCTATTTGGTTGGTTGGGTGTTGCCATTTCTAATGGTTGTCTTCGTGCTCTTCGATTACTTCTCCTTCTATGATAAGTTCGATCAATTTTAGGATCAACTTCGAAATCGATCTAGCAAGCAGCACGCATGCAATCTCCAGTTGCCTGGAGAAAAATTACTCAACAGGGAACACAGGAAATAATATCAAACGGAGTGTCAAATCATAAAGATTTATTAAAAAATTTGTTGCCTTTCCCCGGCAATGGTGCCAAAAACTTTATCAGTGTTCAGTATGTTCAATAAGTTCATGCAAAATTGTCGTAGATATATATCAATCCAAGTATAAATTGACAAAATAAAGTAATACCTAGTGAGTCTAGGGTCGAATCCACAGGGAAAGGTTATTTTCAAAGCTTTAATAATTTTTACTGATCTAAACTCGAAGACGTATGATATTATGTAAAAGACTAAATACAAGAGTTGGTGAGTTTGAAAAATAAATTTTGCAGAAAGTAAAACATGCGATGAGAGTAAAAAGAGAAGTATGAAGGAGAATAGTATCAAGGTTGTCGCGGTCGCAACCTCATGCGTTTATAAGAACCTTTTAGCGCATACCATGACTAATTGATCCATTAATGCCTAAGTGAGAAAAAAATCATAAGTTTCCCTTCTGGTACTCCTTCTGCGTTTGGCATAAAACTATCAATTGGTTACTTGGCTAGTTCATGTGTGAGGCTTAGTTCTCTAAAAACTTACAAGGGACTACATTAGTCTTAACGTAATCAAAGCTTATGCATGCACTATCTTTTAGCGGTAGTATTTTAATGCTACCAAGACTACATGTCATGCGCTAACTTGTTCTACTTACAGATGTTCGCATGCATTCCCTATTAGGGATTTAACATACGGCTACTGCATCCGGCTGGCCAGGCGGGAGTTAGTAATGAAAATAGTATCACAACTAAGTAGAAGGCAATAATCTTTCATTAAATCAAAGTATGCGCTTACAAAATAGACTTATCACTGCATGAGTGCTTGCACTAAGCCTTGAAGAAGAAAATTAGCTCATGCGAGCAAAACAATACATCATGCAATACATTGCACACGCAAGTCTACTCTTAATCACAGTTCTCTGTGATTTCTCTTTCTCTTTGATCTTCCCTCTCGTCCCTCAATTCTTGTTTATTATCAGTTGTGTGTTTCCTTGAGCAGATGGCTTCTATTTATAGGCGAAGGAAACTGACTTCTCCAAGTAACTTGCTTCAGTCATCTTCAGCCCACTTGCACTTTTTCAGCCCACATGCACGTCAGTGTGTCAGCATGGTCTTTTCATCCATCTTGTCCGTCTCATGATCGTCTTGGGATGTGTGCCTGCACTGAGAGAAACTTGGACAACAAACAACTGAATTAGTTGCGTTAGTGCCCTATATTTTTATACTTTCTCACTGCATACATAAATATAGCCTACCGTATAAAATCATCGCATTTTCCCTTTCTTATTGCATTGAGGTAACACATCAATGTATCTTTTGGCCTTATTTTAGCTTAAGTTTAAAGGATAAATAACTTATTTTTTGCAAGTTATCAGATATTGATGTGTAATTGCTTTAATACATCTAAAAACTTCTTAAACTGTATATCCTGTGACGCATGTTTGAATCTCTGAGGGTATGGAGAAGGTGGTCTGTATTCTGAATCTAATACAAATTTTTGGGGTTTTGCAGTCACATTCCCCTGTTTTTTCTCCAACTTTAAGTTTTCTTCTTTTTCTACCAAGGCTTCATGCTCCTTAGTCTTTTCTTCTTAATCTTCTTTATTCTATAAAGTATCTAACGTACTGTCTGACTTCTTTTCAAAAATCATTTCTTGAGCTTCTTCTGGGATTTCTGCTTCTTGACTTACTGGATACTTTGGGCCATCATATTCTAATCCACTTCTTAAGGTCACTGCCTTGCATTGCTCCTTTCCTTCTCTGTGAGGGATCTCGATCTTGCTAGGCAACGTCGCTTGTGGTCTATTCTTAATCTCCTGAGCAATCTGTCCAAGCTATACTTCCAAATTCCTTACTGCAACATCGTTTCTTGCCATATATTCCTTCATAAGAGTTTCTAGATTTGACTCTTGACTCTGCACCTAGACTTGTTGGAAGTTCTTCTGCGGCTGCGGTTGTGTAGGAGGTTTCCCAATTTGATTTGAATTGGAATTACTCGAACCGGCTTTTCCACCCCAAGAGAAGTTTGGATGTTGTCTCCAACCTGGGTTGTACGTGACCGAATATGGATTCCATCTATTTTGGTTATGATTCCCCTATTGACCTACATAAAAGATCGACGTTGGATTTAGTGGAAAATTATTAGCGATGTGTTCCTCACCACAAATTTCACAACACAGAGAAGAAATAGCATTGGCAAGGGCCATATTATCTTGATTATTCATGGTCATGCCCATCATCATGCTATGGATAGCCTTGATTTGGGCTTGCATTCTAGAGTTAGCCTCTGTTTCCACTACTTTAACTGGATTCTTCAAGATTGTTGTTGGTTCAGTCTCTCCCCAATATCGATTATTTGTGGCTATGGTGTCTAAGATAGCATGCACCTCATTTGCAGACTTCTTCAAGAAAGATCCGTCTGCAAATGCATTGACTAGTGCCTTCGAAGCTTGATCTAATGCACTATAAAAATGCTCCAAGATGATGCAAGCAGGCAATCCATGGTGTGGACACTTCCGAACAAGCCTTTGGAATCTTTCCCAAGCTGCATCAAGAGGTTCATTGAAAGATTTTCTGAAAGCAATAATTTTACCTCTATATTTGGCATTTTTTATTAGAAGGAAAAAACTTCTCTAGGAATTTCTCCGCCAAATCATTTCAAGAAGTGATGGAGTTTGGAGGGAATGAATTCAACCAAGCTTCAGCATCTCCCTGCAAAGAAAATGGAAAAAGCTTTAGCTTCAAAGTATCTTCAGGCACTCTTGTAACTTTAAAAGAATTGCAAACTAGCTTAGTGTGTTTGTGTGGATCTTCATTTCGAAGTCCAAAGAATTGGCCCATGGTATTCAACATTTGGAACATCACTAGTTCGAGTTCAAATTGTGGAGCATCTATCAGTGGCTCCAAAATTCTGGATTTAATGTCTGGAAAACTTGTAAAGCGTAGTCCCTTATTGCTCTATTGCGGTCTTCAACAATATAGATTGGATTTTCTTGTTGTGGCACCAGTGGAACTAGAGGAACAGGATGAATTCTCCCACCATTTTGCTCCCTTCCACGATTCTGCGGATCAACTTGCGGATCGACTCTAGGAGGTTCCATTGGAAACTCTTGTATGTAAGAAGCTTTGTCTAGAAGTTCTTGTGCGCTCAACTCTTGTTGTTCCCTTCTCCTTCATCTTTGTTTCTTCCTTCGACGACGAAAGGTTCTCTCTATCTCAGGATCAATGTCAATGAGTGGACACCCCTTGTTCACGCACTAACTCCAACATGCAAAAGAAAAATAATTGCAAATCAAAGTTAAATTCCCTTTGAGATAGAATATGCTGTCGCAATCTGATCGCAATTTCAAAAACAAATCTAGTTTCACTTTTGGTCCCCGACAACGACGCCAAAAACTTGGTGCTTCGTCAGCTGAATGGGTGGATGTGAGATAAGATGATAAATAATAACAAAGATAATTAAGCTAACCCTAGTGCAAGTATACAATGTCACACGTAGTAAAAAAAAAACCTTAGAAGTATTCCAAGGGTATCGATCCCACGAGGACTAAATTGGAAATTCGGATTTGAAGAAGAAACTGCTCAACTTGATTGCTTAAAGATAGGTAACCAAAGAAATAAGTTTGATGATTGGTTTTTAAAGAAATAAATAAAACAAGCAAATAAATAGTAAAGAATAACAATAAGAAATAAACGAGGTATTCAACATGGATTCATCCCTAAGGCAATAACATTAATCATGAAATATTTAATCTTAAGCCTATTCAATGCATTGGGTCAGATTTAACTTCTATTTGGCCTTGCTCCCAAGAACCGTTAGAATGCTAAGCGAGTACTGTTATGCACATTTATGTGACTCGACTCCGACATAAATAATTCACGAATGCAATCTATAACCTTATAGACTATACAGGGTGTCTTAGGCAGCTTGCCCTATACCACCCAACAATCTCTTTCAAATTTTTTCTCCTATATCACCTTTATGAGAACCGATATTGTTTGTCCCTTTCGAGATCAAACTCACATAGCATGCAAAGTCTAGGTGATCAAGTTAAACTCAGCAAGATCAAAATGATACTCAATAAAGAATGAAATGCATTGAACAAATCTTAAGCAAACAAAACACTTTCAAGTTATTGAACCATAAGGGAATCCACCATATTGAAACCCTCAACGGAATTTAGCTACTCATGGTGAGATAAAGAGCAAATGAATACATTTTCATTGAAATAAGAATGCAAATAATACACAATAATGAAAACGTATCAAGAGTTGGAAATAATGGAGATAACCAAATATTATGGGTTTTCTATTTACTCAATCCTTGTATAGTTCGCTTAAACACTCCACTTTCTCGCTTTTACATGTGGGAATGGGTGAAATTCCCTACAAACCCTAAGGTTGTGTAACGCCCCAGGCCCAGGATTCGGAATTCGGCTTCGGCACCTAAGGCCCCCGACATTCCCCTGCGACCTGGCCACGCCACCATACTCGTCTTAAAGTACTTTCAAGAGTGAAGACTATCCCCACAAACCAACACAGGGTCCTTTTAGCATGCTTTGTCCTCACTCACATGCTTCCTAGGAAAATTCCCAGAAGGTCACCCAACATAGAACTTCTCCAAGCTAAGCACGCTTAACTTCAAAGTTCCTATGATTGAGCAACCAAAAAGGAAGGTGCACCTTGTTGGTATAGGTAGTATCTATCAATTCTTTTAAGCTTATCTTGGTCATGCTTTCATGTCCTCAGGATCCCTCTCATTCGGATGTGACCTCGGTTCATTCATGTACCCCTCCTAACTCGGGTGTTACATGCCCCCCAGCTTCCGCCTTGGTTCGTCCCCGAACCACATTCTACTGGGAGAGGTTCCGCTCTGATACCATTTGTAAGGCCCCAGGCCCAGGATTCGGAATTCGGCTTCGGCACCTAAGGCCCCCGACATTCCCCTGCGACCTGGCCACGCCACCATACTCGTCTTAAAGTGCTTTCAAGAGTGAAGACTATCCCCACAAACCAACACGGGGTCCTTTTAGCATGCTTTGTCCTTACTCACATGCTTCCTAGGAAAATTCCCAGGAGGTCACCCAACATAGAACTTCTCCAAGCTAAGCAAGCTTAACTTCAAAGTTCCTATGATTGAGCCACCGAAAAGGAAGGTGCACCTTGTTGGTATAGGTAGTATCTATCAATTCTTTTAAGCTTATCTTGGTCACGCTTTCATGTCCTTAGGATCCCTCTCATTCGGATGTGACCTCGGTTCATTCATGTACCCTTCCTAACTCGGGTGTTACAGGTTTGATGTCTAACTAAGGTTAGAATTTAGTCATCTAAGAAGGACCTCGGGCATCCCTACTCATAGGCGTCAACTAGAGTTCTGCCACCACCCTCTTCTTCCAAATGAGTTTTGCTTGAATTTGACTTCGAATCTCGAGCATATATAGTGTTAAAATTTTTTGAGGAACTGCGAAATAGGTGCTGGTAGGTAGCCCAGTCGATTTCGGGTCAAAATGGCCGATTAGGTGTGAAGAAGACTCGTCAACAACAACCCGTGGACGACTCGGAACTGTCTCAATTTTTCCAGAAATGCGGTCGCATTTCATTTTGCCTTCCAAAAATGTGATCGCATTTCTGGGCAGATTCCTACATTTCCTCTATTTTCCTGCACATCAACAAACTTAGTCAAGTTCTCTTAAAATTAAGTCTTTTTAAGCACAAATGAGCATAATTTGACAAAAGTGGTTCTCAACATCCTAACTTATCAACTTTAACATATTTTGAGCTCGAGAACATTAAAATTGATCTAACCATACAACTTTTGAGAAAGAAATGAGCTAACTATAAGGCTAAAATAGGTATAATTTTGACCCTTATCAATATATTTCCTCCCACTAAGTATTTTTATAATTAAAGGGTCTATTACTTATTTGGCTAAGTGAATCTATCTAAGTCTATGCCTATATATAACTCTTATATAAAAGTCTTTACTCTAATGTCTAGGTGAATTAAAACCTTTTAATCACCTAGTGACATTGTATGCTAACATTAAACTAAGATTAATTCAACTCATGTTCCGGGTCAGTTCCCAGGTAGGAGGTGTTACGTAAAACCATCAACTTAAATACCCCCGACCTACATAGAAATTCACTGGGCTTTCCTTATAATCATGGTAATGTTTTTCCTACTTAGTTCATTAAAACTATTTTAATTCTAAGAAAATAATTCTAATCCTATTAGAATTAAAATGAGCTTAGGTCTAATTAATTTTAAACATTTTAAAATTAATTCAATTTTAACCTAAGGTCATATCTTTGTATGCAACTCTTTGTTATAGGTTGACGGATTTCTAGTCATTTTTATAACTTTTCCACGTTTTAATGATGAACCCTATAACATGCTCCTATGGTGTTTCCTGATAACAATCTAATTCAACTTATTCTTAAACACCATATAGTTCATGACCCCAATCAAATAAATTAATATAACGATTATATTAATTTAAAGTGGTGTCATGCTTCATGCAATTTCAATTTCATTTAATTAATATTGATTATACCAATTTAAATATCCACGAAATTAAAATACATGATTGACGACATTAATATAATATAACTCTTATATTAATCTAAATTAATGTCATGCTCAATGTTTTTCCATTTTCATTTAATTAATATAACAATTTATATTAAGTACATACATGAAAACAAGCATTGAATATTATTATTTTCATCTATAGCATAACTATTATATTATTACTCATGAAAATATAATTAAGCATGCTCAAGACATTAATTAAATATAACTATTATATTTTACTAAGATAATGTCATGCTGCATACTTCTCAATTTTCATAACATTTACCTTAAATATTCATGAAAACATCATACATATTTATCATACATTATAACATTTATAATTATAACATATGCATGATTCATGCTTAACCTAGGGTGGGATTTATCTAAATGACATTCATAAAGATATTAAATAGCTAATGAACCGGTTAATTGGCCCCTAGGATAAAATAAATAATAAAATTACATTAATTTTACAAAATTCATCCTAGAAAAATCTTCAGTCGCTCCAAAATCGGACCAAAAAATCTCGAACCGACTGAAAACCGCTCAAAACGTGCCAAAACCGCTCAAAACTTATTGCAAAACAATTGAACCTGGCAAAAAACCGCTTGAATTAGGTAAAATCGATCAAAATCACGAGAACCGGTGGAATTTTCAATGAACCGGGCACTGACTGCTAAACCAAAGTCGAACCGAGCGCTTACCGCTAAACCAAAGTCGAACCAGTCAAACAAATCAACGGTCTGCTGGAATTTTCAACGAACCGCACGCAGACCGTTGAACCACTACTCAACCGAAAAACCATTGGCGAACTGGACGATGAACCGCGCCTCTGGCTTGACATCACGTGTAGGGCTGACATCAACCCTGCGTCATTGATATGCTGACGTCATCGCTGCACGATTTGTTTTTTCTTTTGATTCCTAGTCACTGTTCTTCGTTCCAGCCTCTGTCTTCCATCGTTTTTTGCCAAATTTTGTCCCGATTTTCACCGTTCATCACAAGAAAGAAGCCTAAACTAGACATGGATTTACAAAGACTTGATTTACTGATAAATGCCCAAAACGTAGGGGCCCTTTACATGATCAAATCACATAAAAAATAGTAAATCTAAGGCCAATTAAACTAAATTAGTTCACAGCAAACCATACATTCATAATGTAGTAATCCCACCTAAGAACCAACACAGATTTTAATTCTATAATTAAAAATCTAACCTAGCTCTGATACCAATTGAAGGGATTAAAGCCCTTGCGCAGTGGAATAAAATCAGACTATTACTCAGTTTTAATTGCGAAATAAAATACCAGTATGCTGGCAAAACAAAAAACTCTATTTTTCTATAAAAAATTTTAGATTAAGCATGTATTCTAAAATTCTAAACCTTTTTAGAATTGAAAACTTACTTGTTAAAGAACGATTTTCTTCTCTATGCTCTTTTGGCGAAGAAACGATCACAGCGAACACTACCACAACCCTTCACTAATATTCTCTAAGAGATTGAGGAAGGTGAGAATTGTGGGATTCTCTCTAGCATGGAAGCATCAGATCTTGGGAGAAAAAATCTTTTTCTCAGGGAGACCTTTCGGTCGAAATGCACAGAATGAGAGAGAGACCTGACCTCACACGCCTAAATGGAGGAAAAAACTCTAACTTCCCATACATGTAGCACACAGTTAAGGGAGATGGAAGATTAAAACGTGGAACCAACTACATGTATTTAATTTAATTTAAAAGTAAAATAAATTAAATATATTTAATTCATTTAAATAAAAATTATCTAATTAATTAAAATAATAATCAATTAAATCCAATTTAATTGATTATTTAATTTAAATCACATTCAAATGTGCATCTCCCTCATAACATATAGTTTAATTCAATTCAATTAATTGTTAGTTTTACGAGCTTCAATCATACTATATGTTTTGATGATAACAAACTTTAATTTACTAATGATTTTAGTGTTTTAAAGGGTTCATAATGTAGAGCATGGAAAGACGATTACAACGCATTTTGAATCGCTCAAATCAGAGTTCAAACGAGAAAGTTACAAGCAAAAGAAGATTGGAAGAAAAAGCCTACGTGGCAGTGACTGATGTGCAAATTGCTTACCGCAAGTGTACGGGTCAAGTTATAATATAGTGAATGTAAATTCGAATGTCGTCCTCTGGATTGGTGTCTAGGCAATTTTAATTACCGAAAATACTCTTGGCCGATTTTATTTAGGGAATCAAATTGGATGAGAATATAATTAAATCAAACACAAAACTCAAGCAAAAAGTGACAATCTAATGGGAAGAATTGGTCTTAGGGATTTGATTTCACCAATTGGAGTTATGGATTAATAGACGAATTAACAAATACTATGATTCATAAATCTTGGCAACTAAAATCACACATATCTCTCCCGAGCATACATGACTCTCCCATATGCAATTGAACTCGATATCCCTATCTAAATCCAATAAACATACAAGGCAATAAGGCTAACCTTCATAACAATTTCTAGAATTGACCTTAATCTCCCGATTTTTAGCTAAATTCTTGTTATGCATACTGATTACTAATTTAAATCCTCTCTCCCGAGTTAGATTTAAAAATAAACATCAATCAATTTATGGCCGGTAAATCGAAAGCATTAAGGATACAACATATGCATAAATGAAATCAATAGCATAAAAACAGTAAATCAATCCATAACGTGCCCAACGGCTACATCAATTCCTAAGAATTAAAGCCTAGCTACTCATACACAACGTTACAATTTATCGAGAGTCTAAAACAACCATCAAACTATCTAAAGTAAGGGAAAAGAGAATTAAACTCGTTGTAGGCCGAGACCGAACGTCCCCGTCACGATCCCCACGAACAATGGGTTGATTTCCAACTTGCCCTCTTTGCTTCAACTCAAGAATGCCCAATTTCTGCTCTATTGTCGGCTCCAAAAGTCCCAAAATCGAAGTCCCCCATAACCTAGCCGAAAGGATGCTTAAATAGCAGATTTTTCGTCGTAGCGTCGAGACGCTATTAAGACAGCGTCTCGACGCTGCCTCTTGTACGCGCGCGTCTGGAAAAGGAATTGTGGTAGCGTCGGGACGCTTCCTATCACACCGTCGAGACGCTGTGAGTCTGCCGCGTATTCTAATTAAGGAAACGTAGCGTCTCGACGCTCCAAAAGTGGCGTCTCGACGCTAATGGGCAGAATGCCCTCTCTTGGCTCCTTGTTACTTGAATCTTTTCGGTTCTTTGGCATCTTTTCACGTCCCGAACACCCGATTAACTCTTATTCCACGTTTTAACTCTAATCAACGCTTTCCTACAAAATAAACAATTAAGTGCAATAAAATGGCCAAAAATCATCAAAGACTAGCTAAATTTAATAAGTAAAGATAACTAGTTATGCTCGCTATCAGTGACGTGGTGCTTACGTGGCATCCAACGTGGCAGTTGATGTGAATTATCAATTTCCTCCATTTTTCTCTTAATTTTAATCCTAATTTTAATCCTAATTTTAATTCCCATTATCTCATAAATTCAATCCTTTCACATCTCTTTTTTTTATCCAATTTTCTCCTAAATCTTTACCACAATTCCACCAATTCAAATTTCATTCTTAATTTCAATATATTCTCAATCTCATTTTTAAATTCAAATTCTTTCCTAAATTTTCATCATGAGAAAAATAATATTTTGCATGTGCTTAAAGAAAAAGAATTGTTAGCTAATAAAGAGCTTGGAATTGCAAAAGAGTCTATTAAGAAATGGACTATAGGTGCACAAAATTTGGATAAAATTATTGACATGGGTAAACCGCTAAATGATAAAAGAGGTCTTGGTTATGTTGATGAGAGTGTTACTCCATCAAATTCCAAAACTATTTTTGTTAAAGCATCTTCTAATATGCCTAGTGACGTTTTGCCGAATGTTTTGCTAAAATGTAATGTGCATAAGCATGACATACCAAAATTTGTTCATAAGCATGATGTAGCAAAATGTGTGTCAAATCATTCTCATTCTAAGTCTAATTTAGTTCATAATGCTAGATTTGTGCATACTGCAAAATTTGTGCCTATATGTCATTATTGTGGTATTAAAGGCCATATTAGACCAAATTGCTATAAATTGAAAAATGCTCTTGATCGTTATGGAAAGAAAAATGTTTCTTATAAAGAAAAAATTCAAAATACTCATAAAAGGAACACGTGTGTGAAAAATAATATGCATAGATATTATGTGAATGAAAAGTTTATGCATAATGTTACTTGTTATTCATGTGGCAAAATTGGTCATAAATTTAATAGTTGTTATTTGCCAAAAATGAATGCTAGTAATGTTGAAACTAAAAAGAAATGGGTTCCAAAAATTGAGACTAACCTACATGGACCCAAACAAGTATGGGTACCAAAAACTACATGCTAAATTGTTTTGTAGGTGTGCTCCAAGATTCAAATTTGAAGATTGAATGAGTTTCAAAAGGATACTATTCAAAATTCAAATGCAAACTTATAACTCTCTTGGTGCTTCAAAAGGAAAAACTCTTCTTTGGTAACTGTGAGATATAATGTGCTATGATATCCTTTTTTAAATTTGAATTTGAATTTGAAAATCTTGAATTGTTTGAATGGATGTTTTTATATATTTTGAAACATATTTATGATTCTCCTATTAATGCTCTTTTGAGATAATTAGAGATATTTTATGATATTACATTTGAATTTGAATATTGGTTTTTTGAATTGTTTCAATGGAAATATTTTTTATTGTGATATTATGTTTAAAATTGAAATTACAATTTTCTTATCAATATATTTATTGATGGTTGAATATATTCCTTGAGATATGCATATTGAGTTTAAATTTTATATTCTTGAATTATTGGTAAGGAAAACTATTATTTTTGTTGAATGATTGAAATGTTGATTTATTTTTATTTTTGTTAAACTTTGTTACGTTGTTGTTGAATTGTGAATTACCTACTGTATTGGTATAAAGAATTGTCTTTAGATTGATTATTGAATCGCGTAATTGATTATTAGATTAAATGTCTATGAGTTATTTATGAATATTCTTTTTGACATTTACCTTTGTTATTATGCATTTATGGAATACATGGTTATGTCTTATTGAGAAATTAATATGGATTAATTGCACATTGCTTCATGTTTATTTTATAGTCTTCTTTGCTTTATGTTTAAATTTTAAAGAATTAATCATATGTCATAAGAAATTGTTAAAAATCTTTTTTTTTTTTTGAAAAGAGTTAAAAGTCTTTTGTTTTTTTTTTAAAAAAGGAAATTGTTGAAAATCTATTTTGACATACTATTGATTCTTTTGAATTTGAGTCTTTATGTGTTTGAAATATTGGATTTTTATAGTGTCTCTAAATTTGACCATTGAATATTTGATGTTTGGAATCATTTTTGAAATCTTTTGTGGATTAAATATTGCTTGATAATTAAAATTTTATTAGACCTAATTCTTGCTATTAATTTGTCAAACAAGCTTTAAAATATTTTTTTTCTAGCTCACTTTATACTTTAATGTTTGAGTTCCACTCTTACGATTGGTATTGAGGTTTGTTAGTTTGAAAATATTTTGAATCATTTAAATTCTTTATGAGCTTGAATGTCTATTCCTTAATTAAAGCATTATGTTTTGATGGTCTAGTTCTTAAAAGTTATAAGTCTTATGAAAAGAGTTGTTAAATTCCTTTTAATAGGGGGAGCGGTTAAAAAAAAAACAAAAAAAATTTGTTCCCCATTGGTTGTGAATTTGAACTTATGTTGTCTCTTGATGAAATTTGTTTCACTTGTATTGATTATTGACATATTTCATTTATTGATAAATTTTTCCTTTTATGAACAAAATTGCTTTGAGTATGGTTGTTATTGATGTATCTCATATTAGTATGTAATTTTTGGCATAATGCATATTGCATAAAATTAATATATTTTTGTTAAAATAAATTTGATATTATGTCTTAATTCTATGAATTAGATTCTATCAATTGTTATATGGTGTGAAATTTTTTTAGTGTTAAATGTTTAAATATTTTATATATCTTATTTTTTTATTGGTATCTCATATTGCCTAAATGCTTGATTTTAATGAGATGGTGTGAGTAAGTACTTTGAATTGAATTCCATATTTGGTATGACTCTAAAGTGATTTACTATATTTGGAATATTTTTATTAATGTCATTTTCATTATGGTTAATTGAGCCATTGAAAATGTGATTAGAACCTAAATTATTCTTTTATGTTGATTTATGAAACTCCATGAAATCCTCTTAATATCTTTATTGGAGTTTGCTTATTTTTTGGAAGAGCAAATGCCTTTTAAAAATGAGATATTTTTTTGTGGGCTTAATTGTGGACTAATTATTTGTGATATTTTTTAGTAATTATGAATTATTTTTTTTGTAACATTTATTTAGTATGAGAAATTCAAGTATTGATTAAATTGATTAATGTTTGGTTGTTTCTCATTTGCAATATTTACCATGTCTCATATATTTAGGGGAGTTCTTATTCATTTGTTCAAATATTTATATGATTCACTTGTTTAGGGGGAGCTTCATATGTTTTGTGAAAATATTATGATCGTGTATCTTTGTTATAGAGATGTTCGTTGATTTATTGAGATAAATTCTTGTCTCTGTGAAATTGAGATTGTGTGCTTTGATGTATTGTTCAATATGTAATATGTCTTGATTACTTTTGTTCAAATTGATTGACTTCATTTACTAGGGGTGCTTAAATGAACTTATTGTTATTATTTGTTTGATTATTGTTTTGAGGGGGAGCTTTAAGTTTCAATTATTATTTTGAGAAGAAATTGTTTTGAGGGGGAGCTTTAAGTTTCAATTATTATTCCTATGATTATTCTTTTTAGGGAGACCTTGTACTTTAAATTGTTATCTTTTGATGATAACAAAAGGGGGAGAATTTAGAAAAATATATTTGATGTTATTTGAATAAATACAATGTTTACTGACTGAATTCTTTCGATATCATTATTCACATTTTACTTTGAGAATATTTTTCTTAAGTAGTTTGTCATCATAAAAAAGGGAGAGATTGTTAGTTTTACGAGCTTCGATCATGCTATATGTTTTGATGATAACAAACTTTAATTTACTAATGATTTTAGTGTTTTAAAGTGTTCATAATGTAGAGCTTGGAAAGACGATTCCAACGCATTTTGAATCACTCAAATCGGAGTTCAAACGAGAAAGTTACAAGCAAAAGAAGATTGGAAGAAAAAGCCTACGTGGCAGTGATGTGGTGCTTACGTGGCATCCAACGTGGCAGCTGATGTGAAAGATCAATTTCCTCCATTTTTCTCTTAATTTTAATCCTAATATTAATTCTGATTATCTCATAAATTCAATCCTTTCACATCTCTTTTTTTTTATCTAATTTTCTCCTAAATCTTTACCATAATTCCACCAATTCAAATTTCATTCTTAATTTCAATATATTCTCAATCTCATTTTTAAATTCAAATTCTTTCCTAAATTTTCATCATTCAAATCGTTGATTTATAGTCATATCTCAAAAATATCAATCCTTCAAAATTCTCTCTTAATGTTGAAATTCTTTCCTTTTCCATTTTAAATTCAATCTCCACCATCCATCTTTAGTTTGATCTAACGACCAATGTTCATCCTCCTTGCCTATAAATTGGACTTGTGTAACGACCCAGGTTTTCATGACTACTAACCTAGCGACATTACTAACACTCATGACAAACTAACCGTCTGTTCCGAAAATTTCGGGAGCATAACGACATATGATGGACTAAACCAAAATTTTGTCCTTGACCTGCTATGCGTAAAACACTTCAAAAAAAAAACATTAAACAACGGTTCCATGATGCTACAACACAGCAGAACTCCACAGAACCAAAACAAAGCATGCAAAAGTTATAAACTTCAACTAAAACCAATCTTTAATTCGGGATCCCAAGTTTTAAAGAAACAAAATCCTCCAAACGAAACTCAAAAGAAACAACACAAACGCCATAATAAAAATAGGTAAGTTCTTTAAGCGGAAAAGTAAAATAAATAAAATTCATCCTCCACTGTCTTCCATGGCTATCTGACAAAACTCTGTCAATCGCCCTGAACGCCATTGCTCTTACCTGAAAAAGAAAACATTTTTGAAAGAACGAGTAATTAAAATACTCAGTAAGTAACCTCATTACTGAGGTCGAAATATGCAAACTCATGAAAACATAGTCCATATCACTAATAATTACCAGTCATACAATTATAGTGGGACATATCATCATTCCTCTTAATATTTCCTCTATGGTTACGCATGAACAATTTACCCAAATTCCTCTGTTCCTCTTCCAACTAGAAGGTAAAGTAGGCATCCTCTAGAGACCGTACCCAGCTAATGGTTAGTTGGCACCCAGTTAGCAGGGGTTGAGTCTCGCCTACGAATACCTTAGGTTCCTCTAGATGTACATCAATTTTCCTCGAAAGGTAATTGTCAAGAAAGGCCTTTAAGTTCATAAAAATAAGCAACATACAATTGCATGAGGTCCCACAATAATTCCTCATATATCGTGAATACGTCATAATTTTATCATGAGTCAGTTTCCTTTCATGCACATTGTTTTCATTCATATGAAACATCTTAGGGACATATATACCTCTCAATCAATTTGCACATCCTCAAGTATAACAATGTTTCAAGAACTTAGAACACATACTCAGAAGAGTTCACACTAGAAAAAGTTTATGCTATCAGCCCACGGTTCCCAAACAAGCATAAGCCTTTCAGTAGAAAGTCACTTACCTGAATTAGCAACCAAAAGAACTAAACAACCAAGCACTCAAACAAAGAATCTCATTTCGAACCTACAAGACTGATAGCGAGCAGAAAAGTCGCTATTTTAGTCTCAATTTATTAAGCTTTTTGGTGCTTTAATCGTGTTTTTAATGAATATATTTAATGAATTTTGTTATTTGGTCCTTAGGAGCAAAAATGGTGATTTTGGGAGAAAAAGTGCCAAAATTGAAGTAATCATAGCCCAAATCAAAGCTTGAAGCAATTGGAGGCCCAAAGAAGTCAACCATGAAGAAATAACCAAAAGAAATAAAGAAGAAGGCCCAAAAATCAGCCCAAAAGGAAGCTGAAAAATCTGGAAATTTGGGGCAGCGTCGAGACGCTAAGTAAGGCAGCGTCGCGACGCTACCCTTTCGTGTTGTCCAAGCCGCGTGCGCAGCAGCGTCGCGACGCTTAGCAAGGCAGCGTCGCGACGCTACCTTTATTCCAGGCCTATAAAAAGGCACCCTTGGGTACCTCATTATTCATCAATCAAATCATTCTTCAATCTTTTCTTTCCTTCCTTTGGCTCCTTTGGAGTCTCTCTCAAGGCTTTCTAGCCTTTTTTAGAGAATTCTTTAGTGGGAAATATTTTGGGAGAATTTTGGGGAGCATCTAAAAGGCTCAAGGAGTAGTCAGCGGGGCTCCAAGCGTCAGCGAGGGGTTTTTCGACGGTCAATTCTTTTCCTTTTATGCTCTTTATTATGCTTTCCCTTGTAATTATTGTGGATATTATGTGTAGCTAAAACCCCAATTTGGGGTCTTGAAATGAAATGATAGTTCAAATTTTGTTATAATTTCTTGTCTCTTGCCCATGTCCTAATTATTTGTATGGATGTGCTTAATGCTTTACTCAATCTGGCCAATTGTGTAATGATTCGATTCTTAATGGAAAATCGACGGAGAGAAATTAGGATAGATCATAATCCATGCAACTAGTTTAATTGCCCGTTGTGACACCGGGATTAGTTGATTAAACTTAGATTCCTAAAATGAATCAGAGCGTAATAATTAATGATTTTTAATGGCGCTAAGGACACTTAGGTTGTTAAAATAAATTAATTACAATTAGGGGAAACCGACAGGAGAACCTATGTGATTAACGGAGATTCTAGGATTATAATTAGTTGGGCAATGAGATAGGATAATTATAGCAACTATTTAGCTAATCATTGATTTTCAAGACCCCTCTTCCCATTTAAAGAAAACTCTTTCTCCACATTTTATTTTCGATTGATCAATTTATTTATGTTAATTGTCTTGAATTTTAATCCTTTTTATTGCATGAAGTGGTCCCTAAATATTATTTCGCCTAAGTATTTTCAGTGCTCAAGAAAATTTTAATTATTTGCTTAAGTTTCGCTTCGCCTCCCTGTGGATTCGATACTCGGTATTACTATCGTTTTATATTACTTGTCACGACCTGTGCGCTTGCGGATAATCGTATCATCAACACCAACAAGTTTTTGGCGCCGTTGCCGGGGAGGCTTGATTTTTAAGCAAAAATTAATTTTTCTTGACATCGAAAAGAAAGGGATAAATGGTAATTTAGGTGTAAATATTTTTCTTTCATCATCTTGTGAATATTGTTTTATTTTCATTTTTGTTTGGTTATTTTTGTTGTCTGGGAGCATTGTATGCGAAGAAACAAGGTGGTTGATCTGTTTCTGCTAGATCTTGAGATTAACAGGACTCTTAGATTCATTAGAAGAGAAAAAAGATTAGCAAAAGCGATGACCCACCAAGAAGAAGCTCCCAAGGCAATTAGAGATTTTCTGCAGCCAGTTCTTCCCACCGAGAATTCTGGAATTGTCTAAGCCCCTATCCAAGCTACAAAATTTGAGCTAAAAACAGGGTTGATTCAGATGGCGCGCGATAACTCGTTCAAGGGACATCCTTCCGAGGACCCCCACTCACATCTGCGATCATTCCTAGAAATATGTGGGACGGTAAAGATGAACGGAGTTCCGGCAGACGCGATAAGATTAAGGCTGTTTCCATTTTCTCTACAGGATAAAGCAAAAGATTGGCTCGAATCAGTCGAGATGGACAGCATCAGTACTTGGGACGAGCTTGCCCAGGCTTTTCTGACAAAATTTTTTCCACCTGCTAAGACTACCAAGCTTCGGACTGAAATTGGAACATTGAGGCAGCTTGACGAGGAGCAGTTGTACGAAGCATGGGAAAGATATAAGGAAATGCTTAGGCGATGCCCCCAACACGGATATCCTGATTGGCTTCAGTTACAGTTATTTTATAATTGATTAAACCCCTCCACAAAGACAGTCCTAGACACATCAGCATGAGGGAGTTTTCTTTCAAAAACAGTGACATAAGCCAAAGACCTGCTTGAGGAAATGGCGGCAACCAGTTATCAATGGCCGACGGAGAGAGGAACAATTACAAAGAAGGCTGGATTATATGAATTGGATGAGTCAAGTTCACTGAAAGCGCAACTGGCATCTCTGACCAATGCCCTAAACAAATTAACTTCATCTGAGGTGGTTAAGTCCATTTCCACCTTAGTTGAAGGTCATTCAAAGAAGGAAGGTCAAGATGTGGAAGAAGTTCAATACATAGGAAATAGACCATATGCTCAAGGAGTACCAAACTTCTACCACCCCAGTCTGCGCAATCACGAGAACTTCTCATATGCGAATACAAAGAATATTTTGCAGCCACCCCCAGGTTTTGCATCATCTAGTACTCCTGAAAAGAAAAATAATCTGGAGGAGATGGTGGCTTTATTCATCAAAGAACAAAAAATATTGAATGTGAGTCTCCAGACATCAGTAAACAACCACGACGCAGCTCTAAAGAATATGGAAGTGCATATAGGACAAATCGCTTCAGCAGTAAATGCCCTACAGAAGGGAAAATTTCCAAGTGATACTGAGCCTAACCCGAAAGAGCAGTGCAAGATGGTGGTTCTGAGAAGTGGCAGAAGACTGGAAGACAGTTCAGAGAAGAAAAAGGAAGAAGAAAAGAGAAGGGATGAAGATGAAAGGACTGAGGCATAAAAAGCCTCCTCTGAAAGGTTCCAACATCCTTCCAACTCTATTGAATTAAAATGTGATCTTTCTAACAAATTTGCAGGTAGAAAAGAAGAAGAGAGACAGGATGACAAAAAGAAGCTGACTGAGGAAGAAGTGGTTCCATGCAACCACCATGACAGAGGTTCGCATATTAGCCCGCCCAAGCGGAGGGGCGAATGTCCAACCTTTGATTTCAGGGAGTTACCTTTTCCTCAAAGATTTAAAAATGTCAAATTAGATGAACAGTTTCAAAAATTTTTTGAAATGTTTAAAAAGTTGTCTGTGAATATTCCATTGGTAGAAGCTTTGTATAATATGCCAAATTATGGAAAATTCATGAAAGAAATGCTTTCTAGAAAGAAAAGTCTGAAAAAGAAGTTTTTAATTTATCTGAGAGTAGCAGTACCATTATTTCTGGTAGGATACCCTCTAAGCAGAAAGATCCAGGGAGTTTTACTGTTCCCTGCACCATAGGAGAAGTATCATTCGATAGGGCTTTATGTGATTTAGGAGCAAGTATAAATTTGATGCCCTACTCTGTTTACAGGAAGATTGGTTTATCAGGTATGACAGATACTGACGTCACTCTTCAGCTTGCTGACAGATCAATTATCCACTCGATGGGTGTTGTGGAGGACGTATTGGTGAAAGTCAACAAATTCATCTTCCCTGTAGATTTCGTGGTACTGGACATGAAAGAGGACAAAGAAGTGCCAATTATCTTAGGCAGACCTTTCCTAGCCACTGGTAAGACTGAGATTAGCGTGCATACAGGTAAACTTACCTTGAACATTGATGATGAAAAAGTCGTGTTTAGTATTTTTGGCCAAGATGAATCTGTTTGCAGTTTGCATACATGTTTTTCTGTTGGGCCTGAATACTTGACTGATGACGATGAGGAGGTAGACTATAATCTTGGCCTGGGCTTAGGAGAAATGCTTATGGATAATGAGGATTTTGATCATGATGCATATATGGATAATCCTATGTTTGAAAATGATTTGGATCTGCCTGACTTTGAAAATGAATTGGACTTGCCTGCTTGTGAAAATGAAAGATCTGCAGTTGATGACTTACCTTCCTTTTAAAATGAATTAGATTTGCCTGAAATGGATAATTTTGATGATGATATTGAATTGCCTGACATTGAGCATGAACATAAAAGGCATAAAAAAGATTGCTCGATAGATGATTTTGAGTCTGACCATGATTACAGTGAATCTATTGAGTCTGATCTTGACATTCCTGAATGCATGAATCCTGACAATGTGAATACTTTCTTTTCATGTCCTGATGATGTATATAGCATAAAATCTAACCCAGAAGAACTTGAATATGTGCATAGTATAGAATCTGATCCTGAAATTCTTGAATTCTTGAATTCTTCTGATGATGAGTCATGTGATAGCTTAGTTGAATCATTTTTTAATTCTGAGTCTGAAGGATCTGCTGAGCAAATAGACATTTTTTCTGATGAATGGACTGGCATGATTGATAGGCCACCTCTAGATCCTAGACCACTAGATATTATAATCCTTGATGACTCTGTTAACAATTGTTTTGAGAATAGAGATTTAGAAAAGAGATTTGATGCAGCTGATTATTTTCTGAAATGTTATTATGAGAATCTCTTTAGTGAAGATGGGCCAGGGGAAAGTTTTTTTTCTCCCCTGTTTGTAGTTTGCAATTCGGTGCGTGATTTCTTGCAGGGCCCGGAGGATGATGAAAATTTTTATTTTGAGCCTCCGTAAGCGTGCCGAGCCTAGTCTAGCTAAAGACGTTAAAGAAAGCGCTGCTTGAGAGGCAACCCAAGGATTAAAGCTTAGTTAGTTGTTTTTGGGGTAAATAATTTCCTTTGCTCCGTGATCCAATTTTGTTTTGCAGGATCACCTTAGCAAATCCCAAAATTCCAAATTTCCCATTTTTCTTGGATCCAAAGGAAGAAGATGAAGTCTCAGTATCCCTCTTTATGCTTTTTTGTTTTAAAACATTGGGGACAATGTTTAGTTTAAGTTTGGGGGGGAGGCTTCCGCTGTGTTGAGCATATTTAAATTTTGTTGGATGCATGAATAGAAAGCCATGATAGCCAATGATGTGATTTTTGAAATATTGGGAGAAAATAGTTTATATGTTGTGGAATCCGGGAGCACGACAGAAATTGTGAAATTTTAAAATTTTTTGATACTTAGTTTTGATGTCTAAAGCATGCAATAGTCTTATCTAATGACGTCTTTGAAAATCTAGATTCTTATTATGGTTTTCAAAGTTGTTGTCACCCCGATAGGCTTAGTTTCTAATATTAGGAAGTTCATGCTTGATTGCTCTAGAGAACTAGGTAGGAAAAAAATGTTATGCCTGCTGAGAGAAAAAAGCAACAAAAGAAAATGAGAGAAAAGAAAATCTGTTGAAAATGAATTTTTGCTTGCACAAAAGAAAAAGCCTAGGGGTAAAAAGAGCTACATGCGGTGTGATCAGTTAGGCCAACCAGAGAATAAAATTCGGGTTAAGGGTCCCTGCACCGTAGTGTGAAAGCTACTACCATTAGATATCAAAATGCAAGTTTGGGGGAGTAGAGAAAGAAAGAAAAAAAAAAAGAGAAAAAGAAAAATCATGTGAGAATTTTGCTCCCCCATGAAAAAGAAAAGGATGAAAGGCACCCTAGTTTCTTTTATTTGCATGATAGAAGGACTCCGAAGTATTAGGGGCTCTTAGCCAGTGTAGGGGGAAAACAAATGGAGAAAGCCATAAGACTAATCTAGGTTAGTAAAAGAATCAATAGATAAGTCTTGAGCATGCTATTCATTAATCTTAAGTTCAAACTAGTTTAAGATTTCTTCAAGAGTATGCGGTGCTTGCTTATTCCACTTGCATGTTTTCCATTCGATCCTAAGAATTCCAAAATCATTGAGGGTTGAGCGATTCTATTTCATGCATCTTAGAATTTATTTTGCTCGGGACTAGCAAAAGCTTAAGTTTGGGGGTGTGATAGCGAGCAGAAAAGTCGCTATTTTAGTCTCAATTTATTAAGCTTTTTGGTGCTTTAATCGTGTTTTTAATGAATATATTTAATGAATTTTGTTATTTGGTCCTTAGGAGCAAAAATGGTGATTTTGGGAGAAAAAGTGCCAAAATTGAAGTAATCATAGCCCAAATCAAAGCTTGAAGCAATTGGAGGCCCAAAGAAGTCAACCATGAAGAAATGACCAAAAGAAATAAAGAAGAAGGCCCAAAAATCAGCCCAAAAGGAAGCTGAAAAATCTGGAAATTTGGGGCAGCGTCGAGACGCTAAGTAAGGCAGCGTCGCGACGCTACCCTTTCGTGTTGTCCAAGCTACGTGCGCAGCAGCGTCGCGACGCTTAGCAAGGCAGCGTCGTGACGCTACCCCTATTCCAGGCCTATAAAAAGGCACCCTTGGGTGCCTCATTATTCATCAATCAAATCATTCTTCAATCCTTTCTTTCCTTCCTTTGGCTCCTTTGGAGTCTCTCTCAAGGCTTTCTAGCCTTTTTTAGAGAATTCTTTAGTGGGAAATATTTTGGGGGAATTTTGGGGAGCATCTAAAAGGCTCAAGGAGTAGTTAGCGGGGTTCCAAGCGTCAGCGAGGGGTTTTTCGACGGTCAATTCCTTTCCTTTTATGCTCTTTATTATGCTTTCCCTTGTAATTATTGTGGATATTATGTGTAGCTAAAACCCCAATTTGGGGTCTTGAAATGAAATGATAGTTCAAATTTTGTTATAATTTCTTGTCTCTTGCCCATGTCCTAATTATTTGTATGGATGTGCTTAATGCTTTACTCAATCTGACCAATTGTGTAATGATTCGATTCTTAATGGAAACTCGACGGAGAGAAATTAGGATAGATCATAATCCATGCAACTAGTTTAATTGCCCGTTGTGACACCGGGATTAGTTGATTAAACTTAGATTCCTAAAATGAATCAGAGCGTAATAATTAATGATTTTTAATGGCGCTACGGACACTTAGGTTGTTAAAATGAATTAATTACAATTAGGGGAAACCGACAGGAGAACCTATGTGATTAACGGAGATTCTAGGATTATAATTAGTTGGGCAATGAGATAGGATAATTATAGCAACTATTTAGCTAATCATTGATTTTCAAGACCCCTCTTCCCATTTAAAGAAAACTCTTTCTCCACATTTTATTTTCGATTGATCAATTTATTTATGTTAATTGTCTTGAACTTTAATCCTTTTTATTGCATGAAGTGGTCCCTAAATATTATTTCGCCTAAGTATTTTCAGTGCTCAAGAAAAGTTTAATTATTTGCTTAAGTTTCGCTTCGCCTCCCTGTGGATTCGATACTCGGTATTACTACCGTTTTATATTACTTGTCACGACCCGTGCGCTTGCGGATAATCGTATCATCAACACCAACAAAGACGCCATAACTCATAAAGTTAATTACCACCCAAGTCTGCAAATTTGAAAGTAGGCTTAAACGATCGACTTACCTAACTTAGGCGAGAATAACTCACTAAGCCCTCCATTTATGTCCTCTCCTTGTCTTTAACCAAAAATAAAGCACACTTAACCTAAAATTCCAAAGCTTTAGGAATTTAACTCCAACCTCAATTCACATAATAAGGCAAATCAAAGATAAACATTACCCACAAAGACCCACTCAAAAACGTCTTCAAAATTTGTTGGTCGGCACTTCAAGATAGCGAAACTTCAAATTTAGAACTCCAATTCTGTGGGTAGTTGCCAAAACGATGCGCCTCTTGCTGGACAGCAACTCGAATTGCCGAAAACTCGTTCAAAATCGTCGGAATCGCGTGGGTGAAGCCAAACAAGATGCCCAAGTGAACTTGAGATTGATGAACACAACACCCGGCAGCGGCGACGCCGAACTTTGATGGTAGTAGCTGGAACACGAAGAAAAAGATCCCAATGAGCGGCTGCGCGAGGCACGACCGTGGCAAACTGCTACAACTCGAAGGGCGACACGCGCGTCTTCTTTTTAACAGCTAGTCGTTGACGGCAAAGCTTAAGGCGGTGGCTACTCCGTGGTTGCAAGCAGCAGGGAGAAGACGGCAACTTCGGTGGATAGAGGGATACGCGAGGAAAAAAGTGAGAAGGGAAGCATTCGGCGCCGAGAAGAGAGATAGAGCGAAATCGAGAGTGAGGGAGGCTCACGTGCGGCTGGAGGAAGGGAAGAAAATAATTTTTTTTTCTTCTTTTTTTTTTTATCAATTAGGGTTTCCTTTTATGAATAAGGCCCAAATTGATTTTAAAAGGACCTAAAAATTTGGACACCACAACTCCAGTTTTCTCCTTTAAAAATTCTCTAAATTCGAGAATCCCTGAAACAAAATAAAACTCGGGAAATTTTCAAACAATCAAACGAATAAGGAATGTAAATAAACTGGAATTAAACTTAAGACTGAAAAGGAACTTTACCTGAAAATTTGGGGCGTTACAACCTTCCCACCTTAAGAACTTTCATCCTCGAAAGTTTCCTAATCCTAGAACAGCTCTGGGTACTTGGCCCGCATATCATCTTCTCGCTCCCAAGTCACTTCCTCAAACTGCTGGTTCTGCCAAAGGAGTTTAACCAACGCTTCTCTCGGTTACGGGGTGTCTTCATGTCGCGTGCCAAGATTTGCTTGGGCTTTTCCTTGTAACTCATATCCTCATTAAAGCTCAACGGCTCGAAGTTAATCACATGCAATATATTTGTCACATACTTTCGTAACATGGAGACATGGAAAGCATCGTGAATCGTAGAGAGAGTAGGTGGTACAGCCAAATGGTAAACCACAGGACAAATCCTCTCTAAAATCTCAAATAGTCTGATGAAGCGAGGACCTAACTTCCCTTTTTTACCAAACCTCAACACTCCTTTCATTGACGCTACTTTCAAATAGTCAGCATAGCTTTTCTGTCTACTCTAAGCAGTCTGCATTCTGGTCCTAATCTTTTGAATTGCTTCATTGGTGGTTTGGACCAACTCAAGTCCTAATAGCTTTCATTCTCCTACTTCATCCCAGAATATCGGGGACCTACATCTCTTCCCATAAAGGGCTTGAAACAGTGTCATGCCAATAGTTACTTGATAACTGTTGCTATAAGAAAACTCAATTGGATGCAAATTGTTCCAACTACCTGGAAAGTCTAGTGCACACGCTTGAAACCTATCTTCTAATGTCTAATCCAACCTCTCTGTCTGACCATCAACCAGGGGATGAAGGTTGTGCTAAAGTTTAATTGAGTGCCTAAGGCTTTTCGAAAACCGTTCCAAAAGATAGATGTAAATCAAGGGTCTTAGACTGAAACAACCTTAACAGGAACCCCGTGAAGTCTAACTATTTCCTCCATGTATAATTGAGCCCACTCTTCAACAGAATAAGTAGACTTCCTAGAAGGAAGTGTGCTGACTTAGTGAGTCTGTCAATAATCAACCTGATCATTGAAAAGCCTCTGGTTGTTCTGGACAAACCTATGATAAAGTCTGACTACTTCATCCCATTTCCACTGAGGCACATCTAATGGTTGCAACATCCTGCTAGCTTATGTCTTAGAGCTTTAACTTGCTAACATATCAAACATTTTTCGACAATTTGTTATATCCATCCTCATATCATACCACCAATAGCACTCTTTCAGATCCCGATACAACTTTGTGTTGCCTGGGTGCATTGAAAAAAAGAACTGTGAGCTTCAGATAGAACCTTGTTCTTGAGCTCGTTCTCAAACATGCAGAATCACCCTCAAAAGAGAAGGTTGTCATCTATAGATAGGGAGGACTCGTTTCCTTGGTGAACACTACTTGGTGGAAGAGATCTCTAAGACTAAGATTATTTTTTTTGTGGGTCTATGATGCATTGTTTCAGTGTTGCTTGTCTTCCTACTGAACAAATTTGCAACCACATTCCCCTTAACTGGGTGGTAAAGAACCCCTACTTCATAATCTTTCACAGATTCAAGCCATCTACGTTGCCTCATGTTTAGTTCTTCTGGGTGAAGAAATACTTTAGATTCTCGTGGTTTGTGAAAATTTGGATGCTCTTACCACACAAGTAATGTCTCCAAATATCTAGTGGCAAAACTAATGTTGCCCATTCCATGTCATGAGTCATGTAGATGTGTTCATAGTTCCTCAACTGGTGGAAAGCATAGGCAATAATCTTACCGTACTACATAAGAACACAACCTAAATCCTTCTTAGAAACATCACTATACACAACAAAGGATCATATTCCATTAGCGACAGTGAGCACGGGAGCTAAAACTAAACTCTGCTTGAGCTCTTGAAAGCTCGATTCACAAGCGTCCTCCCATACAAATGAATTATACTTCCGGGTCAACTGAGTCAGTAGCTATTTTCGAGAAATCTTGCTTGGAGCGACGTAGTAACTGGCTAATCCCAAGAAACTTCGTACTTCTATGACACTGGTCGGACAAGGCCACTCAATTACCATTTCGACTTTTTTTTTGTCTACAGAGACTCTGCCCTTCTACACGCTTGTCCTAAAAGGACACATGCTGAAGACAAAACTCACATTTAGAGAACTTGGCACGAAACTGGTTTTCTCTTAAAGTTATCTGAACTCTCCCGAGGTGTGCCTCGTGATCTGCATCTCACTTGGGATAAACCAAGATATCATGGATGAACACAATCACAAAGGTGTCTAGAAACTCCTTAATCACCATGTTTATCAAAACCTCGAACATAGCTGGTGTGTTTGATAGCCCAAAAGACATTATTATGAACTCGTAATGCCCATATCTGGATCTAAATGTTGTCTTGAAAATATCCTCGTCTTTTATTCTCAACTACCGATGGGTTGATCGCAGATCATTCTTAGAGAACACTAATGCTCCCTGTAACTAATCGAAGAGGTCATCTATTCTAAGAGAGGGATATTTGCTCTTTATATTTACTTTGTCCAACATTTAACAATCGATACATAACTGCATGGATTCATCCTTTTTCTTAATGAACAAAGTTGGCGAACTTCCTAACAAAAACATATGGGTGTTCGAAGATTTGTCTATTGGCTCCTGCATTTATGCCCTAGGCCTTGCCAACTTTGAGAGGGTCATTATATAAATCCTTAGGAATGAGGGTGATACTTGACTCAAGCTCCCTGCTTAAATCTGCCTCTGATGTGCAATTTGCTAACCGCAAGTGTACGGGCCAAGTAATAATATAGTGATTTTGCAATCGAATGTCGTCCTCTGGATTGGTGTCTAGCCAAATTTTAATTATCAAAGATACTTTTGACCAATTTTATTTAGGGAA
This sequence comes from Luffa acutangula, assembly GCA_036850905.1. Taxonomy (NCBI): domain Eukaryota; kingdom Viridiplantae; phylum Streptophyta; class Magnoliopsida; order Cucurbitales; family Cucurbitaceae; genus Luffa; species Luffa acutangula. The sequence continues at coordinate 23,737,508 of CM072095.1, read as the reverse complement.
TCAAATAGGATAAGAATATGATTTAATCAAACACAAAACTAAAATTAAAAGCGACAATCTAATGGGAATAATTGGTCTTAGGGATTTGATTTCACCAATTGGAGTTATGGATTAATAAACGAATTAACACATGCTATGATTCATAAATCTTGGCAACTAAAATCACACATATCTCTCCCGAGCATACATGATTCTCCCATATGCAATTGAACCCGATATCCCTATCTAAATCCAATAAACATAAAAGGCAATAAGGCTAACCTTTAAAACAATTTCTAGAATTAACCTTAATCTCCCGATTTTTAGCTAAATTCTAGTTATGCATATTGATTACTAATTTAAATCCTCTCTCCCGAGTTAGATTCAAATATAAACATCAATCAATTTATGGCCAGTAAATCGAAAGCATTAAACATACAACATATGCATAAATGACATCAATAGCATAAATACCGTAAATCAATCCAAAACTTGCCCAACGGCTACATCAATCCCTAAGAATTAAACTTAGCTACACATAATCCTCGTTACAATATAAACTAAGTCTAAATAAGCCATAAAAAGTGTCTAAAGTAAGGGAAAAGAGAAATAGACTCGTTGTAGGCCGAGACCGAACGTCCCCGTCACGATCCCCACGAACAATGGGTTGATTTCCAACTAATCCCCTTTGCTTCAGCTCAATTCTGTCCTCTTTCTGCTCTAATGTCGGCTCCAAAAGTCCCCAATTCGAAGTCCCCAAAAACCTAGCCGAAAGGATGCTTAAATAGAAAAGTTTCGTTGTAGCGTCGAGACTCTGTCAAGACAGCGTCGCGACGCTGTCGCGATCCGCAAATTTGGAAAATTTTCTATAGCGTCGCTACGCTATGTTTTTTTTTTTTTTTTTTTTTTTAGATTGGAAGCTCCATTTGACTCCAATTGCTGAATTAAGCTTCAAGCACATACTTCCTACAAATAAAACATAAAAATGCATAAATTTGGGCAAGTAATTGAAAAAGACTAGCTTAATTAATCAGAGAAAAATAGCTAGTTATGCTCGCTATCAAATACCCCCAAACTTAAGCTTTTGCTAGTCCTCGAGCAAACAAATTAAAATTTTTCCAAAATTAACTTGCACAAGCGAGATCTAACTCAACAAGATCAGACTCTACTAGCCCAGGATTGGATTATTAAACTCTCAACTCATCTTCCCTCTACACTGGCACTAAGGTTTCACTAATGAGTTAATGGAACAAATTAGTTTGTTTATCTCCATACTTAGGTGCTTATAATTAACAATTAAATTAAGCATGTATATGTGGCACTAGCTTTCACACACCCATTGCAGGGACCCTTAACCTGAGTTTTCTCTGGTTGGCCTTGTTGGGTTTTATGCCCTAAAACTCGTAGATAGTGAATGTAACCGTTGACCGGATATTAATGAAATAATATTGATATATTTTCCATTAATTGTTATTAGTTATTTTATATATGTCTTTGCCTAATAATAACCCTAATCCAATAAACTAGACATCCAAGGCTGTAATATGAGTCTTGAACTATATGTAGCGACATATGGGATCATTGTTCAAGAAACAGCCTAAAGGGTCTATAGTATAGGGATAAGACTGGGTGCCTTATCCTGGTGACACTATGGATACGGCCCACTTTGTATTTGATACAAATGCTGCGATCCAACGCGTTCGTGTAGGAGACATGCGAGTGGGGGTATCCTATGCAATGAGTTTGCATAAGACCGGACCGCGAAATAGTAACCATTAGTTATAACACCGTTAACTAGTTGGTTTTCTATTTCACTAGGACGACTTAGACAACTTAGTCTTAATCCTGAGTTGATTATGGACTCCTGCTCATGAGAGATTGTCCTTTGATTTGTATGGGTGAGAGTGGCCAATACGCCGACTCAATAAGCCTACCACTTTGGGGACAAGATCGAATGGGGAGCTGGGAACATAATCGTGCAAGATGGAATTCACTCCTTCCCGACTTTAGGGAAGCAGATGAGTGTTCCCTTAAGTGGTTACTCCGAGTCTTGAACAAAGGGCCCTACCCTCTCAATGGCACGAGAGGGTTTTCTGTTTGATGGTTGGACCATAAACAGATTGTTCATTAGAGGAGAATTGGTACTTAAGGAAATAGAGGTGACCCAGGGGTAAAACGGTAATTTGACCCAGCTGGTGTTACGGACACTCGTGAAGGACTAACTAGTCGATATTGGTCTAAGTTCCGTGGACACAGAAAATATGTCTGCAGTGAGAAGAGTGCAACTGTGAGTCTATAGTGGAATGTACACACAGTTAACGAATATTGATTATTGTGGTTAATCAGTTTAACCAATTAATCTCACATCGTTGGAGCTTCTGATCTGCAGGTCCATTAGGTCCCACTGGTAGCTCGTAAAGTAATTTGAGGCAACTAAGTAATTAAATGTAAATTGAAAATGTTCAATTTACTGAGGGAAATAAATATAATATATATTGATATATTATTATGAGAGAAATTAATATTTGAAGAAGTTCAAATATAAATTTATGGAAGATTGAAAGAATTAATTAATTTAAGTCCTAAAAGTGTTTGGGCAAAATTAATTAATTCAAGGCCGGAAATTAAATATGTGATATTTAATTGGTGGTTAATTAATTAAAGAATTCATTAACCATGAATTAATCAATTATGTAAATAATTAATCACTTAAGGAAGTGATTAATCATTTATGGGAATGATCTAATTACTTATGGAAGAAATTAGTCATTTATGGAAAAGATTAATCAATTGGGGAATTGATTGATCATGATTGATTAATTAAGGAATAAAGATTGAATCAATTTTGGAAAAGATTGATTTAATTGAATATTTTATTCATGGCCTCTCTTTTATAAATAGAACACTAGACCTAATTGGTCATGACACTTGACACTCTTGAAAGACAAGACCTAGAATTCTCTCTAGCCTCCCTCTTAGAGAAAGACTCCCACAAGTCTTTGGCCTCCTAGACTTAGAGACATACCGGTGTAACCTCTGTGGTTATTGTGTCAATCAAGGAAGAATTTCCAGCGAAGAATACCTTGAAGCGGCTGCTGCGTTTTCGTTCGTGGAGCTTCGTTGGCGAAGAACGGTCAAGTCTACAACGGAGGTTTGTAACGGTTCTTCCTCTTTTCTTTAGAAAAGTTTTAAAAATAAATTTAGATTTATTTTAGCATGTTTAAACCGATTTTACAGCGGCTTTAAAGTTAGTTTAAAGTTTTGTTTGAGTTTTCGTAACGGTTTTTAATGTTAATTAATATACGGCGTAAGGTCCAATCGATGCGCTTCCGCTGCGTGGGGACTTTTATTCCCTTCAGGCCTAACTGATCACAACAGGGGTAGCTCTTTTTGCCTTAATCTTTATTAACCATTGCATATTGTGTACAAGCCATGGCATTATTATCTTATTTCAACAGTAACAACAAGAATGATTTTTCTTTATGAGCATAAATAGCAGATATTCTTTTCTTTTCTCCTAAGCAAGATCAAACATGCTAATTTGCAAAAAATTAACTCTTTAGCTCTGCCCTACACCTATCGAGGTGACAACAAGCATATGAACCCAATAATTCGCTCCTAATCATTCAAATCCAAATCTAGCTAAGACAAATACTCTACTCATGCAAGCCATCTCCTAGAAAAATTTTAAAAAGTCTCCCTTTTTGGGCACTTATGCTTACAACTCATCACAAGCTTGAAAATTAACAAGAAAGTCTATCCTAGGACATCATAATCATGCAAAAGTAGCATCCAGAAAATAACCATATGCATAATTCAAAGAAAGCTCAAAACTATAGCCCGAACTCAGATGCTCAAGGGCTCCACAAACATGCTAATCCACCCCCAAACTTAAAATATGCATTGTCCTCAATGTATAACGAAAATAAAGCATAAACAAGCATGAGAACAATAAACGAATGAAAGGAGTGAACAATACTGCCCTGGAATGATGATGACTTCTTGACTGAATGCTTGGACTCTTGACAGCTTGAAAGCAAAGGAGAGAAAGAAAACAAGACCTACAAAACAGACACCAAAAATAAATAAAACTCAAAATAAAGAAATAACTAACTCACTTGGGTTGCCTCCCATAAGCGCTTGTTTAACGTCATTAGCTCGACGTGTTGACCAACTATGCATCAGGGTGGTCTCCTATCAGATTTTCCATCACTGGTGCTCTTCCTAGCACCTCTCCTGTAGCCCACCATCATTGTATCTGATGTGTTCTTGGGGTCCTCAAAAGCTTTTAAAACTTCCTTCTCCTGTTGGACTCTTATGATTAGCTCCCTACGTTCAATATCAATTATAACCCTCCCTATAGCAAGGAATGGTCTCCCTAATATGATAGGCATAACAGGATTTTCTTTAATATCTAGCACAAAGAAATCAACAGGAAGGAAAAATCTACCTACTTTAATCAGAATATTCTCAACAATCCCATATGGACTAACCACAGACTGGTCAGCCAACTGAAGTCTAACAGAAGTAGATTTTATGTCTCCTATGTTAAGCTTTTTACATAATGATAGATGAATTATATTTATGCTAGCCCCCAGATCACATAGTGCTCTACATGAAAAAGTACCAAAATTACAAGGAATGGTAAAACTCCCTGGGTCAGACAATTTCTCTGGTACTCCCTGTTGGACACGAGCACTGCACGTCGATGCAAGGTATACAGTCTCCAACTGCTTTTCCTTTTTCTTCTTGTTGAGCCATTCCTTCATAAATTTTCTGTAATGAGGCATCTGCTCCAGAGCATCTGAAAAAGGAATATTAACATGCAAACCCATAAAAGCATCTAAAAACTTGTCAAACTTAACTTTAGAATTTTTCTTTTTCTTTGATTTAGGAACTAAAACAGTAGGAGAAGGAATAAAAGGCTCAGGATTAAGCTTTTCAGCTTCGTTTGAGGTGGTGCCTTCTTCAACTCCTCCTGTGAGTTCCTCTGGTTCAGTAGTTTTCTCCTCTTCAGCTAATTTAGTCTCCTCCTCATAATGCACAGATACGGCCTTGCAGTACTCCAAAGAAGATTTCTCCTGTTCAACTGGGGCTTTACCTTTATTCATAGAGTTGACAACACTTACCAGTTGTCCCAGTTGAGTCTCTATATTCTTGATTGCTGCAGAATGACCATTGACAGTAGTGTTTATTGCAATCACGGCCTCCTCAAGCTTATTTGACCTGTTACTTGATTCTACAATAAAAGCTCCAACAAGGTCTTCTAAAGATTTCTTATTTTCTTGACTTTTAGGAGTGAAGCCAGGAGGATTCAAAACATTCTTATTATTAGCATAGGAAAAATTCTCATGATTTCTATTGCTAGGGTGATAATGTGTAGGTGTGGAATTATTATTATACCCCCTAAAATTAAAATTCGAAACATACTGAACCTGCTCGAGATTTTCCCCCTGAGTCTGGGATGCAAGGGCGGCTGCATACTCAATTGATTGAGCATTCCCTGAACCTGAAAACTTTAAAAATGCATTAGCCAAGGAAGACATTTGAGCTTGAAGTGCACTTACGTTGTCAACCTCGAACACTCCAGCAGCAATCTTTTTGGGTCCCGACCGCTCAGATGGCCACTGATAGCTGTTGGTGGCCATATCCTCTAACAAAGTCTTAGCACTCTCAACAGTCTTGGACAATAGAGTCCCACCTGCAGCTGCATCAACAATAGTTTTCGTGCTAGGAGTTAAACCATTATAAAATAACTGAACCTGAAGCTAGTCAGGGTATCCGTGCTGAGGGCACTTCCTTAGCAGCTCTTTAAATCTTTCCCAAGCCTCGAACAGCTGCTCGTCGAATTGTTGCTGGAATGTCGCAATTTCGGTCCTCAGCTTGACCGTCTTGGCAGGAGGAAAGAAATTCTTTAAGAATGCCTGGACCAAAGCATCCCAAGTGGTAATGCTCCTGATAGCGAGCATAGCTAGCTACTTTTACTTATTTAATTTAGCTAGTCTTTTATGATTATTGGGCCATTTTATTGTGCTTTATTGTTTATTTTGTAGGAAATGGTTGATTGGAGCTATAATGCAATATCAGAGTTAATCGGGTGCTCGGGGCGTGAAAAGATGCAAAGGAATGAAAAGAGTACAAGTGGAGAAAAGTCAAATCTCGGTCAACAGCAGGCTAGCGTCGAGACGCTAGCTCTTGAGCGTCTCGACGCTCACATTCCATATCAGAATAGGCGCGTGAAGCTTACAGCGTCGAGACGCTATGATAGGAAGCGTCCCGACGCTACCGTTTTTCCTTATTCAGAACGCGCGTATAAGAGGCAGCGTCGCGACGCTGTCTTGACAGCGTCTCGACGCTAAGACGAAAAATCAGAATAAAAGCTTCACTTCGGCTAGGTTTTAGGGGAGTTCAATTTGGGACCTTTTGGAGCCGTAAAAGAGGACAGAATAGAGGCTTTTGGAGCTGGAAACAAAGGAGGAACTTGGAAATCAACCCATTGTTCGTGGGGATCGTGACGGGGACGTCGGGACTCGGCCTACATTGAGTTTTCTTTTCCCTTTTCTTTCTTTAGTTAGATTTATGGCTTTCACATGTTTAGTTGAGCTTGTATTTCCAATCATGAGTAGCTAAACTTGTAGCTTAGGGATTGATGTAGTTGATTAAGTTTATGGATTGATTTATGGTTTAAGTTGTGCAATGTTATTGTGTTTGTAATCTTGATTTAATGCTTTCAATTAATTGGCCATTAGTTGGATGATTTAAGTTTCGAATCTAGCTCGGGAGAGGGGATTTGATTTAGACTTGCTCAAGATTGCATGAATAAAGTTTACTTTCTAATTCTTGACGGTTTTAGATTAACTTTAGAATTGGTTAAAAGATCTCATTGCCTTGCTTGTTAATAAACTTAGATAGGGATATCAAGTTGATTAATTTGCATGAGAATCAATTGTACTCGGGAGAGGTAATTGTGATTAAAGGGTCTTTGGCTCATAATTACATTGTGCATAATAACTTATTCCTTAAAATCAATCCTAAACAAAATCGGCGAAATCAATTCCCTAAGTAGTTTTCCCAATTGAATTTCCATTCTTTTTACTTGCTTTAATTTGTTTAATTCATCACCTATTCATCACTTTTTAATCCCTAAATAAAATTGAGCGAGATTATTCATAATATTCGATTTGCTTAAAAATCCAATCCAGAGGACGACATTCGAATTTACTATTCACTATATTATTACTTGACCCGTGCGCTTGCGGTTAGGAAAAGTCCACATCAGCTCCCAGGTGGAATAGATTGTAACCAGTCCCTCGCTTTGTCCTGCAACGAAAAAGGAAATAAACGTAAGCGAATGGCATCTTTAGAAACACCATTTAACTTTACCGTCCCACAGATGTCTATGAAGGATTTCAGATGAGAATTTGGATCCTCCATAGGTGATCCTCTGTAAGCACAGTCTCGAGCCATCTGAATGAAACCTGTTTTCAACTCAAAATTATTAGCATTAATTGGGGCATAGACAATCCCCGACTGTTGCTCATGAAAGATCGGCTGAAAATAGTCCCTGATGGGCTTGGGTTCTTCAGGATTAGGATTGGCCATTTGGATGTTTTCTTGATTTTCCCTTCGAAGTCTATTGAAAGTTCTTTCGATCTCTGGATCTAAGGGAACTAACCGCAAGTGTATGGGCCAAGTAATAATATAGTGATTTTGCAATCGAATGTCGTCCTCTGGATTGGTGTCTAGCCAAATTTTAATTATCAAAGATACTTTGGACCAATTTTATTTAGGGAATCAAATAGGATGAGAATATGATTTAATCAAACACAAAACTAAAATTAAAAGCGACAATCTAATGGGAATAATTGGTCTTAGGGATTTGATTTCACCAATTGGAGTTATGGATTAATAAACGAATTAACACATGCTATGATTCATAAATCTTGGCAACTAAAATCACACATATCTCTCCCGAGCATACATGATTCTCCCATATGCAATTGAACCCGATATCCCTATCTAAATCCAATAAACATAAAAGGCAATAAGGCTAACCTTTAAAACAATTTCTAGAATTAACCTTAATCTCCCGATTTTTAGCTAAATTCTAGTTATGCATATTGATTACTAATTTAAATCCTCTCTCCCGAGTTAGATTCAAATATAAACATCAATCAATTTATGGCCAGTAAATCGAAAGCATTAAACATACAACATATGCATAAATGACATCAATAGCATAAATACCGTAAATCAATCCAAAACTTGCCCAATGGCTACATCAATCCCTAAGAATTAAACTTAGCTACACATAATCCTCGTTACAATATAAACTAAGTCTAAATAAGCCATAAAAAGTGTCTAAAGTAAGGGAAAAGAGAAATAGACTCGTTGTAGGCCGAGACCGAACGTCCCTGTCACGATCCCCACGAAGAATGGGTTGATTTCCAACTAATCCCCTTTGCTTCAGCTCAATTCTGTCCTCTTTCTGCTCTAATGTCGGCTCCAAAAGTCCCCAATTCGAAGTCCCCAAAAACCTAGCCGAAAAGATGCTTAAATAGCAAAATTTCGTTGTAGCGTCGAGACTCTGTCAAGACAGCGTCGCGACACTGTCGCGATCCGCAAATTTGGAAAATTTTCTATAGCGTCGCGACGCTATGATTATTTATTTATTTTATTTTATTTTTTATTTTTTTTAGATTGGAAGCTCCATTTGACTCAAATCTAGCTGAGATCTGAAAGTGGGAGGGTTACACTTACGAGGATGAGTTAAAAGTGTTAACAAATCCGTGACCGAACAACGGTGGCTAATGTCTATAGGAATATGAGTTATTCTGGAATTAGAATTAGCTGAGAGGTGTCTCATTTCAAAGGAGGAGTGCCTGATCACCCTTCGGTGGCTAACATTCTAAACCTCTGAAACGTCGTTGCAAAACTAAATCGATAGTTTTGGGGTTCTGTGATTGTCTGTTTTGCTAAATTGATTGGATTGTATGCAATTGTTTGTATTGCTCTTGTAATGGGTTAGTGAGATAAATAATCAAGTGATTTGTTATTTCAACGATTCAATGTTTTAATATGTGCATAGTCTTACGCCCATTTTATAAATAACGGTGATTATACAACAAATTTAAACGATTAATTTGTGACGAATAATTTAAGATTAGTCTTGATAGAGAAATGTTCTCATGCCCCAAATGTTTAAATCATTAAGAAGTGTTATTAATGAATGTGACATCGAGCCTTGCTCAGCCAAGGAAGACTTGTCCAAAGACAGTAAATTCGATTTACTAATCTTGGAAGCGTAATTTGTGAAGAATGATGATTCTACCCGAATACTTGATTCATAGTCACAAATTACGTTTTGTTATGTTTATTAAAAGGAATGAATTCCTGGCAATAGCTTCATGCTATTGAGATAACTCTCAAAATTTTGAATTAGAGAGGTTGTCTTGACTGTAGCAATGGGGAACGTCAAGTTATTTTTTTCCAGTGGGAGCAAATACATATTATTAGATAATGTGTATATAATCCCTAGAAATTTGATTTCTGTATCGTATTGGCTGGAACAATGTTACTCTTTACCTTTCTCTGCTAATGCAGTTCATTTCAAGAAAGGGAGTTAACTTTTGTTCAGCTAAACCTAAAAATAACATAAACGTTTTTAAGACTAATAGAGATTAAGGCAGTCATGAACACTGTGTTGCTTGTGAATGCTACTAATCAAAGAAATGAAAGGCAAAAGATTTCTCCTAAAGGAAATACCTTTCTTTGGTTCTTAAGGTGTTAGGCTAGTTATGATCTCAATATGATTGGGAGCTTAGTCTTGAGTATACTTCTAAGTTAGTTAGAAGAACACTCTCTAATACCAATTAAGTCATGTCTTATGGGAATATGACTGATAGATCTTTTACTGGAAAAGAGATAAGAGAGCCAAACAGCCCTTAGAGCTTGTACATTTGGATGTTTGTGGTCTAATATGTTAAAGCAGTGGGAGGGCATGAATAATTTATCTATATTATAGATAATTATGCAAGGTATGTGTATCTCAACCTAATGCAACTTAAGTCTAAAGCTCTTAAGAAATTCAAAGTGGTTTGAGACTGAAGTTGGAAACTTGTTAGGTGAGGTGATAAAAACACTTCGATCTGATTGAGGTGTAGAGTAGATGAGACTTGAGATTCCAAGACTATTTGATAGAACATGGAATTACATCTCAACTACCCCTGAAGCACCTTAAGTAAACGGTGTATTAGATAGGAGAAATAGAACCCTATTGGATACAATTCGATTCATTATGAGCTATGCTCATTTGCTTGACTCGTTTTGGGGGCATGCAGTGTTGACTGCAGCACATATTTCGAACAACGTTCCATCAAAAGTGTTTGTGAAACATCTTTTGAATTGTGGATAAGACGTAAAAGTAGTTTACGTTATTTTTTGGGGAAGTCCAACACATGTGCTTGTGGCCAACCCAAAAGAAATTGGAACATTGTTCAAATAGTATACCTATTCGTAGGCTACCCCATAAAAACGAGAGATGTGGATCCTTCTTCAATCCCCAAGAGAATAAGAATTTGTATCGAAAAATGCAACATTCTCAGAAGAAGACCACATAAGAAATAATAAGCCACAAAGTAAGATCGTTTTAAGTAAATTGACTTATGAAGCTACAGAAATATCAACAAGAGTTGTTGATTAATCAACAAGGGTTGTTGATGATGTTGGACCTTAAACAAGAGTTGTTGATAAGGCCAATACAATTGGTTAGTTACATCTATCTCAAAAGTTGAGAGTGCCTCAATACAGTGGGAGGATTGTTCTACAATCTCACTGTTACATGGGTTTAATTGAAGCCCAGATCGTCATAGCTGATGATAATTTAGAGGATTCATTGTCTTAAAGTAAGATAATGAATGATGTTAACAAGAACCAATTGGATTAAAGTAATGGACCCGTAATTGAAATATGTGATTTCAAATCCATCTAGAATCTTATAGATCTATCTAATGGGTAACACCAATGGATTACAAATGAATCTATAAGAAGAAACGAGACATAATCTTATGGTTAGACTTATGGCAAAAGGGTTATACCCAGAGACAGGGAACTATAAGAAAGTCTTATCTCTTGTCGTCATGTTGAAGTCTGTTAGAACTTTTTAGACTACCCTTTTGAATGATAATCTTGAGAAGAGTATCTACATGTCTCAAGCAAAATGGTTCATTTAGCAAGATCAGAAGCAAAAAGGGGTTTCCAAGCTTAAGTGATCCATTCATGGATTGACCTAAGCAATTCGATCTTGGAATATAAGATTTGATACTGTGATCAAATCTTTTGGCTTTGATCGAAAACATTGATGAATCTTGTCTTAACAAGAAGATCGTCAATAGTTCGGTAGCTTTCTTAGTGTTGTATGTGATTGATATCCTAGTCATTGGGAATGATGTAGGTTATCTTACTAAAATAAGGCAGCAGCTCATTTCCAAATGAAAATTTGGGAGAAGCTAAAGTTTGTTCTTCGGATCCAAATCGTTAGGAATGGTAAGAACAAAAAGCTAGCATTGTCTCAAGTGTCTTATATCTACGAGATGTTAGTTAGATATAAGATGCAGAATTCCAAGAAGAGTTCTCTACCTTTCAGGCGTGGAATTCATTATGTCTAAGAAAGTGTTTCCTAAGACACCTCAAGGAGTTGAGGACATGAGACGAATGCCCTATGCAATAGGGATTGTCAGTAAGTACCAATCTAATCCAAGATTTGATCATTGGAAAACCGTTATGAATATCCTCAAGTATCTGAGGAGAAAGAGGAACTATATGCTCGTGTATAGGACTAAGGATTTGATCCTTACAGGATACACTGACATGGATTTTAAGACTGATAAGGATATCTGTCTGACATAAAAGGATGGCTAGCAGACCAATTCCAAATGAAAGATTTTGGAGAGGTCGGATATGTTCTTGGAATCCAAATAGTCCGAGATCGGAAGAACAAAATACTAGCCCTGTCTCAAGCAACGTATATTGACAAAATGTTGTCCCGATATTCGATGCAGAACTCCAAGAAGGGCTTATTGCATTTCAAGCATGAAGTTCACTTGTCTAAGGAATAGTGTCCTAAGACACCTAAGAGATTGAGAATATGAGACAGATTCCCTAGGCCTCCGCTGTGGGCAGCATAATGTATGCAATGCTCTGCACAAGGCCTGACATCTGTGATGATGTAGGGATAGTTAGCACATATCAATCAGTATCCATGGTCAAACTTTACAAAGGAGCTATAATGTGGCATAATTACAGTCTTAACCATATAAGCCAAAAATATAGTTGCTTGTGAAGCAGCGATAGAGATTGTAAGGCTTAGAAAGTTCTTGACTGATTTAGAATGTGTTCCAAATGTAAACTTGCCCATCAGACTTTATAGTGATACAGTGGTGTTGTGGCAAATTCATCAGAACTTTCCAGCCCAAGACAAGCTCACACATTGAATTAAATTGAAATATTCACGAAGACTCTTTCGGCTAAAGGGTATGAGGGTCATCTAGAAGGTCTAGGTCTACGAGTTATGTACAAAGATGAAATCTAGGGCAAGTGGGAGAAATGTAATGGGTATAGTGATACCATCATACAATGGGTATAGTGATACCATCATACATTGGGTATAGTGATACCAATGGGTATAGTGATGCCCTAGTTTATTGTATTTGTACATTGTATATGTTTTATACATGTATTTATACACCCACTATTGAATAAGATTGTTGTACATCCCACTAAACTAGAGTTTTAGTTCAAGTGGGAGTTTGTTGGGTTTTATGCCCTAAAACTCGTAGATAGTGAATGTAAACAAATTTTATACTTGTATTTAATAAAGTGTTATTTAATTTTCTGCAATAAAATGTTATTGATAAATATTGCACTATTTGACCATAATCCAATAAACTAGACATCCTAGGTTGTAATATGAGTCTTGAACTATATGTAGCGACATTGGGGATCATTGTTCAAGAAACAGCCTAAAAGGTCTATAGTATAGGGATAAGACTGGGTGCCTTATCCTGGCAACACTATGGATACAACCCACTTTGTATTTGATACCAACGCTATGATCCAACGCGTTCGTGTAGGAGACATGCGAGTGGGGGTATCCTATGCAATGAGTTTGCATAAGACTGGACCGCGAAATAGTAACCACTGGTTATAACACCGTTAACTAGTTGGTTTTCTATTTCACTAGGACGACCTAGACAACTTAGTCTTAATCCTAAGTTGATTATGGACTCCTGCTCATGAGAGATTGCCCTTTGATTTGTATGGGTGAGAGTGGCCAATACGCCGACTCAATAAGCCTACCATTTTGGGGACAAGACCGAATGGGGAGCTGGGAACATAATCGTACAAGATGGAATTCACTCCTTCCCGACTTTAGGGAAGCAGATGAGTGTTCCCTTAAGTGGTTACTCCGAGTCTTGAACAAAGGGCCCTACCCTCTCAATGGCACGAGAGGGTTTTCTGTTTGATGGTTGGACCACAAAAATGTTGTTCATTAGAGGAGAATTGGTACTTAAGGAAATAGAGGTAACCCAGGGGTAAAACGGTAATTTAACCTAGCTGGTGTTACGGACACTCGTGAAGGACTAACTAGTCGATATTGGTCTTAGATCCGTGGACACAGAAAATATGTCTGCAGTGAGAAGAGTGCAACTGTGAGTCTATAGTGGAATGTACACACAGTTAACGAATATTGATTAATGTGGTTAATGAGTTTAACCAATTAATCTCACATCGTTGGAGCTTCTGATCTGCAGGTCCATTAGGTCCCACTGGTAGCTCGTAAAGTAATTTGAGGCAACTAAGTAATAAAAGTAAATTGAAAATGTTCAATTTATTAAGGGAAACAAATATAATATATATTGATATATTATTATGAGAGAAATTAATATTTGAAAAGTTCAAATATAAATTTATGGAAGTTTGAAAGAGTTCAAAATAATGAATTAATTAATTTAAGGCCTAAAATGTGTTTGGGAAAATTAATTAATTCTAGGCCGGGAATTAAATATGTGATATTTAATTGGTGGTTAATTAATTAAAGAATTCATTAACCGGGAATTAATCAATTATGGAAATAATTAATCACTTAAGGAAGTGATTAATCATTTATGGAAATGATCTAATCACTTATGGAAGTAATTAGTCATTTGTGGAAAAGATTAATCAATTATGGAATTGATTGATCATGATTGATTAATTAAGGAATAAGATTGAATCAATTATGGAAAAGATTGATTTAATTGAATATTTTATTCATGGCCTCTCTTCTATAAATAGAACACTATACCTAATTGGTCATGACACTCTTGACACTTGACACTCTTGAAAGACAAGACCTAGAATTCTCTCTAGCCTCCCTCTTAGAGAAAGACTCCCACAAGTCTTTTGCCTCCAAGACTTAGAGACATACTGGTGTAACCTCTGTGGTGATTGTGTCAATCAAAGAAGAATTTCCAGCGAAGAAAACCTTAAAGCGGTTGCTGCGTTTTCATTCGTGGAGCATCGTTGGCGAAGAACGGTCAAGTCTACAACGGAGGTTTGTAACGGTTCTTCCTCTTTTCTTTAGAAAAGTTTTAAAAATAAATTTAGATTTATTTTAGCATGTTTAAACCGATTTTACAGCGACTTTAAAGTTCGTTTAAAGTTTTGTTTGAGTTATCGTAACGGTATTTTAATGTTAATTAATATACGGCGTAAGGTCCACTTGATGCGCTTCCGCTGCGTGGGGACTTTTATTCCCTTCACTTTCCCATAACATTATATTGTGACAACAGTGTGTGGTCAATTCAAAGGAACCTCACAGCCGCAAACGAGGTAAACACATCAAGAGGAATATCACTTGATTCGAGAGATTGTGCAGCAAGGAGATGTGGTCGTGACCAAGATCGCCTCGGAGCACAACATTTTGATGATCCGTTTACAAAGGCCCTCTCGGCTAAAGTGTTCGAGGGTCATCTAGAAAGTCTATGTCTGCGAGACATGTATATAGTATAATCTAGGGCAAGTGGGAGATGTGTAATTGGTGTTAGGATGCCCTAGTTTATTGTATTTTGTATATTTACCTTTTATGTAATGTACAACATCCATTTACCATTTCCAGCTTTGGATTATTTGGTATATACTTTCCCATCATCTTGAGTTTTAGTTCAACTGGGAGTTTGTTGGGTCTTATGCCCTAAAATTCGTAGATAGTAAATGTACCTTTTGACCGAACATTAATAAAATGATGTGTTATTCATTTTTCTATGTTTGTATTAAGTAATCTTGTCTTATTGACCCTAGTCCAATAAACTAAACATCCTTGGATGATAGTATGAGGCTTGAACTAGTATGTAAGGGCATACAGGGATCAATGTTCAAGATTCAGCCTAAAGGATCTATAGTATACGGATAAGGCTGGGTACCTTATCCTGGTGACACTATGGATATGACCCGCTTTGTATTATGATACAAACGTAATGATCAATGTGTTCATGTAGTTGACATGTGAGTGGCGGTATCCTGTGCAATGAATTTGCACAATACCAGACTGCGAAATAGGTAACCACTAACTCTAACACCGTTAGTTAGCTTGGTTTTTATTTCACTAGGATGACCTAGGCAACTTAGTCTCAATCCTGAGTGGATTATGGACTCCTGTCCATGAGGGATTGTCCTTTGATTTGTACGAGTGAGAGTGGCCTACACGCCGACTCAATAAGCGTACCATTTTTGGGACAATACCGAGTGGGGAGTTGGGAACATAATCACACAAGATGGAATTCACTTCTTCTAACTCTAGGGTAAGTACAGGTATGGTCCCTTATGTGGTATCTCCGGGTCTTGAACAATGGGCCCTACCCTCTCTATAGCACGAGAGGAACTTCTTTTTGCTGGTTAGACCTCAAACAGGTTGTTCGTTAGAGGAGAACTGGAACTTAAGGATAAAGAGGTACCCCAGGGGTAAAACGGTCATTTGCCCTAGCTGGGGTACGAACACACGTGAAGGTCTGACTTGTTGTTGATGGTCAATATCTGTAGACACAGAAATATATCTACAGCGAGAAGAGTGCAGCTGTGGTTCTTTAGTGGAGTGAACCACAGTTAACGAAAATTGATTAACTTGGTTAATGAGTTTAGCCAATTAATCTGATATCGTTGGACCTTTTGATCTGTAGGTCCATTAGGTCCCACTAGTAGCTCACTTGGGGTGTTGAGGTAATTTTCTAAGGGAGAATTGAATATTCAAAAGGGTTTGAATGTTAAATTAAAATATGAATTTGATTCATATTAAAACTATATGTTATAATTAATGCACATTTGATGTGCATTAATACTATAGTCTAATTGAGAGATATATAGTTAAATATTTGATATTTAATTATGGTATTAATTAATTGGTGAATTAATTAAATTTTGTTTTAATTTAATTTCATTAAATTTTAATTTAATTGAATTATATTAAAACTATAGGTTAAGTGGAACATTTATATAAAAGTGTTTTATATAAATGATATTAAATTAAATATTAGTTTAATTTAATTGAAATTAGTTAATAAATTTATTATTAATTGATTTATTTTTTTAATCAGTTAAGTAAACTGATTAGTCTTCCACTTACCTAGGTCTTCACACGTGAATGGGAGAATTTTAAGGGAGTCGGAATCTTTCATCTATTGCATAACCATTCCCTTAGTTTTATTCGATTACTTGACCCTTCTCTCTCTTCTTTCTCACGCAATCTCTCTCTAATTCTTAGTCTCTCTACGATTATCATTCTTCAAGAATCACAGAGATCACTATTGTCCAAATTTCCCTTAGAGAAATTGCTCTCACAAGCCCCTCAACTATAATCCCATGAGATATTAGTGTTACCATTGTGGTGGTGTTCGTGGGTGTTTTTTCCAGCGAAAGGGTGTTAAAAGGTTGTTGCAAATTCAAGATCAAAGTCAGAAAATGCGTTTTCTTAGTCAAGATCGTTAGCGAAAGTAAGCCTCTTATATCCTTAGATGTTTAGGATCTTTCTTTAGATTAGATCTAAGGTTTTAACATTATATTATGCATGTTTTATGGCCGTTGTACAGTAGTATAATAATGATTTTACTGTTGTGTATGATTTTGCCAACGTATCGGTATTTCGATCGTTGTTTTGTTTGAGTTAGGTCATTGAAATCTTTTGCTACCTAGGGCTTATATCCCTACAAGTTTTTTATCTAAAATCGTTTTAGATACCTTGTATCACAACATGCTTAACGTCACAAATAGTTTATGTATTTTCTTTGCCCAACGTATTGGTATTCTATTTAATAGAAATTAAATCACGCTCGGTGAAAACTGCTCCCACTGAGGATTCAAGTCCTTCAATGAGTGCTTGTGTATGGTTTATAAATTAATTAGAATTCTATTATTAATTTGTTTCACCGTAGTAGCATGTTATAGAGTTAATTCATTAAAAACTATAGTTATAAAATTAATGAATAGAAATCGTTAACCTATAACAAAAAATTGCATGCAAACATAGGATCTAGGAAAAATGGATTAATTTTAAATTTGTTTAAAATTAATTAGACCTAAGATACAATTTTTCTTACTTAATACTAAAAATAGTTTTAATTTAACTAAGTAGGAAAAACATTGTTATGATTATAAGGGAACTCCGTCGGTTAAGTTCTGTCTAAGGTTGGGGGTAATTAAACACCTGAGTTGGATTAATCATAGTTTAAATGTTAGCATGCCATATCACTAGGTTAATTAAAAGTGTTTAATTCACATAGAAGATAGAGTAAAGTTCATATTATAAGAGTTAAAATAGGATTAGACTTAGAGAGATTGACTTAGCAAAATTTATCTAAGTTAAATAACCCTAAATAAATGGTAGGACATTTAAGTGGGAGCGAGACGCGTGTCAACGTATTTCTTGGTCTTCGCCCTTAGTTCACACCGTGACAGTCCTATGGTCTGCATGTGTGTTGCCCTGGAGCAACCATCCCTTCGAAGAACCTAATCATAGGATTCAGAACACCGTGAACTCTTGAAAAGGATAAGGACTCTTGGGTTAATTTGTTGGGTTTTATGCCCGAAAACTCGTAGATAGTAAATGTAACATTTGAACGAACATTAATAAAATGATGTAATGTTCATTTATATTGTTTGTATTGAGTAATCTTGTCTTGTTAACCCTAATCCAATAAACTAAACATCCTAGGCTGTAAGTATGAGGCTTGAACTAGTATGTTGGGACATACGGTAATCAATGTTCAAGATACAACCTAAAGGGTCTATAGTAAAGGGATAAGACTAGGTACCTTATCCTGGTGACACTATGGATACGACTCGCTTTGTATTATGATACAAATGTAATGATCCAATGCATTCATGTAGTAGACATGCGGGTGGGGGTATCCTATGCAATGAGTTTGCATACGACCGGACCGCGAAATAGTTAACCACTAGCTGTAACACCGTTAGCTAGCTAGGTTTCTATTTCACTAGGATGACCTAGGCAACTTGGTCTTAATCCTGAGTGGGCTACGAACTCCTGTTCATAAGGGATTGTCCTTTGATTTGTATGGGTGAGAGTGGCCAGTTTGCCGACTCAATAAGCCTACCATTTTGGGGATAAGACCAAGTGAGGAGCTAGGAACATAATCACACAAGATGGAATTTACTCCTTCCAGACTCCTTCCCGACTCTAGGGTAAGTAGAGGTGTGTTCCCTTAAGTGGTGTCTCCGGGTCTTGAACAATGGGCCCTACCCTCTCCATGGCAAGAGAGGGACTTATGTTTGTTGGTAGGACCTCAAACAGGTTGTTCATTAGAGGAGCACTGGGACTTAAGGATGAAGAGGTAGCCCAGGGGTAAAACGATAATTTGACCTAGTTGGGGTACGAACACACGTGAAGGGCTGAATTTTTGTTAATTGTCGATATTCGTGGACACAGAAATATATATGTAGTGAGAAGAGTGGAGTTGTGGTTCTTTATTGGAGTGAACCACAGTTAACGAACATTGATTAACTTGGTTAATGAGTTTAGCCAATTAATCTCATATCATTGGAGCTTCTGATCTGTAGGTCCATAAGTCCCATCGGTAGCTCATTTAGGGCGTTGAGGTAAATTTCTAAGGGAGAATTGTATATTCGAAGGAGTTCGAATATTAATTTTAAAATATGAACTGGATTCATATGAAAACAATAGGTTATAATTAATGTGCATTAGATGCACATTGATACTATAGTTTATTTGAGAGAAGTATAATTAAATATTTTATATTTATATATAGTATTAATTAATTGGTGAATTAATTAATTGTTTGTTTTAATTTAATTTAATTAAATTTGATTTAATTGAATTACATTAAAACTATAGGTTATGCGGAATATTTATATAAATATGTTTTATATAAATGAAATAAAATTAAATGTTAATTTAATTAAATAATTAATTAATAATTTAATTAAATAATTAATTAATAATTTAATTAAATTATTAATTAATAATTTTATTTATTAATTAATTAATTTTATATCAGTTATATCAACTGATTAGTCTTCCACTAACCTAGGACAAAACGTGTATGAGAGTATTTTTAGGAAGGAGTGATCCGTTGAGTAACTCCCTCCCAATCAATAATCTCATTCAGTCTCAGTTAGACCTCTCATTTCTCTCTCATAGACTCTCTGCGTTTTCTCCTTCAAAGAATCACAAAGACTAAAAACTTCTCCATTCCCTTAGTGCCTTTTACTCCCACAAGCAACTAACACTATATCCTAGTGAGTATCTCGGTGTCTCCATTTTGGTGGTGTTCACAAAATCATTGTTGCTAACGATCAAAGCTTCCAAGAAAAAGTAAGTATTTTTTAACCTTGATCATTAGGATCAACATTAGACTAGATCTAAGGGTTTTTGATCCATAAAAGGCATGTTTTATAGCCTTTTATAGCCTGTTAAATATGTTTTATTGCTGTTAAATCAAGTACTACGAGTAGGTCCTGTGATTTTTTCCGCTACGTAGGCCTTTCATCCCTTCATAATTACCAATAGTTGTCTTTCCCTTCGGTAGCCTGTTGATGCGTGCCTCTGAGATTTGAAAGTGGGAAGATAAATATAAAAACAAGATTTTCATATGAAGTTTTTACTCTCACGTCCCCCTATGTTCACACCGTGAGATCCATGCTCGGCTTCGTGTCGCCTTTGGTGCGACCTCCTTTCAGAAAGTGTTTACATGGGTTAATAAAAAGGTGAATGGGGAAAATGTTTATAGTAAGTAGGAGCAGGATGCATGTCAACTTATCCTAGGGTCTCCAACCCTAAGGTCGTACCGTGAGATTCTTATAATCTGCCTGCGTGTCGTCTTGGAGCGACCATCCCTTCGGAGGGCCTGATCATAGGTTTCAAAACACCACAAACTCCAGAAATGGATAGGTTCACTTAGGTTGATCACCAACAGTTGTCTTTCCCTTCGATAGACTGTTGGTGCGTACCTCTGAGATCTGAAAGTGGGAGGGTTACACTTACGGGGATGAGTTAAATATGTTAACAAATCCTTGATCGTACGACGATAACTAAACACTAACAAAATATGAGTTATTTTGGTGTTAGGTTTTGGTTGAGATTGTCTCAATTTAGAGGAGGTAAAGTTAAACGGAGTCACTGAAGACGCAATTCGCTTACGTTTATTTTCTTTTTCTTTGTAGGATAAAGCGAGGGATTGGTTGTAGTTTATTCCACCTGGGAGCATCACCACTTGGGATGCTTCGGTCTAGGCCTTTTTGAAGAAATTCTTTACCCCTGCAAAGATGGTCAAGCTGAGGATCGAGATTGGAACATTCCAACAGCAGTTTGATGAGCAGTTGTTCGGGACGTGGGAGTGTTACAAAGAGTTGTTGAGGAAGTGCCCTCAACATGGCTACCCTGACTGGTTGCAGATTCAGTTGTTCTACAATGGTTAAATCCTAGTACTAAGACTAATGTTGCAGTTGTAGGTGGGACTCTGTCGTCCAAGACCGTGGAGAACCTCTGTACTTTCCTGGTGGATATAGCCACCAATAGCTATTAGTGGCCATCTGAGTGGTCTACACCAAAGAAGGTTGCAGCTGGGGTGTTCGAGATTGATAATGTAAGTGCCCTCCAAACTCAAATGAGATCCCTTGCTAATGCTTTCTTGAAGTTTTCAGGTACAGGGAGTGCACAGTCTATTGAGTCAACAGTTACTATTACATCCCAGTCTCAATAGGAGACCATAGAATAGTTTCAGTACGTATGTAATTCTAATTTTACGGGATATAATAACTCTGCACCTACACATTATCACCCTAACAATAGGAACCATGAATTTTTTTTCTAATGCTAACAGTAAAAATGTTTTAAATCCTCCTGGTTTTGCCCCTCAAAAGCAACAAAGCAAACAATCTCTTGAGGATCTTGTTGGAGCTTTTATTTCAGAGTCTAGTAACAGGACCAATAAGCTTGAGGAGGTCGTGATCGTTATTAACACCACAGTGACTGACCATCGTGCAGACATCAAAAACATCGAGACCCAATTGGGACAGTTGGTAAGTGTTGTAAACACCATGCAAAAAGGTAAGGCCCTAGCTGAGCATGAGAGACCCCAAATGGAGTATTGTAAGGCCATCACTGTGCACCAGGAGGAGGATATTGAAGAAATTGAGGAACATGAGACTGATGAGTATGACACTCCCACTGGAAAAGCTGAGGGGACACATCTTCAGACGAAGCTGAAAAGCTCGACTCGGAGCCCCCTATCTCTTCTCCTACTATTTTGGTTCCCAAAAGGAAGAAAAAGAAGAAGAAAACCAATCAGGTTAAGTTTGAAAAGTTTATGAATGCTTTTATGAATCTTAACATAAATATACCTTTTGCAGAAGCATTAGAGATGCCACAATACAATAGATTCATGAAGGAATAGTTGGCAAAGAAGAAGAAGGAAGGAAAAGCAGGTAGACAAGGATCTCACCTCGATATGCAGTGCCCAAGAAGGCACCTGAGAAATTAGCAGATCTAGGGAGTTTTTCTATTCCTTGTAGTTTTGGTACTTATTCTTTTCGTGCATTGTGTGATTTAGGTGCTAGCATTAACATTATTCCTTTATCCTTATGCAAGAAATTGAATATAGGTGAGATTAAATCTACTTCCATTAGGCTCCAGTTTGCAGACCACTTTGTAGTTAGTGCATATGGAATTGTAGAAAATGTTTTAATCAAGGTAGGTAGATTTTTCCTCCCTATTCATTTATATATAATGGATATTTTGGAAAATCTTTCAGTACCTATCATTCTAGGGAAACCATTCCTCGCTACCTGGCGAGTTATTATTTACATTAAGCTTAAGGAGCTCACTGTTAGAGTCCAACACGAACAGGAAATATTCAAAGCGTTTATAGACTCTAAAGATCGTTCATAGGCGCTTGTGATAGGATACAGGAAAGGTGAAAGCAAGAGCACCTCTGGTGGAATCGCTGACAAAAGACCTCCTTGATGCATACACTGTCAGCACATCGAGCTAAAGAGTTGAACACGCTCTTATGGGAGGCATCCCAAGTGAGTTTGTTTTTGCTTTTATGCTTTTGATTTGTTTGTTGTTTTTGTTTTGCAGGTATTCCCATGGCTCTTGTCTTTGATAGCAATCATGAGAAGGTAATCATTCCAGGGCAGTATTATGTACCTCTTCCATTCTTTTCTTGTTCTCATGCTTATTTATGCTTTAGTTCTATATACATTGCCGACAATACATGTTTTAAATTTGGGGTGGAATGCTTTGCTTATTGAGTCCTTGAGCATCTGAGTTCGAGCTATATTTTTTGATCTTATTGTTGAAATTGGCATATGGTTGTTTGTGGATGCTATTTTTGCATGATTAGTATTTCCTAAGATAGACTTTCTTGTCAATATTTAAGCTTTTGATGAGTTGTAAGCATGAGTGCCCCAAAAGGGAAACTTTTTAAAATTTTCCTAAGAGATGTCTTGCATTAGTGAAGTATTTTCCTTGGTTTAGAATTGGACTTGAATGCTTAGGAGCGAATTATTAGGTTTATATGCTTGTTGTCGCCTCGATAGGTGTAGGGAGGAGCTAAAGAGTTAAATTTTTGCAAATTAGCATGTTTAATCTTGCCTATGAAGAAAGAAACGAATATAGTCTTATCATGATCATAAAGAAAAATCATTCTGGCTCTTAAATTTGAAAGAAAAATAAAGTCATGACTTATGTGCACGATGCAATGTTTATTTACATTTTAGGCAAAAAGAGCTACCTCTGTTGTGATTAGTTAGGCCAACCAAAGGTTAAACTCGGGTTATGGGTCCTTACAATAGGTGTGTGAAAGCCAGTGCCACTAATAAATGCTTAATTCAATTTTAAATTAAAGCACCTAGGTATAGATAAAAACAAACTAATTTTGTCCATTGACTCATTAATAAATCTTTAGTGCCAGTGTAGGGGAAGATGAGTTGAGAGTTTAATAATCCAATCCCGAGCTAGTAGAGTCTAATCTAATTAAGTTAGATATCTCTTATGCAAGTTATTTTTGGAAAAAGTTTGATTTTTCCACTTCATTGGGCCTTATGTGCATGTATCTTAATGGCTTAATTATCGATTTTTGAGCCTTGAGGAATGAGCTATGTTTGTTGCATCTACTTTTCAACCTATGCTTAATATTTAGTTTGCTCGAGGACTAGCAAAAGCTTAAGTTTGGGGGAAAAAATCAAGATATCCATGCTGGGGGCACTTCCTCAATAACTCCTTGTAGCGTTCCTAGACCTCGAACAACTACTCATCGAATTGCTGTTGGAATATTTCAATCTCGGTCCTCAGCTTGACCGTCTTTGCAGAAGGAAAGAATTTATTCAAGAATGTCTGGACTAAAGCATCCCAAGTGGTGATGCTTCCAAGGGGAATAGACTGCAACCAATCACATGCTTTGTCCTATAATGAGAAAGGAAACAAGCGTAAGCGAATGGCATCCTCAGTGACTCCATTTATTTTTATCGTCCCACAAATGTCTAAAAAGGATTTTAGATGAGAGTTTGGGTCCTCAGTCGGCGATCCTCTGTATGCACAATCACGAGCCATCTGGATGAGACTGGTTTTCAACTCAAAGTTGTCTCCATTTATCGAGCCATAGACAATTTCTAACTGTTGCCCTTGAAACACGGGTTGAAAGTAGTCTCTAATTGGCTTGGGCTCCTCAGGTGGATTTGGATTGGCCATTTGGATATGTTCTCTAATCTCCCTTCGAAGCCTACTAATGGTTCTTTCTATCTCGGGGTCCAAAGGTACTAAGGCCAAATCCCTATCCTTTCGCATACACAACCCTATCTAACCTAAGAAAGGAAATAAAGAAAAGGAAAGAAAACAAATAAGGAAAGAAAATAGAAAAGGAAATAACTAAATTAAATATGGAAAAGATATTCTAGAAAAGGGAAAATACTAACTAATTTAGGAAAGCAAAATTAAATAAGGAAAAAATATTAAGGATAATAACCAACAAGGAAAATAAATCTAACTAAAAAGGAAAGCACTAAAGAACAAAAATTACAAAAAATGGAAAACAACAATAAAGGAAAAAAAATAAATATGGAAAGAAAATAAGGAAAAATGCAACTACCTAGAAAAATAAAAATATACCCAAAATTAAGATCGAATAATTTTTTTCCATATGTCAATTTAACTAAATATGCCAATCCCCGACAATGACGCCAAAAACTTGATGTGTGATTTTGTTTACTGCAAGTATATAAGCCAAGTAATAATATAGTGATTATGAAATCAGATGTCGTCTCTGGATTGGTTTTCTAGTTAAACTAAGTACCGTGAATACTTTTGCCCATTTTTATTTAGAGATCAAAAGGTGATGAAATATTGAAATCAAATGCAATGCAAATTAAAGGACGGGAAATTCAATTGAAAGAATTCTTAGGGAATTGATTGAAGGATTTGAATCCTTAGCGGAAGCGATTTACACCAAGCGTGATTGAATTTTAGTTAATTAGAAAACCAGTACGTTGGGCAAAAAAAAAATCATAAAAATATAGATTAAGCATGCATAAAATCGATCTAAACAATTTAGGATCGAATTACTTATATAAATGGAAGCCAAAACAGCACTATGCTCCTTTACGATCAAGATCCCCGTACTGTACTCAAGGACACCACCAATCGCGAACACTCGCTATTCTCTTGGGCTACCTTGAGATTGTGATTGTGGGGTCGCCAACGTCTTGGAGAAAGGTCTGGACGGTTAATTATTATCATAATCCAATTAATTATAAAATAACTTAATTAAACCATTTTTAATTAAATTAATTATAACATAAAGTTTTTAATTCAATTAAATCATAATCAATTGAATTAAATAGACCAACCAATTAATTCTTAATTAATTGTTCCCCACATTAATTAAATATCAAATACTTAATTAATTTTACAATTGAATCAAGTTCAAATGTACCTCTCTCATTTAATCTATAGTTTTAATGTGCATCAAATATACATTAATTATTAACTATAGAATTTATTTGATTAAATCACATTTAACCAAATTAAATTAGATTAATTAATTCTTCAATTAATTAATTCATGAATCAATCAAATATCACATATTTAATTAAATTCATAATTTTATCATATACTATAGTTTTAATATGAATCCAATTCATATTTAATATTTGAACTCCTTCAAATATATAATTCTCTCATTAATTAATTTTGAAATACATCCAAAATTAATTTTATTAAAAAGTTTAATTCACTAATTAAACTTATACTATAATGTATCGCCATACATTATATTAATTGTATCAAATACAATTAACTAAAATTTCCTTAATTAATCTCAGACCCCGTTATGAGCTAGCAGGTGGACCTAATGGACCTACAGATTAGAAGCTCAAATGATGTAAGATTAACTGGCTAAACTCATTAACCAAGTTAACTAACATTCGTTAATTGTGGGTCACTCCACTAAAGACCCACAACTACACTCTTCTCATTGTAGAATATTTATGTGTCCATAGATATCGACCAATACAGTAAGTCAATCCTTCACAAGTGTTCGTAACGCAGCTGGAAAAATGCTTTAAAATGAGTATAATATTTCTATAGGTCCTCATCGGAGCTTTGGAAGCAATTCGGGGCTTAAGCGAGCTAAACCGAAGCAAAATAACAAAAATACCCTCGATCAACAAAGTCAACGCAGATTAGGGTCGAGACGCTGCCATCAGGGTCGAGACGCCACTTTGTAAGGTCGAGATGCCATCAATTTTCTAAAAATGAAAATTTCCATATTTGCTCCACCATTTTTCCTTAATTGAAGGTGCAGCGTCGAGACACTGTCAATTTTCCAGAATTTGATTTTTCCATATTTTCTCCACGAATTCTCCAAATTTGAGGCTCCCTTCAGCTTCAAGTTTCCACGATTTGAAGGCCAAGAAGTCCTATAAATAGAGTGTCTTGGTTTAGGTTTACAATCATCTCTTGTATTAGCTCAATTTCTCTAATGGTAGCCACCCCTCTCTTTAGTTTTCAAGTTTACTTTTAAGTTTTCTTAGCCCAAGGGTCGGTTGATCAAGCCTCGAGCTTGGAGGTGCTTGTCTATGGCCAACTAAGCTCAGATTGTTGTAATCGGGACTTGGTAATGTAAGTTTTGGTATTCTTGAGACCTCATATTTAGTTTATTGATTACTGTCGGTTGTGTTCTAAAATTTTGTTTTAATTACAATTAAATTGATAGAATAGATTGAAAACTTATTTGCTCGACTTGGTTTAATTGTTATGCTAAATTGGTTAGTAATAGTTTATTGTGTTAATTGTGTTGAAAGGCGTTTTATCCCAATTAGCTCAATTGCATGATAAATCTAGAAATTTAGACTTAGAATTGTATGAATTTAGGTTTTTCCTAGTTTATACGAGTGTATCTAATGATCCACTTTTACTTAATGAAATTAGATTCTTATTAATGAGACGTCATTGGTTAGCAATCTAATTAGGCTTCGGCTTCGATGCATTGGTGGGGTTGGAAACACTAGGAGTCTTTAATCACTGGTTTCAGTGACAGTTAGAAAATTTGTTAAATAATTCAATTAATTAAGAGAGTCAATGATTGAATCACCAAACTTACATCCCGAGAATCGATTACATAATCCTCATGGTAAGATCAACTAACCTCGTCTTTACTTTCCTTGCCTTAAATTTTCCTTATTTATTTTCTCGTCTTTACTTTATGTTTTAATCTTTTGTCTATAAAACCCCCCTTTTTGTTGCCTCAAAAACACAAAAGAATTTAAAAATTAACTGATTGTTTCTGTGATCGACCTCGGCCACTTCTACTGCAAAGTAGTTTAGTGTACAGTGATTATAAACTAATTTGATCCGAGGACTCGAAAAACTCGTCTTGTCGGGGAACACAATGTCTTATTTCTATTTCCTTTTGTGTTGTTCACCTTTTTCTTGTTTTTTGTAGTTTGTTTCTTGTAGGCCTTTGTGACAATCCTTTAGCAAGAGCAACCTTGTTTGCACACCAAGAAGCAAGGAAAAGGAATTGGGCTTCATGGAGATTTATCTTTTTAGAGCAAACCAAAATTTTATTCCTTCATTTTTTTATTTTCTTTCCTTATTTAGTTTTTTTCCTAATTTGTTTTTGTTTTTATTTTTGGTAGGCTTCCCTAATTCAAAGTCACACTTTTAGGCCTTTGTGGGAAGTTTCCATCTGTGCCAACCTCGTGCTTAAACAGGGGAGGTTTCCTATTCCCTTTTACTTTTTGTCTCTTACTTTCCATCTTTAATTTACATTAGGGACTATATCTCGCATGCTTAATTTTCATTGAGTCTTTGCGCGCAGACTATATTCTATATACATGCTTCATTGATTGCTTCATGCTTTATTTGATTGAGATCATGCTCTTGAGCATTGGACCTATTATTTTGAGTAATTATTTAAAAAAAAAAACCACTATGTTTATTAGGGAACTCTCTTAGTGAAGTTCTTTCTAAGGCTGGAGGTATTTAAGCTGACGGTTTACGAAACACCTCCTACCTAAGAACTGACCAAAGATCTGAGTTCGAGCAATTTTAAAGTTAAAGACAAATTTTTATCTTTAAAATATGAGATTGTGTTCCTTGCTTTAAAATTGATTATGAGATTTCTAGGATGAGAAAAACATAAGTATATATTTTTCATATAGTTGAATTGCATGTACTCTAACATCTTTAGAGATTTCATTAAAAGTTTTCAAAAATTTTCTTGACTAAATTGAGCATGAGTCATTTCTAGCATAGTTTTGTTGGTTTTAGATGACTTTATAGGATTCACACCTCCGTTGTCACCTCGATAGGATAGGTAGCATGTTTAGAGAAACATTTTGCAAAATGGCTTGTTTCATGCTTTGGGGAGTGAAAAAAAAAGAATATTTCCCTTGTGAGCTTCAAAAGAAAAAAAAATCATTTACTTTATTGAGAAAAAAATGCGAAAAAAAGAATAATATAAGCTTGTTTTTGGCTTGCTTGTCGGGGTAAAAAGAGTTGGCTCTAGTGTAATCAATTAGGTCCGATGACATGCATAAATGCTATCATTTTCCTATTAATTTTAGCTAGTTTTATGCTTGAATTGTGTGCTTTAATGCTATTTTATGTTTAAATTTTAGAAAACCAAGCCAAGGAAGCAAAACTGAAATTTTGAGAGATTTTGGATGATTTTGGAGGCTTTTGGAGCAAATTAAAGAAGTCAATTGAAGACCCAAGCCAAGAGCCCAAGAAAAGAAAAGTGGAGGCCCAAATTGAAGTCAAAATCGGGACATTCTTTGAAGACCGAGGTCTAGCGTCGAGATGCTTGGCCGGAGCATCGAGACGCTTGGCAGCCGCACGAAAAGTTCTGGAATCGCGACAGCGTCGCGACGCTGTCCATGTAGCGTCACGACGCTGCACCATTTTGAGCGACAAGAAAAGGATGACGTCACAAAGTGCGAGAATGATCCAGAAATTTGGTAGCGTCGCGATGTTGTCCATGTAACGTCACGATGCTGCGACAACTTGGAGCCCAAGACAGAAATGACGTCAGAGCGTCGCGATGCTGCGCCTGCTGAACAACTATAAAAGGGGCCATTTGCATCCAAGTTGAGAAAGACAGTTTGTGGGTTTTCACCCCATTCTAGAGTCCACACTAAAATTGGGGATTTTTGGGAGAGTTTTGGAGCTTTGTTGAAGATCTTTGGAGCTCGGGATCGAAGGAGGTCGCCATGGGATCGAGGAGATCAACACTTTTATGAGCATTTCTCTTCCCTTTTCCTTTATGTTTTAGTTTCTAGAATTGTTGTGATTAGGAATTATTGGATTTTAGTGATTATGAGTAGTTAATTACTAAATTCTTTGAGATTGATTTAGTTGTTGAACTTTTGCTGAATTAATGAATTAATTTGGTTTAATTGCCATTATCGTTCATTTGTGCATTTTGTCCTTAATGCTTTTAATCAACTGATCACTGATTAAATGAATCGTTACCAAGTGGAAACTCGACGGAGAGAAGCTGACACTAGAACTGAATGCGTGACTGACGTTTATTTACCTGAGTGACACGGGATAAGATAAATAACGTTAGAGGTTGTATTGAAGGGTCGTAATGCCATGCTAAGTAAATAAAGAGGAAACAGAAAGGATTTTTTTTTTTTGAAAGGTATGAGATAGGAGGAAATCGACATGAAAGTCCTTGTCATTAGGCTTCTAGACTTCTGAATCAAATGATTAGTTAATCCATATCAGTTAATTGATTAAGCGATTAAAGCTCCAATTGATGAAATCAACCCTCTAAGAATTATCCCTCCAAATTGTGTCTCCATTTATCTTTTGCTTTCTAGATTAGCTTGTTAGTTTATCTTTTCGGCATTAGATTTTGTTCTCTAAATAAAGCATCGTGCATGATTATTCATGGTAATTAATTGAATAAATCCAATCCCTCTGGAGACGATACTCTATACTCAAAATCACTATATTACTTATGACGACCCGTACGCTTGCGGTAAAAAAATCGTGCAACAAGTTTTTGGCGCCGTTGCCGAGGATTGGCTAATTTCATTCAATTAATATTATGAAGAAATGTCTTGCTTTAATTTAGAGGTTTTATTTTGCTTACTTTGTTTTTATTTTTATTGAGTCCTGGTCCATTGTTCTTGTTGAGCATTTTATTGGTGTTTACATCTAATTATGAGTCTGATTTTCATTGTTGATTAATTGTTTTCAATGGCTTTTAATAGTTTCGGGATGCCCTTTAGGGAATCTGAGCCCGAAGAACCAACACCATTTTCCAATTATTCCATTTCAAAGTGTCCCCCCTCTAAAGAAAAATCTCCCCTAAAGAGCTTACTTAAATAATATATTGAGGATAATAAAGTCACCAAATTAGCTCTAGAGTACATGGGGGTTATTACAGCCAAGATGGGAGAAGAGTGCAGTGCAGCCCGCTTCCTTAGAGAGCTTCCTTAGAGAGCTTGCTTGAAGGTTTTATTGAGGAGACAAAAGCCTTGAATTTCGAATTAGAAAAATCTATGGAGAGACCCCAGTCCCAAAGGGAGGATAGGGAAGTAGGATCCACTTCCATAGGATGTCTAGTGAGTCATGTGGCCAGTGATTCATTAGTGCCAATTCAGGAGCGTAATTTTTTTGATTTGGCTAAAGATGAGCATATGGGGTGAGCAATGTCGATAGTGAGGAAGAATTGGATAGTTCTAGCACCCAT
This sequence comes from Luffa acutangula, assembly GCA_036850905.1. Classification (NCBI taxonomy): domain Eukaryota; kingdom Viridiplantae; phylum Streptophyta; class Magnoliopsida; order Cucurbitales; family Cucurbitaceae; genus Luffa; species Luffa acutangula. The sequence continues at coordinate 23,706,756 of CM072095.1, read as the reverse complement.
CAAGAACAAGTTTGTGAGGAAGAAAAAAAAAATGAGCTTATAGTGTTTGAGGAAATTCAAGAGATAGAGTTTATGGTAGAAAGACCTTTGTCTGTTCTATCCTTTCCATCCTCTCTTGATAATGAATGTTCTTTTTCTTGTTCTCACGAGTCAGCGTCAGTGTCAAAGTCCCTTTATTTTTATCTTTCTCATTTTATGCTTTTATTAAAAGAAAATCCCAAAAATATTTTTGCTTCTAGAGCCCATGAAAAGCTAGTGAGCTTGCTAGCAATAGTCGGCTTTATCGATTCAAGGAAGAAGGGCCCGAAGAAATATGAGATTTTTTATATGCCTTGAAAGCCCGTGCCAGCTCGTCTAGCTAAGAGACGTTAAAAAGCGCTTCTTGGGAGGCAACCCATGTTTAATTTTTGTCAATTTTCTTTTCTTTGTTTTAAAGTTTTTTTTTAGGGCATGTTGATCTTTCGCTCCTATTGGTTGAATTTTTTTAGCAGCTCGAGAACCACAATTTCTTCCATAAAACAACCCCAATGATTGAAGAGGTTGACATCCATGGTTTCTCTCGCACTCCAGGGCAGTATTGTTCTCCCTATATTTTTAAATTATCCTTATGCATGCTTAATTAGTATGAATAATTAATACATTGAGGACAATGTACGACTTAAGTTTGGGGGGGAGGCTTTGCTTTTCTTATCTGAGCTGATTGAAAATTTTCAGGATGATTCTATTACATTTGTTTTGATGAGGACGGTCTATGATATGATCTAGATGATGAATTTTGTTCAATTTTTGTGAAATATGAAAGCATGTTCAAGATTCATAAAAATTTAAATTTTTGCTTTGAATTCCTTGCACATGTTGAGCCCTTAGCCTACTTATATGGTTTTGAATGCTTAGAACGAGATTATATTATCTAGATGTTTGTTGTCACTCCAATTGGCTTAAGATCTGATTTGAAATTTGAACTGCACGAGAGTTTGTAATGTTTTACTTGGGAGAAAAATCATGATTTTCCTGTAAAATAAAAGAAAGAAAAAAAATGAGAAAAGAAAAGTGTGAAAAACAATATATATGAAAAAAAAAGTATAGCGAATAAAAAAGCTTGCTATGTTTAAAAAGCTAGAGATAAAAGAGCTACCTGCGGTGTGATCAGTTAGGCCAAACCAAGAATAAAATTCGGGTTATGTGTCCCTGCATCGTAGTGTGAAAACTAGTGCCATTAGAATCATAAAAATGCAAGTTTGGGGGAGGCATATTGATGTGCAATTTGCTTACCGCAAGCGCACGGGTCAAGTAATAATATAGTGAATAGTAAATTCGAATGCCGTCCTCTGGATTGGATTTTTAAGCGAATAATCTTGCCCAATTTTATTTAGGGATCAAAAAGTGATGAAAAGGTGATATGAAAACTAATACAAAGCAAGTAAAAAGAATGGAAATTCAATTGGGAAAACTACTTAGGGAATTGATTTCGCCGATTTCGTTTAGGATTGATTTTAAAGAATAAGTTATTATGCACAATGAAATTATGAGCCAAAGACCCTTTAATCACAACTACCTCTCCCGAGTATAATTGATTCTCATGCAAATTAACCAACTTGATATCCCTATCTAAGTTTATTAATAAGCAAGACAATGAGATCTTTTAACCAATTCTAAAGTTAATCTAAAACCGTCAAGAATTAGAAAGTAAACTTTATTCATGCAATCTTGAGTAAGTCTAGATCAAATCCCCTCTCCCGAGCTAGATTCGAAACTTAAATCATCCAACTAATGGCCAATTAATTGAAAGCATTAAATCAAGATTACAAACACAATAACATTGCACAACTTAAACCATAAATCAATCCATAAACTTAATCAACTACATCGATCCCTAAGCTACAAGTTTAGCTACTCATGAATGTAAATACAAGCTCAACTAAACAAGTAAAAGCCATAAATCTAACTAAAGAAAGGAAAGGGAAAAGAAAACTCAATGTAGGCCGAATCCCGACGTCCCCGTCACGATCCCCACGAACAATGGGTTGATTTCCAAGACTCCCCCTTAGTTTTCAGCCTCCAAATGCTCTGTTCTGTCCTCTTTACGGCTATCCAAGGTCCCAAATCGAACTCCCCAAAAACCTAGCCGAAAATAAGCTTTTATTCTGATTTTTCGTCTTAGCGTCGAGACGCTGTCAAGACAGCGTCGCGACGCTGCCTCTTATACGCGCGTTCTGAATAAGGAAAAACGGTAGCGTCGGGACGCTTCCTATCATAGCGTCTCGACGCTGTGAGCTTTACTTGCCTAATCTGATATGGAATGTGAGCGTCGAGACGCTCAAGAGCTAGCGTCTCGACGCTAGCCTACTGTTGACCGAGATTTGAATTTTTTCCACTTTTACTCTTTTCATTCCTTTGCATCTTTTCACGCCCCGAGCACCCGATTAACTCTAATATGGCATTATAGCTCCAATCAACCATTTCCTACAAAATAAACAATAAAGCACAATAAAAATGGCCCAAACACCATAAAAGACTAGCTAAATTAAATAAGTAAAGAAAGCTAGCTATGCTCGCTATCACATATCTCGTTGTTTCAGGCACCTTAGTGGGATATTGTTTTCTTGACTATTGGGAAGCTAGATAATTAGAGCTTAGGGCTAGTGTAGGGGGAAGATGAACTGAGGATTTTATAAAACTTTTCTAGGCTAGTAAAGACCTAATAAGGAGGCTTGCACACACACACGCAACGGATGAAGAGTTTAAATTTAAATTTCGTGATGAATGAATATGTTTTATATTTCCTTTAATTGTTAGAGTTCATTATTTTGATCATTGAGCTTAGAGTCATGCATTTGCAATAGTTGCCTCATATATATGGTTTTAGCTTTGCTCGGGACTAGCAAAGGTTTAAGTTTGGGGGTGTGATGACATGCATAAATGCTATCATTTTCCTATTAATTTTAGCTAGTTTTATGCTTGAATTGTGTGCTTTAATGCTATGTTATGTTTAGATTTTAGAAAACCGAGCCAAGGAAGCAAAACCGAATTTTTGAGAGATTTTGGATGATTTTGGAGGCTTTTGGAGCAAATTGAAGAAGTCCATTGACGACCCAAGCCAAGATCCCAAGAAAAGCAAAGTGGAGGCCCAAATAGAAGTCAAAATCGGGCCGTTCTTTGAAGACCGAGGCCTAGCGTCGAGACGCTTGACAGCCGCACGGAGAGTTCTGGAATCGCAATAGCGTTGCGACGTTGTCCATGTAGCGTCGCGACGCTGCACAATCTTGAGCGGCAAGAAAAGGATGACGTCACAGAGTGCGAGAATGATCCAGAAATTGGGTATCGTCGCAACACTGTCCATGTAGCGTTACGACGCTGCGACAACTTGGAGCCCAAGACATAAATGACGTCAGAGCGTCGCGATGCTGCGCTTGCTGAACAACTATAAAAGGGGTCATTTGCATCCAAGTTGAGAGAGACAATTTGTGGGTTTTCACCCCATTCTAGAGTCCACACTAAAATTGTGGATTTTTGGGAGAGTCTTGGAGCTTTGTTGAAGATCTTTGGAGCTCGGGATCGAAGGAGGTCGCCATGGGATCGAGGAGATCGACACTTTTATGAGCATTTCTCTTCCCTTTTCCTTTATGTTTTAGTTTCTAGAATTGTTGTGATTAGGAATTATTGGATTTTAGTGATTATGAGTAGTTAATTACCAAATTCTTTGAGATTGATTTAGTTGTTGAACTTTTGCTGAATTAATGAATTAATTTGGTTTAATTGTCATTATCGTTCATTTGTGCATTTTGTCCTTAATGCTTTTAATCAACTGATCACTAATTAAATGAATCGTTACTAAGTGGAAACTCGATGGAGAGAAGCTTAGACTAGAACTGAATGCGTGACTGACGTTTATTTACCCGAGTGACACGGGATAAGATAAATAACGTTAGAGGTTGTATTGAAGGGTCGAAATGCCATGCTAAGTAAATAAAGAGGAAACCGAAAGGAGACTTTTTTTTTAAAGGTATGAGATAGGAGGAAACCGGCAAGAGAGTCCTTGTCATTAGACTTCTAGACTTCTGAATCAAATGATTAGTTAATCCATATCAATTAATTGATTAAGCGATTAAAGCTCCAATTGATGAAATCAACCCTCTAGGAATTATCCCTCCAAATTGTGTCTTCATTGATCTTTTGCTTTCTAGATTAGCTTGTTAGTTTATCTTTTCGGCATTAGATTTTGTTCTCTAAATAAGGCATCGTGCATGATTATTCATGGTAATTAATTAAATAAATCCAATCCATGTGGAGACGATACTCTATACTCAAAATCACTATATTACTTGCGACAACCCGTACGCTTGCGGTAAAAAAATCGTGCAACAAGGTCGTCCAAGGGTTAAACTTGGGAAATGTGACCCTGCATTAGTTGTGTGAAAGCTAGTGCCCCTTTAAAAATCATACATATGCAAGCTTAGGACCCTTTAGTTGAAAGAAAATAAAGAGTCTAAGGCACCCCTTTTGCATTCTTAAACAAGTTAGTTTGTTCCTTTCCTTTAATGCATTATGCCTTTGTCTACTGTAGAGGGAAGATGGAATAGGAATTTTATAAGTCCTTCTTGAACTTTTCAAAACATATCTAGGGAAGACTTAACTCATATTTATGCATGAAAAAGAATTTGATTAATTTTAATTTGTCTCTAACTATACTAGACTTACATTTAATTCTCTTGAGTAAAATGTTGATCATGCTTATCTTTGAGAAATTGAGTCATGTATATTGCATTACATAATAATCTCTTTCATTCTAATCTTAGCTTGCTCGAGGACTAGCAAGGTTTAGGTTGGGGGTATTTTGATTATTCCATTCAATGTGATGTGTGTGTTTGTTGATAACTCTCCAAAAGGTAGTTATTTAGGCCTCATTTCTATAGGGATTTTTGTGTCTTTTGTGCTTAATAGGGTTGGTTTTAGATATATATTATATGTTTTAACCAATTTGGAAGAATGGAAGCTTTGGAAGTTATTTTATGCAGAATGTATTGCTGAGCGACTGGAGGGAGCAAATTCTGTGCTACAGCAAAGCTGTGAGCAAAATTGCCACGTCAAAGCTCGTTAGCCAAGTTGACAAATCGAATTCTGTTGAGTTATTGTCGGGATAAAGGAGCAAGGAGAGCCATCCACGTGTCTAGGTCAACCTAATTCAAGCTTTCCTCAACTCTATAAAAGGAGGTAGCCGCCCAAGTCAAAAGCATTCCATCCTTGGGAGAAACATTCCATTCTTGGAGAGTGACTTCCACCTTTGGGAGCCGAATAGAGGAGAGAGATTGGAGACTATCTAGAAGACCATCATTGCAAGCTGATCGAGGAGATTAATATTTCCTTTCATTATCTTGTGATTATGGGTATGCGTACTCAGATTGTAACTTGTGTTTCCATGCATTTTATGAACTAAGTAGCTCTAGGCGTTGGTTAGGAAACAATGTGATTGTCGTGCTTAATTTCTAGTAATAAATATTGATTAATGCATCTTGATTAATTGTTGTGCTCATTTATATTTTGTGCCCGCATGGCCAACCGGTATGAATACCTCTCTCTAGTTTCAAGGATGATTTAGGGAGTGTGTGGCGATTAATCACACTAGAGCATTGTGGTCGAGACTACAGATAAGCCATGTCTTCGGCCATACAATCATACAATCATACAATCATACAGATAAGCATTGTGGTCAAGGATGAAAGTTCACATTTGGAACAACTTCCAAAATAGTCAAGAACTTCTAAGTCATACAATCTCTGTAACTGCTTCACAGGCAGCCATGTCTTCGGCCTATATGGTCGAGACTACAGATAAGCCATACTATAGCTCCTCCATTAAAAGTGAACACAGATACTGATGTAGATTTCCTCAAATCTTTATCAGTTTGAAAAACTGTGTTAGTGTATCATGTAAGGACCAAATCTTTAGCCCCATACACGAGCATATAGTTCCTCGTTCTCCTAAGATACTTGAGGATATAATTAACGACTCTCCAGAGATCAAATCCTGGATTGGATTGATACTTATTAACAATTCCTACGGCATAGGGCATATGTCTCATGTCCTCAACTTCTTGAGGTGTCTTAGGACACAGTTCCTTAGACATAAGAATTCCATGTCGGAAAGGTAGTGAACCCTTCTAGGAATTCTGCATCTTATATCTAACTAACATCTTGTAGATATAAGACACTTGAGACAGGACTAGCATTTCGTTCTTACGGTTCCTAACAATTCAGATCCTAAGAACAAACTCAGCTTCTCCCAAATCTTGCATTTTGAAATGAGTTGCTAGCCACTTCTAATGTCAGTAAGATAACCTACATCATTCCTAATGATTAGGATATTGATAATTTCCCAAAAGGTAGTTATTTAGGCCTCATTTATATAAGGATCTGTGTGTCTTTAATGCTTAATAGGGTTGGTTTTAGAGAGAGATTACATGTTTTAACCCATTTGGAAGAATGAAAGCTTTGGAAATCATTTTGTGCAGAATCTGTTGCTGAGTGATTGGAGGGAGCAAAGTCTGTGCTGCAGCAAAACGGGGAGCAGAAATGCCACGTCATAGCTCGTTAGCCAACTTCATGAACCGACTTCCGTTGAGCTATTTTCGGGATAAAAGAGCAAGGAGAGCCCTACACGTGTCCAAGTTGACCTAATTCAAGCCTCATATCCTTCTATATAAGGAAGTAGCCGTCCAAGTCAAAAGCATTCCATCTTTGTTTGGAAGCCGAGTAGTATAGAGAGATTAGAGATTACCAAGAACACCATCATTCGCAAGTTGATTAAGGAGATTATTATTTTCTTTATTGTCTTGTGATTATGGACATGCCTACTCAGATTGTAATTCATGTTTCCATGTTTATTATGAACTAAGTAGCTTAAGGTGTTGGTTAGGAACATGTAGTTGTTGCGCTTAACCTTTAGTAATATATTGATTATTGCATCTTGGTTAATTGGAGTTGAAACACATTCCAAAAGATCCGGAGTTCCGGGAGGAATCCGCTAATAATACTGCGAGAGTTGCATGATCAATAATATTGCTAGAGCATCTTTTTAAACAACTACTAAGCCTAACCAGCGTCTGTCTTTAATCTATTTGTCTATTTGTTTATTCTTTGTTCTGTCTTTTACTTTGCTCCAGCATAATTCTTATAAAATCAAATCATTTTTACCATCTTTGAAACCATTAGAAAGTTACACAAAATAGATAAAGTGGAGACTAATTCAGACCCTGGATTAATAATATTACTTGTTGCAGACTGTGTATACTTGCAAAAGAATTCTAGAGTCTTTTTAGATCATATTTTACTCACTCTAGGAGCCCAATAAGTTTTTGGCGCTGTTGTCGGGGACTTGAATAATTTTTTATCTGATTTGTTTTTTGTATGTCTTTTAGTGGTTTGGTGCTAGAACTTTTTTATTGTTTCTTTTGTTTTTGTAGGTGTGCGCTTGGTGCATGAGCGATCCGCCTGGGGTAAGGTTCGAGCTTGATCCAGAAATTGAGAGGACATTCAGGATCAGAAGAAGAGAGCAGCGCAAGAACCAGAACCAGATGGAGAACGTGTCGCGCCTTCCGAAGGGTCCTAAAGGTCCAGCAGACCCCCATAATCGTTTGCTGCAGCAAAACCCGCTGTTTGAACAAAATGAGCAGCAAAATAATCAGGCTGAGAATCCTATCTTGATAGCAAACGATATGACCAGAGCCATTCGAGTGTATGCTGTCCCCATTTTTAATGAGTTGAATCCAGGGATTGCACGTCCCCAAATTCAAGCGACGAATTTTGAAATGAAACCGGTAATGTTTCAGATGTTGCAAACCGTGGGACAATTCCATGGTTTGTCATCTGAAGACCCTCATTTACATCTTCAGTCTTTTCTAGGAGTTAGTGATTCTTTTGTAATTCAAATAGTGCCTAGAGATGCTCTTAGATTAACTTTGTTCCCATATTCTCTTAGAGATGAAGCAAAGTCATGGTTGAACTCTTTTGCTCCAGGATCAATTAGGACATGGGATGAGTTAGCTGAAAAATATTTGAGTAAATATTTCCCACCTAATAGAAATGCTAAATTAAGGAGTGAAATAGTAGGGTTTAGGCAACTTGAGGTTGAGACTTTTAGTGAGGCTTGGGAAAGGTTTAAGGAGCTTTTGCGAAAGTGTCCCCACCATGGTTTACCTCATTGTATTCAAATGGAAACATTTTATAATGGTTTAAATGGAGTAACCCAAGGTATGGTCGATGCTTCGGCTGGAGGGGCCCTTTTGGCAAAGACTTTTGATGAAGCTTATGAAATTTTAGAAAGAATATCGATTAATAGTTGTCAGTGGTCGGATGTTAGAGGCACAAATATAAAGGTTAAGAGTGTATTAGAGGTTGATGGTGTGTCCACTGGTGGGCGATTATCCGCAAGCGCACGGGTCGTCACAAGTAATATAAAACGGAAAGTATTCCGAGTATCGAATCCTCAGGGAGGCGAAGCGAAACTTAAGCAAATAATTAAAATTCTCTTGAGCACTGAAAATACTTAGGTGAAATAATATTTAGGGACCACGTTCATGCAATAAAAAGATTTAAATTCAAAATGACTAATGAAAACAAATTGATCAATCAGAAATAAAATGTGGAGAAAGAGTTTTCTTTAAATGGGAAGAGGGGTCTTGAAAATCAATGGTTAGCTAAATAATTGCTATAATTATCCTATCTCATTGCCCAACTAATTATAATCCTAGAATCTTCGTTAATCACAAAGGTTCTCCTGTCGGTTTCCCCTAATTGTAATTAATTCATTTTAACAACCTAAGTGTCCTTAGCGCCATTAAAAATCATTAATTATTACGCTCTGATTCATTTTAGGAATCTAAGTTTAATCAACTAATCCCGGTGTCACAACGGGCAATTAAACTAGTTGCATGGATTATGATCTATCCTAATTTCTCTCCGTCGAGTTTCCATTAAGAATCGAATCATTTCACAATTGGCCAGATTGAGTAAAGAATTAAGCACATCCATACAAATAATTAGGACATGGGCAAGAGACAAGAAATTATAACAATATTTTGACTATCATTTCATTTCAAGACCCCAAATTGGGGTTTAGCTACACATAATATTCACAATAATTACAAGGGAAAGCATATTAAAGAGCATAAAAGGAAAGGAATTGACCGTCGAAAAACCCCTCGCTGACGCTTGCAGCCCCCGCTGACTACTCCTCGAGCCTCTAAGATTGCTCCCAAAATTCCCAAAATTTTCCCACTAGAAAAATCCTCTAAAAAAGGCTCAAAAGCCTTGAGAGGGGCTCCAAAAAAGGAGCCTAAGAAAGGAAAGAAAGGATGAATTGATTGATGAGAAATGAGGCACCCAAGGGCGCCTATTTATAGGCCTTGAATAGGGGTAGCGTCGCGACGCTGCCTTGCTAAGCGTCTCGACGCTGTCCAGATTTTCCAGATTTTTCAGCTTCCTTTTGGGCTAATTTTTGGGCCTTCTTCTTCATTTCTCTTGGTCTCTTCTTCATAGATGTCTTCTTTGGGCCTCCAATTGCATCAAGCTAGGATTTGGGCTATAATTACTTCAATTTTGGCTCTTTTTCTCCCAAAATCACCAACTTAGCTCCTAAGGACCAAATAACAAAATTCATTAAATATATTCATTAAAAACACGATTAAAGCACCAAAAAGCTTAATAAATTGAGACTAAAATAGCGACATTTTAGCTCGCTATCACACCCCCAAACTTAAGCTTTTGCTAGTCCCGAGCAAAATAAATTCTAAAGATGCATGAAATAGAATTGCTCAACCCTCAATGATTTTTGAATTCTTAGGATCGAATGGAAAACATGCAAGTGGAATAAGCAAGCACCGCATACTCTTGAAGAAATCTTAAACTAGTTTGAACTTAAGATTAATGAATAGCATGCTCAAGACTTATCTATTGATTCTTTTACTAACCTAGATTAGTCTTATGGCTTTCTCCATTTGTTTTCCCCCTACACTGGCTAAGAGCCCCTAATACTTCGGAGTCCTTCTATCATGCAAAAAAAAGTAACTAGGGTGCCTGTCATCCTTTTCTTTTTTCATGGGGGAGTAGAATTCTCACATGATTTTTCTTCTTCTCTTCTTTTTCATTTCTTTTTCTTTTGCTCCTCCCCCAAACTTGCATTTTGATATCTAATGGTACTAGCTTTCACACTACGGTGCAGGGACCCTTAACCCGAATTTTATTCTCTGGTTGGCCTAACTGATCACACCGCAGGTAGCTCTTTTTACCCCTAGGTTTTTTTTCTTTTGAGCAAGCAAAAATTCTTTTACAACAGATTTTCTTTTTCTCACATTTTCTTTTGTTGCTTTTGCTTTTCTCTCAGCAGGCATAACATTTTTTCCTACCTAGTTCTTTAGAGCAATCAAGCATGAACTTCCTAATATTAGAAACTAAGCCTATCGGGGTGACAACAACTTTGAAAACTATAATAAGAATCTAGATTTTCAAAGACGTCATTAGATAAGCCTATTGCATGCTTTAGACATCAAAACTAAGTATCAAAAAATTTTAAAATTTCACAATTTCTGCCGTGCTCCCAGATTCCACAACATATAAACCATTTTCTCCCAAAATTTCAAAAATCACATCCTTGGCTATCATGGCTATCTATTCATGCATCCAACAGAATTTAAATATGCTCAACACAGCGGAAGCCTCCCCCCCAAACTTAAACTAAACATTGTCCCCAATGTTTTTAAAGCATAAAGAGAGATACTGAGACTTCCCTGAGCTAGGAGCGCTTTATCCTCTTCCTTTGAATCCATGAAAAATGGGAAATGTGGAATTTTGGGATTTGCTAAGGTGATCCTGCAAAACAAAATTGGATCACGGAGCAAAGAAAATTATTTACCGCAAAAACAACTAACTAAACTTTAATCCTTGGGTTGCCTCCCAAGCAGCGCTTTCTTTAACGTCTTTAGCTAGACTAGGCTCGGCACGCTTACGGAGGCTCAAAATAAAAATTTTCATCATCCTCCGGGCCCTGCAAGAAATCACGCACCGAATTGCAAACTACAAACAGGGGAGAAAAAAAACTTTCCCCTAGCCCATCTTCACTAAAGAGATTCTCATAATAACATTTTAGAAAATAATCAGCCGCATCAAATCTCTTTTCTAAATCTCTATTCTCAAAAAAATTGTTAACAGAGTCATCAAGCATTAAAATATCTACTAGTCTAGGATCTAGAGATGGCCTATCAATCATGCCAGTCCATTCATCAGAAAAAATATCTACATGCTCAGTAGATCCTTCAGACTCAGAATTAAAAAATGATTCAACTAGGCTATCACATGACTCATCATCAGAAGAATTAAAGAATTCAAGAATTTCAGGATCAGATTCTATACTATGCACAGATTCACGTTCTTCTGGGTCAGATTCTATGCTATACACATCATCAGGACATGAAAAAAAAGTATTCATATTGTCAGGATTCATGCATTCAGGAATGTCAAGATCAGATTCAATAGATTCACTGTAATCATGGTCAGATTCAAAATTATCTATCGAGCAATCTTTTTTATGCTTTTTATGTTTATGCTCAATGTCAGGCAATTCAATATCATCATCAAAATTATCCATTTCAGGCAATTCTAATTCATTTTCAAGGGAAGGTAAATCATCAACTACAGATCTTTCATTTTCACAAGCAGACAAGTCTAATTCATTTTCAAAGTCAGGCAGATCCAAATCATTTTCAAACAGAGGATTATCCATATATGCATCATGATCAAAATCCATATTATCAACAAGCATTTCTCCTAAGCCTAGGCCAAGATTATAGTCTACCTCTTCATCGTCATCAGTCAAGTATTCAGGCCCAACAGAAAAACATGTATGCAAACTACAAACAGATTCATCTTGGCCAAAAATACTAAACACGACTTTTTCATCATCAATGTTCAAGGTAAGTTTACCTGTATGCACGCTAATCTCAGCCTTACCAGTGGCTAGGAAAGGTCTGCCTAAGATAATTGGCACTTCTTTGTCCTCCTTCATGTCCAGTACCACAAAATCTACAGGGAAGATGAATTTGTTGACTTTCACCAACACGTCCTCCACAACACCCATCGGGTGGGTAATCGATCTATCAGCAAGCTGGAGAGTCACGTCAGTGTCTGTCATACCTGATAAACCAATCTTCCTGTATACAGAGTAGGGCATCAAATTTATACTTGCTCCTAAATCACATAGAGCCCTATCGAATGATACTTCTCCTATGGTACAGGGAACAATAAAACTCCCTGGGTCTTTCTGCTTAGAGGGTATCCTACCAGAAATAATGGTACTGCTACTCTCAGATAAATTAAAAACTTCTTTTTTCAGACTTTTCTTTTTAGAAAGCATTTCCTTCATGAATTTTCCATCATTTGGCATATTATACAAAGCTTCTACCAATGGAATATTCACAGACAACTTTTTAAACATTTCTAAGAATTTTTGAAATTGTTCATCTAATTTGACATTTTAAAATCTTTGAGGAAAAGGTAACTCCCTGTAATCAAAGGTTGGACATTGGCCCCTCCGCTTAGGCGGGGTAATATGCGAACCTCTGTCATGGTGGTTGCATGGAACCACTTCTTCCTCTATCAGCTTCTCTTTGTCATTCTGCCTCTCTTCTTCTTTTCTACCTGCAAGTTTGTTAGAAAAAACACATTTTAATTCAATAGAGTTGGGAGGATGTTGGAACCTTTCAGAGGAGGCTTTTTGTGCCTCAGTCCCTTCATCTTCATCCCTTATCTTTTCTTCTTCCTTTTTCTTCTCTGAACTGTCCTCCAGTCTTCTGCCACTTCTCAGAACCACCATCTTACACTGCTCTTTCGGGTTAGGCTCAGTATCGCTTGGAAATTTTCCCTTTTGAAGGGCATTTATTGCTGAAGCAATCTGACCTATCTGTACTTCCATGTTCTTTAGAGCTGCGTCGTGGTTGTTTACTGATGTCTGGAGACTCACATTCAATATTCTTTGTTCCTTGATGAATAAAGCCACCATCTCCTCCAGATTACTTTTCTTTTCAGGAGTACTCGATGATGCAAAACCTGGGGGTGGCTGCAAAACATTCTTCGTATTCGCATATGAGAAGTTCTCGTGATTGCGCAGATTGGGGTGGTAGAAGTTTGGTACTCCTTGAATATATGATCTATTTCCTATGTATTGAACTTCTTCCACATCTTGACCTTCCTTCTTTGAATGACCTTCAGCTAAGGTGGAAATGGACTTAACCACCTCAGATGACGTCAATTTGTTTAGTGCATTGGTCAGAGATGCCAGTTGCGCTTTCAGTGAACTTGACTCATCCAATTCATATAATCCAGCCTTTTTTGTAACTGTTCCTCTCTCCGTCGGCCATTGATAACTCGTTGCCGCCATTTCCTCAAGCGGGTCTTTGGCTTCTGTCACTATTTTTGAAAGAAAACTCCCTCCTACTGATGTGTCAAGGACTGTCTTTGTGGAGGAGTTTAATCCATTATAAAATAATTGTACCTGAAGCCAATCAGGATATCCGTGTTGGGGGCATCGCCTAAGCATTTCCTTATATCTTTCCCACGCTTCGTATAACTGCTCCTCGTCAAGCTGCCTGAATGTTCCAATTTCAGTCCGGAGCTTGGTAGTCTTAGCTGGTGGAAAAAATTTTGTCAGAAAAGCCTGGGCAAGCTCGTCCCAAGTACTGATGCTGCCCGTCTCGACTGATTCGAGCCAATCTTTTGCTTTATCCTGTAGAGAGAATGGAAATAGCCTCAATCTGATCGCGTCGGCCGGAACTCTGTTCATCTTTACCGTCCCGCATATCTCTAGGAATGATCCTAGATGAGAATGGGGGTCCTCGGAAGGATGTCCCTTGAACGAGTTATCGCATGCCATCTGAATCAACCCTGTTTTTAGCTCAAAATTTGTAGCTTGGATGGGGGCGTAAACAATTCCAGAATTCTCGGTAGGAAGAACTGGCTGCAAAAAATCTCTAATTGCCTTGGGAGCTTCTTCTTGGTGGGCCATCGTTTCTGCTAATCTTTTTTCTCTTCTAATGAATTTAAGAGTCCTGTTAATCTCAAGATCTAACGGAAACAAATCAACCACCTTGTTTCTTCGCATACAATGCTCCCAGACGACAAAAAAAAAACAAACAAAAATGAAAATAAAAATAATATTCACAAAATGATGAAAGAAAAAAAATATTTACACCTAAATTACCATTTATCCTTTTCTTTTCGATGTCAAGAAAAATTAATTTTTGCTTAAAAATCAAGTCTCCCCGACAACGGCGCCAAAAACTTGGTGGGCGATTATCCGCAAGCGCACGGGTCGTCACAAGTAATATAAAACGGAAAGTATTCCGAGTATCGAATCCTCAGGGAGGCGAAGCGAAACTTAAGCAAATAATTAAAATTCTCTTGAGCACTGAAAATACTTAGGTGAAATAATATTTAGGGACCACGTTCATGCAATAAAAAGATTTAAATTCAAAATGACTAATGAAAACAAATTGATCAATCAGAAATAAAATGTGGAGAAAGAGTTTTCTTTAAATGGGAAGAGGGGTCTTGAAAATCAATGGTTAGCTAAATAATTGCTATAATTATCTTATCTCATTGCCCAACTAATTATAATCCTAGAATCTCCGTTAATCACATAGGTTCTCCTGTCGGTTTCCCCTAATTGTAATTAATTCATTTTAACAACCTAAGTGTCCTTAGCGCCATTAAAAATCATTAATTATTACGCTCTGATTCATTTTAGGAATCTAAGTTTAATCAACTAATCCTGGTGTCACAACGGGCAATTAAACTAGTTGCATGGATTATGATCTATCCTAATTTCTCTCCGTCGAGTTTCCATTAAGAAACGAATCATTACACAATTGGCCAGATTGAGTAAAGCATTAAGCACATCCATACAAATAATTAGGACATGGGCAAGAGACAAGAAATTATAACAATATTTTGACTATCATTTCATTTCAAGACCCCAAATTGGGGTTTAGCTACACATAATATTCACAATAATTACAAGGGAAAGCATATTAAAGATCATAAAAGGAAAGGAATTGACCGTCGAAAAACCCCTCGCTGACGCTTGGAGCCCCCGTTGACTAATCCTCGAGCCTCTAAGATTGCTCCCAAAATTCCCAAAATTTTCCCACTAGAAAAATCCTCTCAAAAAGGCTCAAAAGCCTTGAGAGGGGCTCCAAAAAAGGAGCCTAAGAAAGGAAAGAAATGATGAATTGATTGATGGTTTGATTGATGAGAAATGAGGCACCCAATGGCGCCTATTTATAGGCCTGGAATAGGGGTAGCGTCGCGACGCTGCCTTGCTAAGCGTCGCGACGCTGCTGCGCATGCGGCTTGGGCAACAAGAAGGGGCAGCGTCGCGACGCTGACTTGCTAAGCGTCTCGTCGCTGTCCAGATTTTCCAGATTTTTCAGCTTCCTTTTGGGCTGATTTTTGGGCTTTCTTCTTCATTTCTCTTGGTCTTTTCTTCATAGATGTCTTCTTTGGGCCTCCAATTGCATCAAGCTAGGATTTGGGCTATAATTACTTCAATTTTGGCTCTTTTTCTCCCAAAATCACCAACTTAGCTCCTAAGGACCAAATAACAAAATTCATTAAATATATTCATTAAAAACACGATTAAAGCACCAAAAAGCTTAACAAAATAAGCAGGCTTTGCCCCAGCAAAATTCGGGAAGTTCTCTCGAGGCGATGATGAAAGAATTTATGGCTCGTACAGATACCAAAATTCAAAGTAATCAAGCTTCGATGAGAGCCCTGTAATTGCAAGTGGGTCAGCTAGCTAATGAGCTGAAAGCAAGGCCTCAAGGAAAACTTCCCTCGGATACTGAACACCCTCGAAGGGAAGGTAACTCTTAGGAGTGGTAAGCAATTAGAAGAGCCTAGTAAAACCCAGGTTATAGATAGAAGTGGTGATAAAAATGTTTTCGTTGAGAAAGAGTTGGAGTCTGGTCAGGGTGCTGGAGGCAGCAATAAAAATGCTAGAGCATCTGGTTCTGTTCCAGATGTGGAACCACCTTATGTGCCGCCCGCACCTTATGTACCACCTCTACCTTTTCCACAAAGGCAAAAGCCTAAGAATCAGGATGGTCAACTTAAGAAGTTTCTAGAGATTCTTAAGCAATTGCACATAAATATCCCTTTAGTAGAAGCTATTGAGCAGATGCCTAATTATGCTAAATTTCTTAAGGATATTTTAACTAAAAAGAAGAGGTTAGGTGAGTTTGAAACTGTATCTCTTACTGAGGAGTGTAGTGCTATTCTTAAGAATGAGCTACCACCCAAGGCTAAGGATCCAGGATCATTTACTATACCTGTATCTATAGGTGGAAAAGAGTTAGGTAGAGCACTCTGTGATTTAGGTGCAAGCATTAACCTTATGCCTCTTTCGGTCTATCGAAAGTTAGGTATTGGTGAAGCTAGGCCTACCACAGTCACACTCCAACTAGCTGATAGGTCCATCACATATCCAGAGGGTAAAATTGAGGATGTCTTAGTAAAAGTGGATAAATTCATATTCCCTGTTGATTTTATTATTTTAGACTACGAGGTTGATAAAGATGTCCCAATTATTCTAGGACGTCCATTTTTGGCTACTGGTAGGGCGTTAATTGATGTTCAAAAAGGGGAATTAACAATGAGAGTCTGTACTGAGGAAGTGAAATTTAATGTGTTTAAGGCCATGAAGTATCCAGACGAAATAGAGGATTGCTCTTTCATTAGGATTCTGGAGAGCACAGTTATTGAGACAGCAATACAGGATTCGGCTAGTAAGCATTCGGAAGAGCATGGAGAGGTTAGTGTAGAGGATTTGCAAGTTTGTTTGTTAGAAAGAAAAAATTAAAAAGAGTTGTTTAGGTGTGAGGATGTTTTTGAGTCTTTAGATTTAGATCAAAGGAAAGCTCCTCCTATTAAGCCATCCCTGATTGAGGCACCTACTTTAGATTTGAAGCCCTTGCCGAATCATCTAAATTATGTGTATCTTGGGGAAGGAGAGACATTGCCCATTATTGTTGCGTCAGATTTAATGCAAGAGCATGAGGAGGCCTTAATAAGATTGTTGCACCAATACCGGACAGCTTTAGGTTGGACGTTGGCTGACATTCAGGGAATTAGCCCATCTTTTTGTATGCACAAAATTACTCTAGAGGAGGGATCCTTTAGGAGTGTTGAGCAACAAAGAAGGCTTAACCCTGCAATGAAAGAGGTTGTTAAAAAGGAGGTGATTAAATGGTTGGATGCTGGGATCATTTATCCAATTGCCGATAGCTATTGGGTGAGCCCTGTCCAATGTGTTCCTAAAAAAGGAGGTGTCACTGTGGTAAGTAATAAAGGCAATGAGTTGATTCCAACCAGGACCGTAACTGGTTGGAGGGTTTGTATGGACTACAGGAGGCTTAATAAGGCCACCCGTAAGGACCATTTCCCTCTACCATTTATTGACCAGATGTTGGATAGATTGGCTGGTCAAGCCTACTACTGTTTCTTAGATGGTTACTCTGGGTATAACCAGATTACTATTGCTCCTGAGGATAAGGAGAAAACCACTTTCACTTGCCCTTATGGGACGTTTGCTTTTAGGCGAATGCCTTTTGGCCTTTGCAATGCTCCAGCAACATTTCAGAGGTGTATGTTAGCAATTTTTCTGATATGATTGAGTCCACTGTTGAGGTATTTATGGACGATTTTTCAGTTTTTGGAGAGTCTTTTTAGAATTGTTTAGATAATTTAGGCAAGGTGTTAAAGAGATGTGAGGATACCCAACAAGTTCTTAATTGGGAAAAATGTCACTTCATGGTGAAGGAAGGCATAGTGTTAGGTCATAGGATTTCTAAGAATGGTCTAGAAGTTGATACAGCAAAAATAGAGGTGATTGAAAGACTAGAACCACCGAATTCAGTGAATGGAATTCGGAGTTTTTTAGGACATGCTGGATTTTATAGGAGGTTCATAAAGGATTTTTCAAAAATCAGTAAACCTCTGTGTAACTTATTGTGTACTGATCATGTTTTTGACTTTAATGCAAATTGTAGGAAGGCTTTTGAGACATTAAAAGCTGCTTTAGTCTCAGCAGCTATTCTTTGTGCACCTAATTGTAATTTACCATTTGAGGTAATGTGTGATGCGACTGATGCTACGGTAGGTGCTATGCTGGGGCAAAAGCAGGGCAAATTTATCCATCCTATATATTATGCAAGCAGGGTTTTAAATGAGACACAAGTCAACTACACAACTACTGAAAAGGAGTTGTTAGCTGTGGTGTTTGCTTTTGAGAAATTCCGACCATATTTGGTTGGATCCAAAGTCATAGTGTTCATGGATAATGCAGCAATAAGGTATTTAATGACTAAGAAAGATGCAAAGCCTAGACTAATTGGTTGGGTTTTATTATTGCAGGAGTTCGACTTGGAGATAAAGGACAAGAAGGGATCAGAGAATGTTATTGCAGATCACTTATCTCGTCTTGATCCATCATCATCTTTGCTGGAGCAATTTGCCATTTCAGATTCTTTTCCAGATGAACAGCTTTTTGCTGTTGAGGTAAAGGTAGTCAGGGATGTCCCTTGGTATGCTGATATTGTCAACTTTTTGGTAAAGGGAGTCACTCCTATTGACTTGGACTGGAGGCAGAAGAAAAAATTTAAGCATGATGCAAGATTTTTCTATTGGGATGAGCCATTTATGTATAAGCAATGCTCTGACGGTATTATTCGCAGGTGTGTTTCAGGTGCTGAAGCAAAGGAAATCCTGAAGCAATGTCACTCTTCGCCGTATGGAGGTCATTTCAGAGGTCAGAGGACAACTATGAGGATTTTGCATTCTGGATTTTCTGGCCTACCTTATTCAAGGATGCCCATTGGTTTTACAAGCAATGTGATGCTTGCCAAAGGAGAGGAAACTTGGGGCCTAGAGATGAAATGCCTCTTACTTATATTTTAGAGGTTGAATTATTCGATGTATGTGGTATTGATTTTATGGGGTCATTTCCCCCTTCTAATGGCAATGCTTTTATCTTATTGGCAGTTGATTACGTGTCCAAGTGGGTGGAGGCCATTGCATGCCATCAGAGTGATGCCAAGACAGTTGCAAGGTTTCTTCAATCACACATCTTTGCGTGGTTTGGGACACCTAGAGCTCTAGTGAGTGATGAGGGTACACATTTTGTTAATAATATCTTAACTAAGTTGTTAGCTAAGTATGATATTAATCATACGATAGCTACTCCTTATCACCCACAAGCAAATGGTCAAACTGAAATTAGTAATAGGGAAATTAAATCGATTCTAGAGAAAGTAGTTCATCCATCGAGGAAGGATTGGTCTTTTAGGTTGGATGAGGCTCTTTGGGCTTATAGGACAACCTATAAGACTCCTCTAGGTATGTCTCTCTATAGGTTAGTATATGGGAAAGCTTGCCATCTACCATTAGAGTTAGAGCATAAAACGTTTTGGGCTTTGAAAAAGTTAAATTTTGATTTGAGTCGTGTAGGAGCAATCAGAATGTTGCAGCTTAATGAATTGGAGGAATTTCGCCAATTTTCTTATGAGAATGCGAAAATGTATAAAGAAAAGACTAAGCTGTGGCATGACAACAAAATAAAATCTAAAGAGTTTGTCAAAGGACAGAAAGTCTTACTTTATAATTCTAGATTAAAATTATTTCCTGGGAAGCTAAAATCTAAATGGTCAGGACCATTCACTGTGATTGAAGTTTTTCCCCATGGAGCAATTACTTTGCAGGATGAAAAATATGGGAGAGTGTTCAACGTGAATGGACAACGTGTGAAGCATTATTTGGGTGAGGAGTTTCAGTCGAAATATCCTTCCCTAAGGTTAGTTGATGATTGAGAGAGCAGGATTTTTGCGGGAGCATTTCACAGAGAAAAATTTTGAGCTCCCAGAGTTTGTATTAATTTTATTTTTCGTTGATTTATTTTTAATGTCGATTAGGATTAAGATTTGATTTTGCATGGTTTATTAGATTTTATCTTTAAGTATTTTTATTATTTTTGCTAGTTTAGATTTTATCTTTTTTTGTTTTGAATTTAAATTGATTTTTGGATTATTTATTTGGATTATCTTTGAATTATCTTTTCATTAATTAGATTTCATTTTCAGTTATTCTGTTTAGTTTAAATTAATAAAGATTTTCTCTAAATTAATTCGGCGTCAAGAAGGATTAAATTTGATTTGATTTGATTGGTTATTTTTAAATTTTGAAGATTTGATTTTCCTGTTTTTAAATTTGAATTGAGAGAGCAGGATTTTTGCGGGAGCATTTCACAGTGCAAAAATTTTGAGCTCCCAGTGTTTGTATTGGTTATATTTCGCTCATTTGTTTTTAATTTCGAATAGGTTAGATTTGATTTTGTGAGATTTATTAGATTTTATCTATAAATATTTGTTTAGATTTTATCTATTTCGTTTTAAATTTGTTTTGATTTTAGGATTATTTATTTGGATTATCTTTGAATTATCTTTGAATTAATTAGATTTCATTAGATTAGATCTAGATTTTATTTTCAGTTATTTTAATTCTGTTTAGTTTAAATTAATAAAAGATTTTCTCTAAATTAATTCGGCATCAAGAAGGATTAAATTTGATTTGATTTGATTGGTTATTTTTAAATTTTGAAGATTTTATTTTCTTGTTTTTAAATTTGAATTCCGTATCCAAGATTCTTCAGGTTCAGCAGGTTGTTGCGGCAAAGTTATGGCTGGAGCAAAATCATTCGAATCAGAAGGGATTTCGTTGAAAATTTATTATTTTAACCGTTGGGATTTTCTTTAAATTTTCGCAGGTAAATTTGCATGCGTCATTTGATGAGGCCACGTGTTCCACAGAGATCATTCGACGGTCTGGTTAGTTGACAGCGCATAATGATTTACCATGGGCGATTAAAATTCACCACTTTACCGTTAATGGTTTAAATTCAACGGTAATTTAATTTAATGGTAGCAAATCTTTTCGGTTAAGATTTCAAATTGTTGGAGCCCTATTTATTAACAGCCTCTGGTAGGTAAGTTTCACTTCGTCTTTTTGTTTAAATCTTGCCATCTGCATTCTTTCTTTTCCTATTTCATTCTCTGTAAAACCCTTTGAACCTTCAATGGCCAAAACGAGAGCGAGAAAAGAGAGGGATAATGAGGAAGAAGAGATACAAGTTACTCTCGAGGTTCAGAACGCAAAAACGAAAAAGAAGAGGACGCCGGAGGAAAAAGAAGCGAAGAGAAGGAAAAGGCAGCAAAGGGCTGCAGATCAAGAAGAGGTCCAGGAGGCAGCAATTGAGGTTGCTGCCACAGTAGTGGAAGAAGACCCAAGAGAACCAGAAGAACAAAACCTAGAACAGGCTGAGCAGGGAGTTGTGGATACAGAGGAAGTTCGGGTGGAGGATCAAGAAAGTGCGCAGATAGAGGTTGCGACTGAGAATGAGCCAGTTCAAGAGGCTCGAGTGGAGTTGATCATGCCGGAGGTACCTAAGCGTTGCCGCATTAAGCGGAAAGCCGGTCGTATTCAGGTAGTTCAAACTGATACCCCCTCGCCCCCAACTACTGACTCTGAAAAAGACAATACAGAGAGAGAGGAACAAGAGAAGAAGGAAGCTGAAGAGAAGACGAGAGAAGAATAAGCAAAAAGGGCTGAGGAAGAGATTCTGCCCAAGCGAAGAGAAGACAAGGGCAAAGGAATTGCTGAGGCATCGGGTGAGACTGGCGAGATTGAGGAACCAAGGTTGCCTTTTATTCGCTTCGTCAACGACCTTGCTTGAGCAAAATACCAGGAGGTGCTGAAACGTGACTTCTTTTTCGAACGAGGGTTTGGCAGTGATTTGCCTAGGTTCTTAGAGTTTGGAATAGCGAACCTTGGGTGGAAGCAGTTTTGTGCGAAACCAGAACCTGTCAATTCCGACATTGTTCGGGAATTTTACGCTAATCTTGATGTTAAGGATGACTTTGAGGTTATAGTTCGAGGAGTGCCTGTACAGTGCAGCCCAGAAGCCATTAATGATTTGTTTAATCTCCAGGATTTTCCGCATGCAATTTTTAATGAGATGATGGTTGCACCATCTAGCGACCAATTAAGTGCAGCTGTCCGAGAGGTTGGCATTGAGGGTGCTCAATGGAGGGTGTCGCAGACGCGGAAGCACACGATTCAAGTTGCTTATTTGAAGAGTGAAGCCAACACTTGGATGGGTTTCATTAGGCTACGCTTACTGCCGACAACTCACGACTCCACAGTATCTTGGGACAGCGTATTGCTTGCCTTTGCTATTCTTCGCTCGATGAGTATTGATGTAGGAAAAATAATTTCTTCTAAGATTGTTGATTGCTGGTAAAAGAAGGTGGGGAATTTGTTCTTCCCAAATACAATTACTATGCTGTGTAGAAACGCAGGGGTTCTAGTGGATGAGAATGATGTAATTTTATTTGATAAGGGGATCATTGATACGCCCAATTTGGCGTGGCTCCAGCGTACGCAGGAGATACGACAAGGAGGGCTAATCTACATCATGAATACAATTCTAGAACAACTGGCACTGTTGGCCAGTAGGCAGGAGTTTGCTGAAAGGCAAACTTTAACCTTCTGGACCTATGTTAAGAATCGTGATGCTGGTTTGAAGAGGGCGCTACAGGAGAATTTGTCAAAGCCATATCCAACCCTCCCTGCATTCCCCGAAGACTTACTGAACCCCTGGATTCCACCGCCGCCTACTGAGAAGGAAGATGAAGAGGAAGATTTAGGTCAGGAAGATTGAAGGAGGATTTGAGTGCGCAATATTTTTTATGGCATATTTTGTTTGCTGGCGCATTCCTGACCACATCTTCTTATATAATTGCTTGTCTGTTTCTTTTTAATTTTTCTGATGCTAAAAAATATCTGCTTTGTAATGTTTTTCTTAATGTTAATCACATTTCTAGATGTTTCCATTCCATGACCACTGACTAACTCTAAGTTAACTATTTTCTTCTGAATTTTTGAAGCTTGAACTGATTTCGCTTAATTAGATCAAGGTATTCTAATATCCAGAAACCTTTTTGCTTGAGCATTTCTTTTAGCCTAGATTGTTGTTGCGGCAAAGAAGATTTTGGAGGTAGTATTGACTTTTATGATCCACTTTAAGCTTAGTTCTAGTCCCACGCTTAGTTTAAAATTCAGATAAAAAAATTTACATTTGGGGGTATAATTGCAATAATTAATGATTCATTGGGGACAATGAATAATTTAAGTTTGGGGGACTTTTTGCTACTCCAATTATTTTCCTCGAGCATTCCTCTCCTTCAAGTAAAAATTTGTTAGGTTATTGAGTAACCGGGGACATTTGTGATACCCACAGTTTGTCTTCGCATCAAAAGATGACCTAGGAAATAAGAAAAATGAAAAATTATTTGCTGAAAAAAAACGATTGTTGAAAATTTTGCTGAAAAATTTGATGGAGCAAAAGTTTTAAAGGATGAATGATGATCCAGAAGTTTTCCTGTCTCCCAAAACTTAGGTGAGCTTTATCATAAAATGTTGACATTCTAAGGGGCAAGAGATGGAATAACTAAGGATTTTTTAGCTTTATAAAGAGTATTGAGCCTAGTTGGTGATAAGTTTGAGGCAAGGGTATACTGCACCATAAAGTGGGTCATCCCATGCTTAAGAGCTTATGACTGTAGGGTTGCTTAAAGTCTGAAAAACAAGAATATAAACCCATTGAAAATTTGTGATCTAATGTGTCTGATAATAGAGCTAAACTGTGGTAAGTTCTTAGAATTGATTTAAAAGTGGTGATTATTTGTCCATGCCAAAGGAATCATTTTGCTGCAGCAAAGCTCGGTTTTGCAGATTGCTCAGGTAAAGGTTAAAGGCAGTATTGGATTGTTTAATTTGATTAAGCTAATTCTTTGTCTAGTGTTTTAAATTCTTAAGGAAAGGTAAAGTTAGTATTGCTCGGGACGTGCAATAGTTCAAGTTTGGGGGTGTGATAACTGCCCAAAAGGTAGTTATTTAGGCCTCATTTATATAAGCATTTGTGTGTCTTTAATGCTTAATAGGGTTGGTTTTAGAGAGATATTACATGTTTTAACCCATTTGGAAGAATGGAAGCTTTGGAAATCATTTTGTGCAGAATCTGTTGCTGAGCGACTGGAGGGAGCAAAGTTTGTGCTGCAGCAAAACGGGGAGCAGAACTGCCACGTCACAGCTCGTTAGCCAACTTCATGAACCGACTTCTGTTGAGCTATTTTCGGGATAAAAGAGCAAGGAGAGCCCTACACGTGTCCAAGTTGACCTAATTCAAGCCTCTTATCCTTCTATAAAAGCAAGTAGCCGTCCAAGTCAAAAACATTCCATCTTTGTTTGGAAGCCGAGTAGTATAGAGACATTAGAGATTACCAAGAACACCATCATTCGTAAGTTGATTAAGGAGATTATTATTTTCTTTATTGTCTTGTGATTATGGACATGCCTACTCAGATTGTAATTCATGTTTCCATGTTTATTATGAACTAAGTAGCTTAAGGTGTTGGTTAGGAACATGTAGTTGCTGCGCTTAAACTTTAGCAATATATTGATTATTGCATCTTGGTTAATTGTTGTGCCTATTTACATTTTATGCCCGCCTGGCCAGCCGGTGTGAATATCTCTCTCTAGTTTCAGGGATGATTTAGAGAGTGTGTGGCAATTATCCACACTACGATCATTGTGTATTGGTGAACGCCAGTGACTGAGCTAGGGATAGTCAGTTGCCTAGTGCTTGATCGGTCGCACTTCATTGGGGTTGAAATACATTCCAAAAGATCTGGAGTTCCAGGAGGAATTCGCTAATAATACTGCGAGAGTTGCATGATCAATAATATTGCTAGAACATCTTTTTAAACAACTACTAAGCCTAACCAGCGCCTGTCTTTAATCTGTCTGTCTATTTGTTTATTCTTTATTCTGTCTTTTACTTTGCTCCAGCATAATTCTTATAAAATCAAATCATTTTTACCTTCTTTGAAACCATTAGAAAGTTACACAAAATAGATAAAGTGGAGACTAATTCAGACCCTGGATTGATAATATTACTTGCTGCAGACTGTGTATACTTGCACAGGAATTCTAGGGTCTTTTTAGATCATATTTTACTCATTCTAGGAGCCCAACAGATATCAATCTCATACAACACTAAGAAAGCTATTGAACTATTGACAATTACTCGTAAACACAAGACTCATCAATGTTCTGATTAAAGCGAAAAGATTTGATCACTATATCAAATCTTATATTCCAAGATCGAAATGCTTAGGTCAATCCATGAATGAATCACTTGAGCTTGCAAATCCTTTTGCTTTTGATCTTGTTGTATGAACCCTTCTGGTTAAGACCTTTAATGTCTCGTTTCTTCTTGTAAATCCACTTGTAACCTTGTGGTGTTACCTATAAAGCAAATCTACAAGATCCTAGATGGAATTGAAATACAAAGACTTCATTTCCAAGTCCATGGCTTTAATCCACTTGTCCTTGTCAACATCATTCATTGCTCATCTCTAGGACAATGAATCCTCTATGTCATCATCAAGTATGATGACCTAGGCTTCAATCAAGCCCATGTAATGTTCAGGTTATAAAACAACCCTCCCACTACATCAAGGCACTCTCAACTCTTGAGATTGATGTGACTGACCAAATGCATTGGTCCATCAACAACTCTTGATGAATAACCAGCCTCATCAACAACTCTTGTTGATGTTCCTGTAGCTTCATTAGCTTTCCACTTAAACCGACCTTACTTTGTGGCTTATGATTACACATGTGGTCTTCTTCTTAAAATGTAGCATTTGTCAATACAAATTCTTTATTCTCTTGTGGATTGAAGAAGTATCCACTTCTCGTTTCCTTTAGGGTAGCCTACTAAGTAGACATAATTTTTAACGGTGTTCTAGTTTCCTTTGGGTTAGTGTTGGGTTCCTAGAGTGAGCAAAAATATGATATGAAATACTCTAGAATTCCTGTGCAAGTATACACAGTCTGCAGCAAGTAATATTTATCAATCCAAGGTCTGAATGAGTTCTCACTTTATCTATTTTGTATAACTTTCTAATGGTTTAAAAGATAATAAAAATGTTGGGTTTTATCGGAATTATGCTGAAGCAAAATAAATGATAGACAGACAGATTAAAGACAGGCGCTGGTTAGGTTTTAGTGATTGTTATAAAATATGCTCTAGCAATATTATTGATCATGCGTTTCCCACAGTATTATTAGCGGATTCCTCCCGGAACTCCGAATCTTTTGGGATGTGTTTCAACCCCAATGAAGTGCGACCGATCAGGCACTAGGCAACTGGCTATCCCTAGCTCAGTCACTGGCGTTCACCAATACACAATGATCGTAATGTGGAGAATTGCCACACACTCTCTAAATCATCCCTGAAACTAGAGAGAGCTATCCATACCGGCTGGCCAGGCGGGTATAAAATAAGAATAAGCACAACAATTAACCAAAATGCTATAGTCCATTTATTACTAGAGATGAAGCACAGTAATCACATTATTCCTAACCAACACCCTAGCTACTTAGTTCATAATAGGCATGGGAATACGAATTACAATCTGAGTATGCATGTCCATGACCACAATTTAAGAAGGAAAATAAACTCCCTAATCAGCTTGTGGATGATGGTGTACTTGATGATCTTCAATCTCTATACTATTCGGCTTCCAATGGAAAACATGGAATACCCTTGACTTTGACCGCTACTTCCTTTTATAGAAGGATGGGAGGCTTGAATTAGGTCAACTAGGACACGTGTAAGGTTCTCCTTGATCCTTTATCCCGAAAATATCTTAATAGAAGTCGGTTCATGAAGTTGGCTAACGAGTTGTGATATGGCAGTTTCTGCTCCCAGTTTTGCTGCAGCATAGAATTTGCTCCTTCCAGTCGCTCAGCAGCATAATCTGCACAAAGTGATTTCCAAAGCTTCCATTCTTCCAAATGGGTTAAATCATGTAATATCTCTATAAAACCAACCCTATTAAGCATTAAAGACACACAAATCCTTATATAAATGGAGCCTAAATAACTACCTTTTGGGCAGTTATTTGTTAGCCACAAGCACATGTGCTAGACACACCAAAAACTGAAATAACGTAAACTACCTTTACGCCATGTCCACAAATAAAAGACGTTTTAGAAACACTTTGATGGAACTTTGTTCAAAATGTGCTTGCAGTCAATAATGTATAACCCCAAAACGAGTAAGGAAATTGAGCATAGCTCAACATGAATCGAACCATATCCAATAGGGTTCTATTTCTCCTAACTGAGATTTAAGATGTGATCCCATGTACTATCAAATAGTTCTGGAATCTCAAATCTCATATACTCTACACTTCGATCAGATCGAAGTGTTTTTATCATCTCACCTAACAAGTTTTCAACTTCAATCCTAAGCTCCTTCGAAAATCTCAAGAGTTTTAGACTTAAATTGCATTAGGTAAGATACATATACCTTTGAATAATCATCTACAAAAGGGATGAATTATTCATGCCCTCTGATAGGACCTAAATAGTCCTATTTTATCGCCTCAAATCTAAGCTTGTTAGAGTTATTTTATGCTTTACTTGTCCAATTTATAGGTTAATTGAGCTTAGGCCATGTCGGGAGCCGATCACACTAATTGGTGTTAATTTGGGCGAATTAGGTTGTTTTTGGAGCCATCTTAATGTCTTGGACAAAAAGGAGATGAAGAGACCCAAATGTGCTGAAGCGAGCCTGAATTATGACACCGAAAGCCAAGGATTGAAGCCTCGAACCTCGAAGAAGCGAGAACGAGCCGAGAAAAGGAGCAGGAAGTCGAGCCAAGAGGCTGGCGTCGAGACGCCGGTCTTGGCAACGAGACGTCGACTCGATTTCGACCCGAAGACAAAAGTAAGCAGCGTCGAGATGCTATGCCCTGGTCTCTCGACGCCGGCGACTTTTCTATATATATTAGGTCTCGGTTTAGTCCACCGGGAGGTTAGATTTTGGGTCCCTTTTACGATTTCTTTGCCTCTTTTACTTTCCAACACCTTTGTAGACCATTGTTGGTCATTTACTATGGATTCTTTCATGTTATTTATCGCTTTTACTTCATCTATGCGTAGCTAAACTTCTTTAGATCGTTGGATTGGATTTATGTCTTTATTCCTAATGATATTATTTGAGTTTTCAGGTTCATATCTTCTGTCCTTGCTGTATTTTCATTAAGTTTTGCATGTAATCCCGTTTAAACCAATACATGAGGCTAGTCAATTAGGTTTGACGCCTTATGCGATTACAACTTGTGTATTCTATCAGTTATTTGAGATAGCCACTAGGTTGAGGCAAGCCACTCTCTACGCGAGACGACCCTTGATAAGCCTAGGGTACATGTTAAAGGTTGTAGGAATTTAGATTTCAATTGCATTTGAATTTAGTTCCTACGATTCTGGACCCATGATCCCAAAGTGGCTAGTTTTAATAGGTAGTTGTAAAATTGCTTGTTAATTAACTAGTTAGATATAGGTAGTAACCGTTGCAGAGGTCTCATATGGTTACTACATTATGCATAAGGGGTGGTGAGCGATAGAGTCTATATTAATTAATCTTGTTAATTGTCGAATTCACAATTAGCGAGCTAATTAGCACAGGTAAATGGAGAGGGGTCCTCCGAGTAACCCAGAAGCCGACTGGACTAATGAAATCAATTTAGAGCAACCATTAGAGAAAACTAAAAAGCCAATGAATTAGAATCAAGCATAATAAATCTCAATCCAACGATCCCTTTTTATGTATTTGATCCAGCCTAATTTCTACTTTGCATGTTTAGTTTTGTGTCATCTAAAATTCAGATCTCAGTTATTTTATTTTATTTTATTTTTGTTTGTCATTCATCATCAAAGAAATCCCCTTGTCTTAATAAGCACGAAATCCTACACTTATTAGATCCCCCTTCCCTGTGTTCGACTATAGCTGCTATTGCTACAAAATTGGTAGTAGTGCCAAGGATTATAAATTTTATTTGATGACTTAGGGAGAATTCGACACCCTTCTAGCGGTCCCGTCAAGCTGGCGCTGTTGCCGGGGAAGAGCGTTGATAACTGCCCAAAAGGTAGTTATTTAGGCCTCATTTCTACAGAGATTTGTGTGTCTTTTGTGCATAATAGGGTTGGTTTTAGATGGATATTATATGTTTTAACCCATTTGGAAGAATGAAAACGTTGGAAATTATTTTATGCAGAATATGTTGCTGGGCGACTGGAGGGAGCAACTTCTGTGTTGCAGCAAAGTTGGGAGCAAAAACTGCCACGTCACAGCTCGTTAGCCAAGTTGACAAACCGTCTTCTGTTGAGTTATTTTCGTGATAGAGGAGCAAAGAGAGTCGTCCACGTGTCTAGGTCAACCTAATTCAAGCTTGCTTCAACTCTATAAAAGGAGGTAGCCGCCCAAGTCAAATTCATTCCACTTTTGGGAGAAAACATTCCATTCTTGGAAAGTTACTTCCACCTTTGGGAGCCGAATAGAGAGAAGATTGGAGACCACCTAGAAGACCATCATTGCAAGCTGATCGAGGAGATTAATATTTCCTTTTATTATCTTGTAATTATGGACATGGTTACTCAGATTGTAACTTGTGTTTCCATGCATATTATGAACTAAGAAGCTTAGGCGTTGGTTAGGAACAATGTGATTGTCGTGCTTCAGTTTTAGTAATAGATATTGATTAATGCATCTTGATTAATTGTTGTGTTCATTTATATTTTGTGCCCGTCTGGCCAGCCGGTATGAATACCTCTCTCTAGTTTCAGGGATGATTTAGGGAGTGTGTGGCGATTAATAACACTAGATCATTGTGTATTGGTGAACGCCAGTGACTGAGCTAGGGATAGTCAGTTGCCTAGTGCTTGATCGGTAGTACTTCATTGGGGTTGAAACACATTCCAAAAGATTCGGAGTTCTGGGAGGAATCTGCTAATAAGACTGCGAGAGTTTGAATGATCAATAATATTGCTAGAGCATCTTTTAAAACAATTACTAGATCCTGACCAGCGCCTGTTTCTAATCTGTCTGCCTATTTGATTATTTTATGTTCTGTCATTTCTTTTGCTTCAACATTATTCTTATAAAACCCAATCATTTTTACCTTCTTTGAAACCATTAAAGAGCTATACAAAATAGATAAAGTGGAAGTTGGTTCAGGCCTTGGATTGATAATACTTATTACTTGCTGCAGACTGTGTATACTTGCACAGAGTTCTAGAGTCTTTTATACCATATTTTTACTCACTCTAGGAACCCAACAAGTTTTTGGCGCCGTTGTCGGGGACTTGAATAAGTTTTTATCTGATCTGTTTTGTGTATGTGTTTTAGTGGTTTGGTGCTAGAACTGTTTGATTGTTTCTTTTGTTTTTGCAAGTGTGAGTTCGGTGCATGAGCGATCCACCTGGGGTAAGGTTCAAACTTGATCCAAAAATCGAGAGGACATTCAGGAGAAGAAGGAGAGAGCAGCGCAGGAACCAGAACCAAATGGATAACGCGTCGCGTCATCCGCAGGGTCCTGAAGATCCAGCAGATCCCCAGAATCGCTTGCTGCAGCAAAATCTGCCGCTGGAGCAAAATGAGCAGCAAAATAATCAGGCTGAGAATCCTATCTTCGTAGCGAACGATAGGACCATAGCCATTCGAGCATATGCTTTTCCAATGTTTGATGAGTTGAATCCAGGGATTGCACGCCCTCAAATTCGAGTGGGAAATTTGTAAATGAAACCGATAATGTTTCAGATGTTGCAAACCGTGGGTCAATTCCATGGTTCGTCATCTGAAGGTCCTCATTTACATTTTAAGTCTTTTCTAGGAGTTAGTGATTCTTTTGTAATCCAAGGAGTGCCTAGAGATGCTCTTAGATTAACTTTGTTCCCGTATTCTCTTAGAGATGGAGCAAAGGCGTGGTTAAATTCTTTTGCTCCAGGATCGATTAGGACATGGGATGAGTAAGCTGAAAATTTTTTGAGTAAATATTTCCCACCTAATAGAAATGCTAAATTAAGGAGTGAAATAGTAGGGTTTAGGCAACTTGAAGATGAAACTTTTAGTGAGGCTTGGGAGAGGTTTAAGGAGCTTTTACGAAAGTGTCCCCACCATGGTTTACCTCATTGTATTCAAATGGAAACATTTTACAATGGGTTAAACAGAGTAACCCAGGGTATGGTTGATGCTTCGACTGGAGGGGCCCTTTTAGCAAAAACGTTTAATGAAGCCTATGAAATTTTAGAAAGAATATCTACTAATAGTTGTCAGTGGTCGGATGTTAGAGGCACAAGTAAAAAGGTTAAGAGTGTACTAGAGGTTGATGGTGTATCCACCATTAGGGCTGATCTTGCAATGATTGCTAACGCTCTTAAGAATGTGACAGTGATTAGTCATCAGCAGCCACCAGCTGTGGAGCCTGCTGTGTTGGTGAACCAAGTCACAAAGGAAGCATGTGTCTATTGTGGTGAAGATCACAACTACGAGTTTTGCACCAGCAATCCAGCTTCTGTGTTTTTTGTAGGTAATCAAAGGAATAACCCTTATTCTAACTTTTATAATCCAGGTTGGCGCAACCACCCAAACTTCTCATGGGGAGGACAAGGAAGTAATGTGCAGGCACAGCAAAAGGTGAACCAGTCGGGATTTGCGAAAGCGCAGGTATTGCCCCAACGAAATAAGCAGGCTCTGTCCCAGCAAAATTCGGGGAATTCTCTCGAGGCAATGATGAAAGAATTTATGGCTCGTACAGATGCTGCAATTCAAAGTAATCAGGCTTCAATGAGAGCTTTGGAATTGCAGGTGGGCCAGCTGGCTAATGAGCTGAAGGCAAGGCCTCACGAGAAACTTCCCTCAAATACTGAACACCCTCGAAGGGAAGGTAAGGAGCAGGTGAAGGCGGTGACTCTTGGGAGTGCTAAGCCACTAGAAGAGCCTAGAAAAACCCAGGGTATAGAAAAGAATTGTGATAAAAATGTTGTTGTTGAGAAAGAGTTGGAGTCTAGTCAGGGTGCTGGAGGTAGCAATAAAGATGCTGGAGCATCTGGTTCTGTTCCAGATGTGGAACCACCTTACGTATCGCCCCCACCTTATGTACCACCTCTACCATTTCCACAAAAGCAAAAGCCTAAGAATCAAGATGGTCAATTTAAAAAGTTTTTAGAGATTCTTAAGCAGTTGCATATAAATATCCCTTTAGTAGAAGCCATTGAGCAAATGTCTAATTATGCTAAATTTCTTAAGGATATTTTAACTAAAAAGAAGAGGTTAAGTGAGTTTGAAACTGTATCTCTTATTGAGGAATGTAGTGCTATTCTTAAGAATGGGCTACCACCCAAGGCTAAGGATCCAGGATCATTTACTATACTTGTATCTATAGGTGGAAAAGAATTAGGTAGAGCACTCTGTGATTTAGGTGCAAGCATTAACCTTATGCCTCTTTCGGTCTATCGAAAGCAAGGTATTGGTGAAGCTAGGCCTACCACAGTCACGCTCCAACTAGCGGATAGGTCTTTCACATATCCAAGAGGTAGAATTGATGATGTCTTAGTAAAGGTAGATAAATTCATATTTCTAGTTGATTTTATTATTTTAGACTATGAGGCTGATAAAGATGTCCCAATTATTCTAGATCGTCCATTTTTGGCTACTGGTAGGGAGTTAATAGATGTTCAAAAAGGGGAATTAACAATGAGAGTCTGTAATGAGGAAGTAAAATTTAATGTGTTCAAAGCCATGAAGTATCCAGACGAAATGGAAGATTGCTCTTTCATCAGGATTCTGGAGAGCACAATTGTTGAGACAGCAATAAAGGATTTGGCTGATAAGAATTTGGAAGATCGTGGTGAGGTTAGTGTAGAGGATTTACAAGTTTGTTTGTTAGAAAGAAAAAATGAAAAAGAATTGTTTAGGTGTGAGGATGTTTTTGAGTCTTTAGATTTAGATCAAAGGAAGGCTCCTCCTATTAAGCCATCCCTGATTAAGACACCTACTTTAGATTTAAAGCCCTTGCCGGATCATCTAAAGTATGTGTATCTTGGGGAAGGTGAGACGTTGCCCATTATTGTTGCATCAGATTTAATGTCGGAGCATGAGGACGCCTTAATAAACTTGCTGCAACAATAACGCAAGGCTATAGGTTGGACATTGGCTGAGATTCAGGGAATTAGCCCATCTTTTTGCATGCATAAAATCACTCTTGAGGAGGGATCCTTTAGGAGTATTGAGCAACAAAGAAGGCTTAACCCTGCAATGAAAGAGGTTGTTAAAAAGGAGGTAATTAAATGGTTGGATGCTGGAATCATTTATCCAATTGCAGACAGCAATTGGGTAAGCCCTATCCAATATGTTCCTAAGAAATGAGGTGTCACTATGGTGAGCAATAAAGACAATGAGTTGATCCCAACCAGGACAGTAACTGGCTGGAGGGTTGCATGGATTATAGGAGGCTTAATAAAGATACCCATAAGGACCATTTCCCTCTACCATTTATTGATCAGATGTTGGATAGGTTGGCCTGTCAGGCCTACTACTGTTTCTTAGATGGTTATTCTGGGTATAACCAGATTACTATTGCTCCTGAGGATCAGGAAAAAACCACTTTCACCTGCTCGTATGGGACGTTTGCTTTTAGGCGAATGCCTTTTGGCCTTTGCAATGCTCCAGCAACATTCCAGCGGTGTATGTTGGCAATTTTTTCTGATATGATTGTGTCCACTGTTGAGGTATTCATGGACGATTTTTTAGTTTTGGAGGGTGTTTTCAGAGTTGTTTGGATAATTTAGGTCAGGTGTTAAAGAGATGTGAGGATAACCATCTAGTTCTTAATTGGGAGAAATGCCACTTCATGGTGAAGGAGGGCATAGTGTTAGGTCATAGGATTTCTAAGAATGGTCTAGAAGTTGATAGAGCAAAAATTGAGGTTATTGAGAGACTAGAACCACCGAATTCAGTGAAGGGAATTCGAAGTTTTTTAGGTCATGCTGGATTTTATAGGAGGTTCATAAAGGATTTTTCAAAAATCAGTAAACCTCTTTGTAACTTCTTGTGTACTGATCATGTTTTTTACTTTAATGCAGATTGTAGGAAGGCTTTTGAGACTTTAAAGGCTGCTTTAATCTCAGCACCCATTCTTTGTGCACCTAATTGGAATTTACCATTTGAGGTAATGTGTTATGCGAGTGATGCTACGGTAGGTGCTATGCTGGGGCAAAAGCAGGGCAAATTTATCCACCCTATATATTATGCGAGCAGGGTCTTAAATGAGGCACAAATCAACTACACAACTATTGAAAAGGAGTTGTTTGCTGTTGTGTTTGCTTTTGAGAAATTTCGGCCATATTTGATTGGATCCAAAGTCACGGTGTTCACGGATCATGCAGCAATAAGGTATTTAATGTCTAAGAAAGATGCAAAACCTAGGCTAATTCGTTGGGTTTTATTATTGCAGGAGTTCGACTTGGAGATAAAGGATAAGAAGGGATCAGAGAATGTCATTGCAGACCATTTGTCTCGTCTTGATCCATCATCATCTTTGCTGAAGCAAACTGCCATTTCAGATGCTTTTCCAAATGAACAGCTTTTTACTATTGAGGTAAAGGTAGTCAGGGATGCCCCTTGGTATGCTGATATTGTAAACTTTTTGGTAAAGGAAGTCACTCCTATTGATATGGATTGGAGGTAAAAGAAAAAGTTTAAGCATGATGCAAAATTTTTCTATTGGGATGAGCCGTTTATGTATAAGCAATGCTCTTACGATATTATTCGTAGATGTGTTTCAGGTGATGAAGCAAAGGAAATCCTGGAGCAATGTCACTCTTCGCCATATGGAGGTAATTTCAGTGGTCAGAGGACAGCTATGAGGATTTTACATTGTGGATTTTTCTGGCCTATCTTAATTAAGGATGCTCATTTGTTCCACAAGCAGTGTGATGCTTGCCAAATGAGAGGAAATTTGGGGCCTAGAGATGAAATGCCTCTTACTTACATTTTAGAAGTTGAATTATTCGATGTATGGGGTATTGATATTATGGGGTCGTTTCCCCCTTCTAATGGCAATGTCTTTATCTTATTGGCAATTGATTACGTATCCAAGTGGGTGGAGGCCATCGCATGCCATCAGAGTGATGCCAAGACAGTAGCAAGGTTTCTTCAATCGCACATCTTTGCATGGTATGGGACACCTAGGGCTCTAGTGAGTGATGAGGGTACACACTTTGTTAATAATATCTTAACTAAGCTTTTAGCTAAGTATGGGATTAAGCATATGATAGCTACCCCTTGTCACCCACAAGCAAATGGTCAAGCTGAAATTAGTAATAGGGAAATTAAAGCTATTCTAGAGAAAGTAGTCCATCCATCTAGAAAGGATTGGTCTTTTAGGTTAGATGAGGCTCTTTGGGCTTATAGGACAACCTATAAGACTCCTCTAGGTATGTCTCCCTATAGGTTAGTATATGGGAAAGCTTGTCATTTACCATTAGAGCTTGAGCATAAAACGTTTTGAGCTTTGAAAAAGTTGAATTTTGATATGAGTCGTGCAGGAGCAATAGGAATGTTGCAGCTTAATGAACTGGAGGAATTTCGAAAATTTTCTTATGAAAATTCGAAAATATATAAAGAAAAGACTAAGATGTGGCATGACAAGAAAATTAAATCTAAAGAGTTTGTCAAGGGTCAGAAAGTTTTGCTTTATAATTCTAGATTGAAATTGTTTCTTGGGAAACTAAAATCTAAATGGTCAGGACCATTTATTGTGGTTGAGGTTTTCCCCCATGGAGCAATTACTTTGCAGGATGAAAAAGATGGGACAGTGTTCAAGGTGAATGGACAACATGTGAAACACTATTGGGGTGAGGAGTTTCAGACGAAATATCCTTCCCTAAGGTTGATTGATGATTGAGAGAACAAGATGTTTGCGGGAGCATTTTACAGAGCAATATTTTGAGCTCCCAGTGTTTGTTTTGATTTTATTTTTCCCTGATTTGTTTTTAATTTCGATAAGGTTAGATTTGGTTTAATTGAATTTTTGGTATGATTGATTTTTTTTTTTATATTTCTAATTATGTAGAATTTATTTTTGTGTAGATTTTATTTCGCTTTGAATTTTATTTGATTTTTTGGATTTTATTTTCGGTTTATTTATTTATCTAATTGAATTATCTATTAATTAGTTTAAATTAGATTTTATCATATTAGGGTTGAATAAGATTTTTCTCTAGTTTATTCGGCTTCAAATATGAGATAAGGGTTTGACATTTAAGCTTCCAGATTTGATTTTTTTTTTTCTATTTTTGAATTTAGATTTAAATTCGATTTGAATTTCGTATCCAAGATTCGTTTTGTTCAAGAGTTTGTTACGACAACTTTATGGCTGAAGCAAATCATCCGAGTAGGAAGGGTGCTGTTAAGAATTAATTACTTTTTACCGTTTGGATTTTTGAATTTTCTGTGGGCAGGAAAATGGCATGGATGCTGCCACATGTCGCATAATGGTGATCCAATGGCTTAGCATTTGACAGCACATGATCATTTACCATGGGCGATTAACATGCAAGAATTTACCGTTGATGGATTTAAATTTCAGAATTGCATGTGATTTTGAATGGTAAACTCAATTAATCTGAGCAAAATCTTTCGGTTAGGATTCAATTTGCTGGAGCCCTATTTATTAACAGCTTCTGGTAGGTAAGTTTCACTTCATCTTCTTGATTCAAATCTTTGTCGTTTGCATTCTTCTTTCTTTGTTGTTATTCTCTGTCAACCCCTTGCGTCTTCAGTGGCCAAAACGAGAGCTAGAAAAAAGAGGGAGAATGAGGAAGAAGAAGTACCCGTTACCCCTGAAGTAAAGAAAGCAAAAACGAAAAAGAAGAAGACGCCAGAGGAGAAAGAAGCAAAAAGAAGGAGAAGGCAACAGAGGGTCGAGGATCAGGAAGCTCTACAGAAAGTGACGGATGATGCGGCTGCCACAGTAGTTGAAGAAGACCCGAAAGAACCAAAAGAACAGAACCTAGAGCAGACTGAGCAGAGAGTTGCGGATACAGAAGAAGTTCAAGAGGAGGTTCGAGAAACACATATGTGAGAGAAGAACGTGCAAAGGTTGTGTCTGAAGGAGGTAATGAGCTAGTGCAGGAGGCTCGAGTGGAGGTAGTCATGCCGGAGGTGCCTAAACGTCGCCGCATTAAGTGAAAGGTTGGACGTGTTCAGGTAGTCCAAACTGACACCCCCTCGCCTCCAACTACTGATTCAGAAAGAGAGAATGCAAAGAGAGAAGAGCAGGAGAAGAAGAAGCCTGAAGAACAGGCAAGAGAAGAAGCAGAGAAGAAAGCTGAGGAAGAGTGGTTGCTCAGGTGAAGGGCAGAAAAGGGCAAGAGTGTTGTGAAGCATTGAAAGAGCACGATGAAATAGAAGAACCACAATTGTCGTATGAACGCTTCGTCAACAAGTTTGCCAGAGCAAAATATGTTGAGCTTCTGAAAAGAGACTTCCTGTTTGAGAGAGGATTTAGCGATGATCTTCCGCATTTTCTGAGGATTGGTATTGCAGACCACGGCTGGGAGTTGTTTTGTGCGAAGCTTGAGTCTGTGAACGCACAGGTGGTGCGTGAATTTTATGCTAATATTGACAAAGAAGATGGTTTCCAAGTGATTGTTCGAGGAGTTGAAGTAGACTGAAGTCCTAGTGCTATCAACGCATTGTATAACCTTCAGAATTTCCCCCATGCAGCATATAATAAGATGGTTGTAGCGCCATCTAATGAGCTGTTAAGGGATGCTGTGCAGGAGGTAGGTATTGAAGGGGCACGGTGGCAACTATCAAAGACAGAGAAGATGACGTTTCAGTCAGCTTATCTGAAGAGGGAGGCAAACACATGGATGGGATTTATCAGACAACGATTGCTTCCAACAACTCACAACTCGACAGTCTCAAGGGAACGGGTTCTTCTAGCTGTTGCGATTTTGCGGTCTCTCAGCATTGACGTAGGGAAGATCATTGTTAATGAAATATCTGGATGTTGGAAGAAAAAGGTGGGGAAGCTATTTTTTTCGAACACGATCACTATGTTATGCAGTAGGGCAAGAGTGCCCACGGTTCCAAAGGATATTATTCTGTTTGACAAGGGGATCATTGACACGACTAACTTGGCACGGCTGCAGCGTATGCAGGAGGTACGTCAAGGTGGACTTGTCTACGGCAACAATACGATTTTAGAACAACTGGCACTTTCGGCCAGTAGGCAAGAGTTTGCCGAAAGGCAAGCTTTAACCTTTTGGAACTATGTTAAGAATCGTGATGCCAGTTTAAAAAGGCGCTGCAAGAGAATTTTTCAATACCATATCCAGCCCTTCCAGCATTCCCTGAAGATTTATTGAACCCCTGGATTCCGCCCCCACCGATGGAAAGAGGAGAAGAGGAGGATAAAAATGAACAGAGCCAAGAGGACTAAAGGATGAGGTGGCCCTGAGCGAGCATAATTTTTGTTCTGACTTTTTGTTTGCTCGTGCATTTTCAAATCTCCTTTTCTGTTGATGTTTTGTTTGTTTCTTTTTAATTTCTGCTTCTGAAATATATCTGCTTATGTAATTTCTTTTAATGTTTTTAATGAAATTTCTAAGTTGTTTTTGTTCTATGAGCACTGAGTAACTCTGAGTTAACTAATTTTCTTTTGAATTTTTTAAGGTTGGACTGGTTAAGCTTAATTAGATCAAGGTATTCTGATCTCCAGAAACCTTTTGCTTGAGCATTTCTTCTAGCCTGGTCTGTTGTTGCGGCAAAGAAGAATCTGAGGTAGTGTCGATTTATATGATCCACTTTAAGCTTCGTTCTAGTCCCACGCTTAGATTTAAAATTCAGATAGAAAAATTTAAGTTTGGGGGTATAATTTGCAAAATTAATGATTCATTGGGGACAATGAATAATTCAAGTTTGGGGGACTTTTTGCTACTCCAATTGTTTTGCTCGAGCATTCCTCTCCTTCATTTAAAAATTTGTTACGTTGTTGAGTAACCGGGGACATTTGTGATACCCACAGTTTGTCTTCGCGTCAAAAGATGACCTAGGAAATATGAAAAAATGAGAAAAATTAGTATTTGCTGAAAAAATTGATTGTTGAAAATTTTGCTGAAAAAATTCATGGAGCAAAAGTTTTGAAGGATGAATGTTAATCTAGCAGTTTTTCTGTCTCCCAGAACTTAGGTGAGTTTCATCATAAAATGTTGCCATTCTGAGGGGCAAGAGATGAAATAACTAAGGATTTTTTAGCTTTACAAAGAGTATTTAGTGTAGTTGGTGATGAGTTTGAGGCAAGGGTATATTGCACCATAAAGTGGGTCATCCCATGCTTAAGAGCTTATGACTGTAGGGCTGCTTTAAGTCTGAAAAACAAAAATAAAAACCCCCCTGAAAATGTGTTTTGAATATTTGATAATAGAGCTAAGCTGTGGTAAGTTCTTAGAATTGAGTTAAAAGTGGTGATTATTTGCCCATGCCAGAGGAATTGTTTTGCTGCAGCAGAGCTTGGTTTTGCAGAGTGCTCAGGTAAAGGTTGAAGGTAGTGTTGGATTGTCTGGTTTGATTAAGCTATTCTTTGTCTAATGTTTTGAATTCTTAAGGAAAGGTTGGTTAGTATTGCTCGGGACGTGCAATAGTTCAAGTTTGGGGGTGTGGTAACTACCCAAAAGGTAGTTATTTATGCCTCATTTCTACAGAGATTTGTGTGTCTTTTGTGCTTAAAAGAGTTGGTTTTAGATGAATATTATATGTTTTAACCCATTTGGAAGAATGGAAGCTTTGGAAATTATTTTATGCAGAATGTGTTGTTGGGCGACTGGAGGGAGTAACTTCTATGTTGCAGCAAAGCTGGGAGCAAAAACTACCACGTCACAACTCGTTAGCCAAGTTGACAAACCGACTTCTATTGAGTTATTTTCTTGATAGAGGATCAAGGAGAGCCGTCCACGTGTCTAGTGAAGGGAATAAAAGTCCCCACGCAGCGGAAGCGCATCGATTGGACCTTATGCCGTATATTAATTAACATTAAAATACCGTTACGAAAACTCAATCAAACTTTAAACTCTTTTTAAAGTTGCTGGAAATTCAGTTTAAACATGCTTAAAAATAAATCTAAATTTATTTTCATGCTTTTCTAAAGAAAAAGAAAGAACCGTCACATACCTTCGTTGTAGACTTGACCGTTCTTCGCCAACGACGCTCCAACGAACGAAAACGCAGCAGCCTTCTCGCCTCTTGATCTCTGGAATTTTCTTCTTGATTGACACAATAACCACAAAGGTAACACCGGTATGACTCTAGGTCTAGGAGGCAAAAGACTTGTGGGAGTCTTTCTCTAAGAGGGAGGCTAGAGAGAATTCTAGGTCTTGTCTTTGAGAGTCTAAGAGCAAGAGCAAAGTTTCAAGTGTAATGACCAATTAGGTCTAGTGTTCTATTTATAGAAGAGAGGCCATGAATAAAATATTCAATTAAATCAATCTTTTCCAAAATTGATTCAATCTTATTCCTTAATTAATCAATCATGATCAATCAATTCCATAATTGATTAATCTTTTCCACAAATGACTAATTTCTTCCATAAGTGATTAGACCATTTCCATAAATGATTAATCACTTCCTTAAGTGATTAATTATTTCCATAATTGATTAATTCCCGGTTAATGAATTCTTTAATTAATTAACAACCAATTAAATATCACATATTTAATTTCCGGCCTAGAATTAATTAATTTTCCCAAACACATTTCAGGCCTTAAATTAATTAATT
The DNA here is from genome assembly GCA_036850905.1 of Luffa acutangula. Taxonomy (NCBI): domain Eukaryota; kingdom Viridiplantae; phylum Streptophyta; class Magnoliopsida; order Cucurbitales; family Cucurbitaceae; genus Luffa; species Luffa acutangula. The sequence continues at coordinate 23,665,907 of CM072095.1, read as the reverse complement.
CATTATTTGAACTCTTTCAAACTTCCATAAATTTATATTTGAATTTCTTCAAATATTAATTTCTCTCACAATAATATATCAATATATATTATATTTGTTTCCCTTAGTAAATTGAACATTTTCAATTTACATTTATTACTTAGTTGCCTCAAATTACTTTATGAGCTACCAGTGGGACCTAATGGACCTGCAGATCAGAAGCTCCAACGATGTGAGATTAATTGGTCAAACTCATTAACCACATTAATCAATATTCGTTAACTGTGTGTTCATTCCACTATAGACTCACAGTTGCACTCTTCTCACTGCAGACATATTTTTTGTGTCCATGGATATAGACCAATATCGACTAGTTAGTCCTTCACGAGTGTCCGTAACACCAGCTGGGTCAAATTACCGTTTTACCCTAGGATACCTCTAATTCCTTAAGTACCAATTCTCCTCTAATGAACAACCTGTTTGTGGTCCAACCATCAAACAGAAACCCTCTCGTGCCATTGAGAGGGTAGGGCCCTTTGTTCAAGACTCGGAGTAACCACTTAAGGGAACACTCATCTGCTTCCCTAAAGTCGGGAAGGAGTGAATTCCATCTTGTACGATTATGTTCCCAGCTCCCCATTCGGTCTTGTCCCCAAAGTGGTAGGCTTATTGAGTCGGCGTATTGGCCACTCTCACCCATACAAATCAAAGGACAATCTCTCATGAGCAGGAGTCCATAATCAACTCAGGATTAAGACTAAGTTGTCTAGGTCGTCCTAGTGAAATAGAAAACCAACTAGTTAACGGTGTTATAACCAGTGGTTACTATTTCGCGGTCCGGTCTTATGCAAACTCATTGCATAGGATACCCCCACTCGCATGTCTCCTACACGAACGCGTTGGATCGCAGTGTTTGTATCAAATACAAACTGGGTCGTATCCATAGTGTCACCAGGATAAGGCACCCAGTCTTATCCCTATACTACAGACCCTTTAGGTTGTTTCTTGAACAATGATCCCATATGTCGCTACATATAGTTCAAGACTCATATTACAACCTTGGATGTCTAGTTTATTGGATTAGGGTTATTATTAGGCAAAGACAAATATAAAATAACTAATAATGCGATTGTTGTGCTTCATCTTTAGTAATATATTGATTATCACATTTTGGTTAATTGTTGTGCTTAATTTCCATTTTTTGCCCGCCTGGCCAGCCAGTGTGAATACCTCTCTCTAGTTTCAGGGATTATTTAGAGAGTGTGTGGCAATTATCCACACTACGATCATTGTGTATTGGTGACCGCCAGTGACTGAGCTAGGGATAGCCAGTTGCCTAGTGCTCGATCGGTCGTACTTCATTGGGGTTGAAATACATCCCAAAAGATCTGGAGTTCTGGGAGGAATCCGCTAATAATACTGCGAGAAATGCATGATCACTAATATTGCTAGAGCATCTTTTAAAACAATCACTAAATCCTAACCAGCGCCTGTCTCTAATCTGTCTGCCTATTTGTTTACTTATTGTTCTGTTATTTAATTTGCTTCAGCATAATTCTTATAAGACCCAGTCATTTTTATTACCTTGAAACCATTAAAAGATTCATACAAAATAGATAAAGTGGAAGCTAATTCAAGACTCGGATTGATAATATTACTTGCTGCAGACTGTGTATGCTTGCACAGGAATTCTAGAGTCTTTTTATACCATATTTCTACTCACTCTAGGAGCCCAAAAAGTTTTTGGCGCCGTTGCCCGGGACTTGAATGAGTTTTTATCTTATTTGTTTTGTGTATGTGATTTAGTGGTTTGGTGCTAGAACTTTTTGATTGTTTCTTTTTTTTTGCAGGTGTGAGCTTGGTGCATGAGCGATCCGCTTGGAGTAAGGTTCGAGCTTGATCCAAAAATTGAGAGGACATTCAGGATTAGAAGGAGAGAGCTGCGTAGAAACCAGATGGAGAACGTGTCGCGTCTTCCACAGGGTCCTGAAGGTCCAGCAGACTCCCAGAATAGTTTGCTACAGCAAAACCCACTGTTTGAACAAAATGAGCAACAAAATAATCAGGCTGAAAATCCTATCTTGATAGCGAACGATAGGACCAGAGCCATTCGAGCGTATGCTGTCCCAATGTTTCATGAGTTGAATCCAGGGATTGCACATCCCCAAATTCAAGCAGCAAATTTTGAAATGAAACCGGTAATGTTTCAGATGTTGCAAACCGTGGGGCAATTCCATGGTTTGTCATCTGAAGATCCTCATTTACATCTTAAGTCTTTTCTAGGAGTTAGTGATTCTTTTGTAATTCAAGGAGTACCAAGGGATGCCCTTAGATTAACTTTGTTCCCGTTTTCTCTTACAGATGGAGCAAAGGCATGGTTAAACTCTTTTGCTCCAGGATCAATTAGGACATGGGATGAGTTAGCTGAAAAATTTTTGAGTAAATATTTCCCACCTAATAGAAATGCTAAATTAAAGAGAGAAATAATAGGGTTTAGGCAACTTGAAGATGAGACTTTTAGTGAGGCTTGGGAGAGGTTTAAGGAGCTTTTGTGAAAGTGTCCCCACCATGGTTTACCACATTGTATTCAAATGGAAACATTTTACAATGGTTTAAATGGAGTAACCAAAGGTATGGTTGATGCTTCGGCTGAAGGGGCCCTTTTGGCAAAGACTTTTGATGAAGCCTATGAAATTTTAGAAAGAATGTCTACTAATAGTTGTCAGTGGTCGGATGTTAGAGGCACAAATAAAAAGGTTAAGAGTGTATTAGAGGTTGATGGTGTGTCCACCATTAGGGATGATCTTGCTATGATTGCTAATGTTCTTAAGAATGTGACAGTGATTAGTCATCAGCAGCCACCAGCTATAGAGCCTATTGCAGTGGTGAACCAAGTGGCAGAAGAAGCATGTGTCTATTGGGGTGAAAATCACAACTACGAGTTTTTCCCCAGCAATCCAGCTTCTGTGTTTTTTGTAGGTAATCAGATGAATAACCCTTATTCTAACTTTTATAGTACAGGTTGGCACAACCACCCCAACTTCGCATGGGGGGGGGGGACAAGGAAGTAATGTGCAAGCACAACAAAAGGTGAGCCAGCCAGGATTTGCTAAAGTGCAGGTAATGCCCCAGCAAAATAAGCAGGCTTTGCCCCAGCAAAATTCAGGAAGTTCTCTCGAAGAATTTATGGCTCGTACAGATGCCACAATTCAAAGTAATCAAGCCTCGATGAAAGCCCTGGAATTGCAAGTGGGTCAACTAGCTAATGAGCTGAAGGCAAGGCCTCAAGGGAAACTTCCCTCGGATACTGAACACCCTCGAAGGGAAGGTAAGGAGCAGGTAAAGGCAGTAACTCTTATGAGTTGTAAGCCACTAGAAGAGCCTAGTAAAGCCCAGAGTGTAAATAAAAATAGTGATTAAAATGATGATGTTGTAGTTGAGAAAGAGTTGGAGATTGGTCAGGGTGCTGGAGGTAGCAAGAAAGATGCTGGAGCATCTGGTTCTGTTCCAGATGTGGAACCACCTTATGTGCCGCCCCCACCTTATGTACCACCTCTACCTTTTCCACAGCGGCAAAAGCCTAAGAATCAGGATGGTCAATTTAAAAAGTTTTTAGAGATTCTTAAGCAATTGCACATAAATATCCCTTTAGTAGAAGCTATTGAGTAAATGTCTAATTATGCTAAATTTCTTAAGGATATTTTAACTAAAAAGAAGAGGTTAGGTGAGTTCGAAACTGTATCTCTTACTGAGGAGTGTAGTGTTATTCTTAAGAATGGGCTACCACCCAAGGCTAAGGATCCAGGGTCATTTACCCTACCCGTTGTTGGGATTGGTGCCCAAAAACTCGTAGATAATGAATGTTAAACGAATTATATACCTATTCGATAAAGGTGTTATCGAGATTGATTCAGTAAAAGTCATTACTGAATAAATTAAATTGCACATATATAACCCAAATCCAATAAACTAAGATCCATGGCTATAGGATGAACACTTGAGCTTTATGTAGAGACATAAAAGTGGATCAAGCTTGAGTAATAGCCAAAACGGTCTATAGTATAGGAATAGGGTTGGGTACCTTATTCTGGAGACACTATGAGACGCGGTCCACTTTATAGATGGTATAGACGATGTGATCCTAAATCGTCCATGTAGAGACATGCGAGTGGGGGTGTCCTATGCAATGAGTTTGCATAAGACCAGGACCGAGAAATAAGTCGCTCTCGCTTTATAACACCGTTTACTGACGAGACTGACTATTTCATGTGATGACCTAGGTAACTCGATCTTAATCCTGAGGTAACTATGAACTCCTGTTTATTCGGGCTTATCCTTAGATCTTCATAGGTGAGAGTGGCTCAGTATCGCCGACTCAATAAGCCTCCCATTTCAGGGATAGGAACGGGTAGATAGTTGGGGACATAGTCGTGCAAGAAGGAATTCACTCCTACCCGGAAAAGGGATAGTAGAGAGGTTGTTCCCTTAAGTGCTGACTCCGGGGCTTGAACAAAGGGATCCCGCCCTCTCATTGGCCCGAGAGGGACTCGGTTTATTGGTTGGACCATAAACCAATTGTTCATTAGAGGATCAGTGGGACTTAAGAAACTAGAAGTACTATAGGGGTAAAACGGCTTATTGACCTAGCTATAGCTACGAACAACCTGTGAAGGATCGACTTACTAATCATGGTTAAATCAAGTGGACGGAAATATATCTATAGTGAGGGGAGTGCAACTATCGGGCTATAGTGGAGTGTCCCGATAGTTAACGAATGTTGGCTAGCTTGGACAATGAGATTAGTCGGTTAGCCTCGAATCGTTGGAGCCTATTAGGTAAGACGATAAAAACACTTCGATCCGATCGAGGTGGAGAGTATATGGACTTAAGTTTTCAAGACTATTTGATAGAGCATGGAATTACGTCCCAACTCTCAGCCCCTGGTACACCTCAGCAAAACGGTGTATCAGAAAGGAGAAACAGAACCTTGTTGGACATGGTTCGTTCGATGATGAGTTATGCTCAGTTGCCTAACTCGTTTTGGGGTTATGCAGTAGAGACTGCAGTTTATATCTTGAACGTAGTTCCCTCAAAGAGTGTTTCTGAAATACCATTTGAGCTCTGGAAAGGTCGTAAAGCTAGTTTACGACATTTCAGAATTTGGGGATGTCCTGTATACGTGCTAGAAGCAAACCCAAAGAAATTGGAGCCTCGTTCTAGATTTTGCCTATTTATAGGCTATCCCAAAGAAACGAGAGGTGGATACTTCTTCGATCCAGAGGAAAATAAAGTACTTGTATCGAAAAATGCTACATTCCTAGAAGAAGACCACCTCAGAGATCACAAGCCACGTAGTAAAGTCGTTTTAAGTGAACTATCTAACGAAGCTACAGAAACATCAACAAGAGTTGTTGATGATACTGGCACCTCAAGTCAATCACGTCCTTCTCATGAAATAAGAGGACCTCGACGTAGTGGGAGGGTTGTTAGACAGCCTGATCGCTATTTGGGTTTAACTGAAACTCCAGTCGTCATACCTGATGACGGGATCGAGGATCCATTAACCTTTAAACAGGCAATGGATGACGTTGACAAGAACGAGTGGATTAAAGCCATGGACTTAGAGATCGAGTCCATGCATTTTAATTCAGTATGGGATCTTGTAGATCAACCTGAAGGGGTTAGACCCATATGGTGCAAATGGATCTACAAGAGAAAACGAGACGCTGCTGGAAAGGTACAGACCTTTAAGGCACGACTTGTGGCAAAGGGTTTTACCCAGCGGGAGGGGATTGACTATGAAGAAACCTTCTCCCCTGTTGCCATGTTAAAGTCGATCCGGATACTTTTATCCATTGCCACGTTTTACGATTATGAAATATGGCAAATGGATGTCAAGACTGCCTTTCTGAACGGTAATCTTGAAGAAAGTATCTACATGTCTCAGCCAGAGGGGTTCATAGCTCAGGATCAAGAGCAAAAAGTTTGCAAGCTTAAACGATCCATTTATGGATTAAAACAAGAATCTAGATCCTGGAATATGAGATTTGATACTGCGATCAAATCTTATGGCTTTGAACAAAACGTTGATGAGCCTTGTGTTTACAAAAGGATCATCAACAGCTCTATAGCTTTCTTAGTACTGTATGTGGATGATATCCTACTCATCGGGAATGATGTAGGTTATCTAACTGACATTAAACTATGGCTAGCAACTCAATTCCAAATGAAAGATTTGGGTGAGGCACAATTTGTTCTAGGAATCCAAATTGTTCGAAACCGAAAGAACAAAACGCTAGCCCTGTCTCAAGCGTCTTATATCGACAAATTGTTGGTTAGATATAAAATGAAAAATTCCAAGAAAGGACTATTACCTTTCAGGCACGGAATTAACTTGTCTAAGGAACAGTGTCCTTAGACACCTCAAGAAGTTGAGGACATGAGACGTTTTCCCTATGCCTCTGTAGTAGGTAGCTTAATGTATGCCATGTTGTGTACAAGGCCTGACATTTGTTATGCAGTAGGGATTGTCAGTAGATATCAATCCAATCCAGGATTTGATCATTGGACAGCCGTTAAAAGTATCCTCAAATATCTAAGGAGAACGAGGGACTATATGCTCGTGTATGGTTCGAAGGATTTGATCCTTACATGATACACTGATTCTGACTTTCAAACTGATAAAGATTCGAGGAAATCTACATCGGGGTCAGTATTCACTCTAAATGGAGGAGAAATAGTATGGCGCATCATCAAGCAAGGATGCATTGCAGACTCGACCATGGAGGCCGAATATGTAGCCGCTTGCGAAGCAGCAAAAGAGGCAGTATGGCTCAGGAAGTTCCTAACTGACTTGGAAGTCGTTCCAAATATGCATCTGCCTATCACCTTGTATTGTGATAATAGCGGTGCAGTTGCAAACTCAAAGAAACCTCGCAGCCATAAGAGAGGCAAGCACATCGAAAGGAAATACCATCTCATTAGGGAGATTGTGCACCGAGGAGACGTGATCGTCACGAAGATAGCGTCGGAGCACAACATTGCTGATCCATTCACGAAGGCTCTCACGGCTAAAGTGTTCGAGAGTCATCTAGAAGGTCTAGGTCTGCGAGATATGTACGAGAAATAATCTAGGTCAAGTGGGAGAATTGTAACCGGTATATCGATACCTTAGTATACTGGGTATTTAGATGCCCTAGTTTATTGTATTTTTACTCCGTTATTAATACAAGTATTTATTCATCCACTGCTGTTATAGATTATAGTACATCCCACTAAACTAGAGTTTTAGTTCAAGTGGGAGATTGTTGGGATTGGTGCACTAAAACTCGTAGATAATGAATGTTAAAGGAATTATATACTTATTCGATAAAGGTGTTATCGAGATTGATTCAGTAAAAGTCATTACTGAATAAATTAAATTGCACATATATAACCCAAATCCAATAAACTAAGATCCATGGCTATAGGATGAACACTTGAGCTTTATGTAGAGACATAAAAGTGGATCAAGCTTGAGTAATACCCAAAACGGTCTATAGTATAGGAATAGGGTTGGGTACCTTATTTTGGAGACACTATGAGACGCGGCCCACTTTATAGATGGTATAGACGATGTGATCCTAAATCGTCCATGTAGAGACATGCGAGTGGGGTGTCCTATGCAATGAGTTTGCATAAGACCAGGACCGAGAAATAAGTCGCTCTCGCTTTATAACACCGTTTACTGACGAGACTGACTATTTCATGTGATGACCTAGGTAACTCGATCTTAATCCTGAGCTAACTATGAACTCCTGTTTATTCGGGCTTATCCTTAGATCTTCATAGGTGAGAGTGGCTCAGTATCGCCGACTCAATAAGCCTCCCATTTCAAGGATAGGAACGGGTAGATAGCTGGGGACATAGTCGTGCAAGAAGGAATTCACTCCTACCCGGAAAAGGGATAGTAGAGAGGTTGTTCCCTTAAGTTCTGACTCCGGGGCTTGAACAAAGGGATCCCGCCCTCTCATTGGCCCGAGAGGGACTCGGTTTATTGGTTGGACCATAAACCAATTGTTCATTAGAGGATCAGTGGGACTTAAGGAACTAGAAGTACTATAGGGGTAAAACGGCTTATTGACCTAGCTATAGCTACGAACAACCTGTGAAGGATCGACTTACTAATCATGGTTAAATCAAGTGGACGAAAATATATCTATAGTGAGGGGAGTGCAACTATCGGGTTATAGTGGAGTGTCCCGATAGTTAACGAATGTTGGCTAGCTTGGACAATGAGATTAGTCGGTTAGCCTCGAATTGTTGGAGCCCATGATCTATAGGTCCATTAGGTCCCCCTACTAGCTCATATCGGAATTAAGCCTAGAACAAAAGATAGGAAGCTTTGAATCGTTCAAAATCGGGAAAAAGGGTATTGTCGTAAATTGTGTTTGACACAATAATTTAATTATGAATTAAATTAGAAAATGAGAGATGAAGTATTTAAAAGTGTTTTTGAATACTATATATATGTATTAGGAATCATATATATGGAATTGCACAAGATAACAAAGATTAATTAGATTAATCATATCAAAATTAATTTGAAAATTTTCAAATTAATTACCAAGCAAACAATTTCAATTTAGAATTGAAACTGGGGGTAATTTGCAAGCTTGAAATTTGATTTCAATTTGAATTTAGTGGATTTAGTTGGAAATCCACTTAATGCATGATCATTCAAAGTGGAAAGACAACTCACTCATGCATTGTTGCATGTCTTGTGTAATGTACACCTAGAATCCACTTGAGCTTGCAAATACACCATGTGTCTTGTGTCTTGAGGCTTGGCTTTGCATGGAGAATGTCTTTAAAAGGAGTTTGAATCATATTCAAACACAAGAGAGCCATTTCCTTAATGTTATGCTGCTGGAATTTGGACTCAAAGTTCTCTCATCTCTCATTCTTCTCCATTGTTTGATGCTTCAAGCATTCCCTTCCCATTCCCTATCTTATACAGACTCCCACAAGTCGTTCTTGGCCCGGAGTATAGTGGGGAAGACTCTAGAGGTTGTCCAATGAGCATAGGAGAGGCAAACACCACAAGGAGTTCAACATAAGTGAGCTACAAAGGTTGGTGTTTTCTAAACTCTCTATTCTGTCTTTTCTAGAACATGCATGCTTTAGGAGTAAAATTGAATGTCATAAGTGCTTTCGATCTTCAATTGCTTCCGCATGTGTAATATGTACACCTTCACCCGTGTCTATAGGTGGAAAAGAGCTAGGTAGAGCAATCTGTGATTTAGGTGCAAGCATTAACCTAATGCCTCTTTCGGTCTATCGAAAGCTCGGTATTGGTGAAGCTAGGCCTACCACAGTCACACTCCAATTAGCTGATAGGTCTATCACATATCCAAAGGGTAAAATTGAGGATGTCTTAGTAAAAGTGGATAAATTCATATTTCCGGTTGATTTTATTATTTTAGACTATGAGGTTGATAAAGATGTCCCAATTATTCTAGGTCGTCCATTTTTGGCTACTGGTAGGGCATTAATAGATGTTTAGAAAGGGGAGTTAACGATGAGAGTTTGTAATGAGGAAATAAATTTAATGTGTTTAAAGCCATGAAGTATCCAGACGAAATGGAGGATTGCTCCTTCATTAGGATTCTGGAGAGCACAGTTATTGAGACAGCAATACAGGATTCGGCTAGTAAGCATTCAGAAGAGCATGGAGAGGTTAGTGTAGAGGATTTGCAAGTTTGTTTGTTAGAAAGAGAAAATGAAAAAGATTTATTTAGGTGTGAGGATGTTTTTGAGTCTTTAGATTTAGATCAAAGGAAGGTTTCTCCTATTAAGCCATCCCTAATTGAGGCACCTACTCTAGATTTGAAGCCCTTGCCAGATCATCTAAAGTATGTGTATCTTGGGAAAGGTGAGACGTTGCCCATTATTGTTGCATCAGATTTAATGTCGGAGCATGAAGATGCCTTAATAAAATTGATGCAGTAATACCGCAAGGCTATAGGTTGGACGTTGGCTGACATTCAGGGAATTAGCCCCTCTTTTTGTATGCACAAAATCACTCTCGAGGAGGGATCCTTTAGGAGTGTTGAGCAACAAAGAAGGCTTAACCCTGCAATGAAAGAGGTTGTTAAAAAAGGAGGTGATTAAATGGTTGGATGATGGGATCATTTATCCAATTGCCAATAGCAATTGGGTGAGTCCTGTCCAATGTGTTCCTAAGAAAGGAGGTGTCACTGTGGTGAGCAATAAAGACAATGAGTTAATCCCAACTAGGACAGTAACTGGCTGGAGGGTTTGGACTACAGGAGGCTTAATAAAGCTACCCGTAAGAACCATTTCCCTCTACCATTTATTGACCAGATGTTGGATAGATTGGCTGGTCAGGCCTACTACTGTTTCTTAGATGGTTATTCTGGGTATAACCAGATTACTATTGCTCCTGAGGATCAGGAAAAAAACACTTTCACCTGCTCGTATGGGACGTTTGCTTTTAGGGGAATGCCTTTTGGCCTTTGCAATGCTCCAACAACATTTCAACGGTGTATGTTAGCAATTTTCTCTGATATGATTGAGTCCACTGTTGAGGTATTTATGGACGATTTTTCAGTGTTTGGACGGTCTTTTCAAAGTTGTTTAGAAAATTTAGGTAAGGTATTAAAAAGATGTGAGGATACCCATCTAGTCCTTAATTGGGAAAAAGGCCACTTCATGGTGAAGGAGGGCATAGTGTTAGGTCATAGGATTTCTAAGAATGGTCTAGAAGTTGATAGAGCAAAAATAGAGGTGATTGAGAGACTAGAACCACCGAATTCAGTGAAGGGAATTCGGAGTTTTTTGGGACATGCTGGATTTTATAGGAGGTTCATAAAGGATTTTTCCAAAATCAGTAAACCTCTTTGTAACTTATTGTGTACTAATCATGTTTTTGACTTCAATGCAGATTGTAGGAAGGCTTTTTAGACTTTAAAGGCTGCTTTAATTTCAGCAACCATTCTTTGTACACCTAATTGGAATTTACCATTTGAGGTAATGTGTGATGCAAGCGATGTTGCGGTAGGTGCTATGCTGGGGCAAAAGCAGGGCAAATTTATCAATCCTATATATTATGAAAGCAGGGTTTTAAATGAGGCACAAGTCAACTATACAACTACTGAGAAGGAGTTGTTAGCTCTGGTGTTTGCTTTTGAGAAATTCCGGCCATATTTGGTTGGATCCAAAGTCACGGTGTTCACGGATCACGCAGCAATAAGGTACTTAATGTCTAAGAAGGATGCAAAGCCTAGACTAATTTGTTGGGTTTTATTATTACAGGAGTTCGACTTGGAGATAAAGGATAAGAAGGGATCAGAGAATGATATTGCAGATCATTTATCTCGTCTTGATCCATCATCATCTTTGCTGGAGCAATCTGCCATTTCAGATGCTTTTCCAGATGAACAACTATTTGCTGTTGAGGTAAAAGTAGTCAGGGATGTCCCTTGGTATGCTGATATTGCCAACTTTTTGGTAAAGGGAGTCACTCTTATTGACATGGATTGGAGGTAGAAGAAAAATTTTAAGCATGATGCAAAATTTTTCTATTGGGATGAGCCATTTATGTATAAGCAATGCTCTGACCGTATTATTCGTAGGTGTGTTTCAGGTGCTGAAGCAAGGGAAATCCTAGAGCAATGTCATTCTTCGCCGTATTGAGGTAATTTCAGCGGTCAAGGGACAACTATGAGGATTTTGCATTGTGGATTTTTCTGGCCCACCTTATTTAAGGATGCCTACTGGTTCTACAAGCAATGTGGTGCTTGCCAAAGGAGAGGAAACTTGGGACCTAGAGATGAAATGCCTCTTACTTACATTTTAGAAGTTGAATTATTCGATGTGTGGGGTATTGATTTTATGGGACCATTTCCCCCTTCTAATGGCAATGTTTTTATCTTATTGGCAGTTGATTATGTGTCCAAATGGGTGGAGGCCATTGCATGCCATCAGAGTGATGCCAAGACGGTTGCAGGGTTTCTTCAATCGCACATCTTTGCTCGGTTTGGGACACCTAGAGCTCTAGTGAGTGGCGAGGGTACACATTTTGTTAATAATATCTTAACTAAGCTATTAGCTAAGTATGGGATTAAGCATAGGATAGCTACCCCTTATCACCCACAAGTAAATGGTCAAGCGGAAATTAGTAATAGGGAAATTAAATCGATTTTAGAGAAAGTAGTCCATCCATCTAGAAAGGATTGGTCTTTTAGGTTGGATGAGGCTCTTTGGGCTTATAGGACAGTCTATAACACACCTCTACGTATGTCTCCCTATAGGTTAGTATATGGGAAAGCTTGTCATTTACCATTAGAGCTAGAGCATAAAACGTTTTGGGCGTTGAAAAAGCTAAATTTTGATATGAGTCGTGCAGGAGCAATAAGAATGCTGCAGCTTAATGAATTAGAGGAATTTCGCCAATTGTTTTATGAAAATGCGAAAATGTATAAAGAAAAGACTAGGCTGTGGCATGACAAGAAAATAAAATCTAAAGAGTTTGTCAAGGGTCAAAAAGTCTTGCTTTATAATTCTGGATTAAAATTATTTCCTGGGAAGCTAAAATCTAAATGGCCAGGACCGTTTATTGTGATTGAGGTTTTCCCCCATGGAGCAATTACTTTGCAGGATGAAAAAGATGGGAGAATGTTCAAGGTGAATGGACAGCGTGTGAAGCATTATTGGGGTGAGGAGTTTCAGACGAAATATCCTTCCCTGAGATTGATTGATGATTGAAAGAGCAAGATGTTTGCAGGAGCATTTTACAAGAGCAAAATTTTGAGCTCCCAGTGTTTGTATTGATTTTATTTTTCGCTTATTTGTTTTTAATTTCGATAGGTTAGATTTAATTTTGCATGATTTATTAGATTTTATCTTTAAGTATTTTTATTATTTTTGGTAGTTCAGATATTTGGTTTTGAATTTGATTTGATTTTCGGGTTATTTATTTGGATTATCTTTGAATTATCTGTGAATTAATTAAATTATTAGATTTTATCTAAATTTTATTTATTTGATTTTTTTTAGTTAATACAGATTTTCTCTAAGTTAATTCGATTTCAAGAAAGATTAAATTTGATTGGTTATTTTTTAATTTAGAAGATTTGGTTTCTATTTTGAAATTTGAATTCCGTATCCAAGATTCTTCAGGTTCAGCAGATTGTTGCGGCAAAGTTCTGGCTGGAGCAATTCGTCCGAGAAAGAAGGATTTTATTGTGAGTTAATTATTTTTACCGTTGGCATTTTTGAATTTCTGTGAGCAGGTAAATTTCTGGGATGCTGCCACATGTCACACAGGGATTATCCAACGGTTTAGCCGTTGACAGCGTGTAGTTATTTATCATGGTTGATTGAAATTCAAAGATTTTACCGTTGGGAATTTGATTTGCAAATTAAATGTGAACGGTAAACCCATTTAATACAGAGCAAAATCTTTTAGTTATGATTTGATTTGCTGCAGCTATTTATTCACGAACCTTCGGTAAGTTCTTCCCACTTCATCTTCTTGATTCATCCCTTGCCATTTGCATTTTTCTTTCGTTCTCTGTGTGTGCTACGAATTCCTTTTCAAGCTCTTCAATGGCTAAGACGAGAGCGAGAGAGGAGAAAGAGGCCAAGAAAAGGAGGAGGCAACAGAGGGTTGCAGAAGACTTGTGGGAGGCAAAAGACTTGTGGGAGTCTTTCTCTAAGAGGGAGGCTAGAGAGAATTCTAGGTCTTGTCTTTGAGAGTCTAAGAGCAAGACAAAGTTTCGAGTGTCATGACCAATTAGGTCTAGTGTTCTATTTATTAATCAATCATGATCAATCAATTCCATAATTGATTAATCTTTTCCACAAATGACTAATTACTTCCATAAGTGATTAGATCATTTCCATGAATGATTAATCACTTCCTTAAGTGATTAATTATTTCCATAATTGATTAATTCCCGGTTAATGAATTCTTTAATTAATTAACCACCAATTAAATATCACATATTTAATTTCCGGCCTAGAATTAATTAATTTGAGCAAACACATTTCAGGCCTTAAATTAATTAATTCATTATTTGAACTCTTCAAACTTCCATAAATTTATATTTGAATTTCTTCAAATATTAATTTCTCTCATAATAATATATCAATATATATTATATTTGTTTCCCTTAGTAAATTGAACATTTTCAATTTACATTTATTACTTAGTTGCCTCAAATTACTTTATGAGCTACCAGTGGGACCTAATGGACCTGCAGATCAGAAGCTCCAACGATGTGAGATTAATTGGTCAAACTCATTAACCACATTAATCAATATTCGTTAACTGTGTGTTCATTCCAATATAGACTCACAGTTGCACTCTTCTCACTGCAGACCTATTTTCTGTGTCCATGGATATAGACCAATATCGACTAGTTAGTCTTTCACGAGTGTTCGTAACACCAGCTGGGTAAAATTAACGTTTTACCCCTAGGGTTATCTCTATTTCCTTAAGTACCAATTCTCCTCTAATGAACAACCTATTTGTGGTCCAACCATCAAACAGAAAACCCTCTCGTGCCATTGAGAGGGTAGGGCCCTTTGTTCAAGACTCGGAGTAACCACTTAAGGGAACACTCATCTGCTTCCCTAAAGTCGGGAAGGAGTGAATTCCATCTTGTACGATTATGTTCCCAGCTCCCCATTCGGTCTTGTCCCCAAAGTGGTAGGCTTATTGAGTCGGCGTATTGGCCACTCTCACCCATACAAATCAAAGGAAAATCTCTCATGAGCAGGAGTCCATAATCAACTCAGGATTAAGACTAAGTTGTCTAGGTCGTTCTAGTGAAATAGAAAACCAACTAGTTAACGGTGTTATAACCAGTGGTTACTATTTTGCGGTCTGGTCTTATGCAAACTCATTCCATAAGATACCCCCACTCGCATGTCTCCTACACGAACGCGTTGGATCGCAGCGTTTGTATCAAATACAAACTGGGTCGTATCCATAGTGTCACCAGGATAAGGCACCCAGTCTTATCCCTATACTACAGACCCTTTAGGTTGTTTCTTGAACAATGATCCCATATGTCGCTACATATAGTTCAAGACTCATATTACAACCTTGGATGTTTAGTTTATTGGATTAGGGTTATTATTAGGCAAAGACAAATATAAAATAACTAATAACAATTAATGGAAAAATATATCAATATTATTTCATTAATATTCGGTCAACAGTTACATTCACTATCTACGAGTTTTAGGGCATAAAACCCAACATCTAGGTCAACCTAATTCAAGCTTGCTTCAACTCTATAAAAGGAGGTAGCCGCCCAAGTCAAATTCATTCCACTTTTGGGAGGAAACATTCCATTCTTGGAAAGTTACTTCCACCTTTGGGAGCCGAATTGAGAGAAAATTGGAGACCACCTAGAAGACCATTATTCCAAGCTGATCGAGGAGATTAATATTTCCTTTTATTATCTTGTAATTATGGACATGCTTACTGATAACTGCCCAAAAGGTAGTTATTTAGGCCTCATTTATATAGGGATTTGTGTGTCTTTTGTGCTTAATAGGGTTGGTTTTAGATATATATTATATGTTTTAACCCATTTGGAAGAATGGAAGCCTTGGAAATTACTTTTTGCAGATTATGTTGCTGGGCGACTTGAGGAAGCAAATTCTGTGCTGCAGCAAAACTGGGAGCAGAACTGCCACATCACAGCTCGTTAGACAACTTCATGAACCGAATTCTGTTGAGTTATTTTCGGGATAAAGGAGGAATGAGAGCCCTACACGTGTCCAAGTTGACCTAATTCAAGCCTCCTATCCTTCTATAAAAGTAAGTAGTCGTCCAAGTCAAAACTATTCCATGTTTCCTTGGAAGCCGAGTAGTATAGAGAGGTTGGAGACCACTAGAAGACCATCATCCGCAAGCTGATTAAGGAGATTATTATTTTCTTTATTATCTTGTGATTATGGACATGCCTACTCAGATTGTAATTCGTGTTTCCTTACCTATTATGAACTAAGTAGCTTAGGTGTTGGTTAGGAATAATGTGATTGTTGTGCTTCATCTTTAGTAATATATTGACTATCACATTTTGGTTAATTGTTGTGCTTAATTTCCATTTTTTGCCCGCCTGGCCAGCCAGAGTGAATACCTCTCTCTAGTTTCAGGGATTATTTAGAGAGTGTGTGGCAATTATCCACAATACGATCATTGTGTATTGGTGACCGCCAGTGACTGAGCTAGGGATAGCCAGTTGCCTAGTGCTCGATCGGTCGTACTTCATTGGGGTTGAAACACATCCCAAAAGATCCGGAGTTCCGGGAGGAATCCGCTAATAATACTGCGAGAAATGCATGATCAATAATATTGCTAGAGCATCTTTTATGGTATGAGACCCCATGGAGTGACAGAGGAAGCGCTGAACCTAAGGGCATTCCCCTTTTCGCTAAAGGATTCAGGAAAAGATTGGCTTTATTACCTTCCCTCCGGCTTTATCATGTTGGGATTGGTGCCCTAAAACTCGTAGATAGTGAATGTTAAACGAATTATATACTTATTCGATAAAGGCGTTATCGAGATTGATTCAGTAAAAGTCAATACTGAAGAAGGTAAATTGCACTTATAATAACCCAAATCCAATAAACTAAGATCCATGGCTATAGGATGAACACTTGAGCTTTATGTAGAGACATAAAAGTGGATCAAGCTTGAGTAATAGCCAAAACGGTCAATAGTATAAGAATAGGGTTGGGTACCTTATTCTGGGGACACTATGAGACGCGGCCCACTTTATAGTTGGTATAGACGATGTGATCCTAAATCGTCCATGTAGAGACATGCGAGTGGGGTCGTCCGATGCAATGAGTTTGCATTAGACCAGGACCGAGAAATAAGTCGCTCTCGCTTTATAACATCGTTTACTGACGAGACTGACTATTTCATGTGATGACCTAGGTAACTCGATCTTAATCCTGAGCTAACTATGAACTCCTGTTTATTCGGGCTTATCCTTATATCTGCATAGGTGAGAGTGGCTTAGTATCACCGACTCAATATACCTCCCATTTCAGGGATAGGAACGGGTAGATAGTTGGGGACATAGTCATGCAAGAAGGAATTCACTCCTACTCGAATTAGGGATAGTAGAGAGGTTGTTCCCTTAAGTGCTGACTCCGGGGCTTGAACAAAGGGATCCCGCCCTCTCATTGGCCCGAGAGGGACTCGGTTTATTGGTTGGACCATAAATCAATTGTTCATTAGAGGATCAGCGGGACTTAAGGAACTATAAGTACTATAGGGGTGAAACGGCTTTTTAACCTAGCTATAGCTACAAACAACCTGTGAAGGATCGACTTACTAATCATGGTTAAATCAAGTGGACGGAAATATATCTATAGTGAGGGGAGTGCAACTATCGGGCTATAGTGGAGTGTCCCGGTAGTTAACGAATGTTGGCTAATTTGGATAATGAGATTAGTCGGTTAGCCTCGAATCGTTGGAGCCCATGATCTATAGGTCCATTAGGTCCCCTTACTAGCTCATATCGAAATTAAGCCTAGAACAAAAGATAGGAAGCTTTGAATCGTTCAAAATCGGGAAAAGGGGTATTATCGTAAATTGTGTTTGACACAATAATGTAATTATGAATTAAATTAGAAAATGAGAGATGAAGTATTTAAAAGTGTTTTGAATACAATATATATGTATTAGGAATCATATATAAGAAATTGCACAAGATTAGTATGATTAATTGGATTAATCATAAGAAATCATTTTGAAATGTCTCAAAATCAATTACTTAATGTTAAATTCAATTTGGAATTGAAATCAACATTAAATTGCAAGCTTGAAATAAGATTTCAAAGTTGAAGATAGTGGATTAAGTTGGATTCCCACTCTTGCATGAAGATACAAAGTGGAAAACAACTCACCTCATGCATAGTTGCATGTCTTGTGTAATGGACACTTAGAATTCACTTTGGCTTGCAAGACTACCATGTGTCTTGTGTCTTGAGGGTACTCCTTGCATGGAGAATGTCTTTAAAAGAGCTTGAATCAGATTCAAAGCTCAAGTGAGCCTTTTCCTTAATCTTATGCTGCTGGATTTTAGACTCAAACTCTCTCATCTCTCATACTTCTTCATAGCTTGATCCTTCAAGCTTTCCCTTCCCATTCCCTATCTTATATAGACTCCCACAAGTCGTTCTTGGCCCGGAGGATAGTAGGGAAGACTCTAAGGGTTGTCCTAAGAAGATTGGAGAAGAAAAGAATCCAAGAAGGTCCACCAATTGAGCTACAAAAGGTTGGTACTTTCACTCTCTTTATTCTGTCTTTTCTAGAACATGCAAGCTTTAGGTGCAAAATTGATGTAGTTAGGTGCTTCTGATCTTCAATTGCTTTTGCATGTGTTATATGAACACCTTCATATCAGTACATGGAATAAGATGAAAAAGCAATTCTTGGAAAAAAAAATCCCGTCAGTAGAGCTGCAAACATTAGGAAGGAGATCTATGGAATTTCGCAAATCACTGGGGAGAAACTCCACGAGTATTGGGAAAGATTCAAGCGTCTGTGCGCAAATTTTCCACATCATCAGATCTCATATCAGTTGTTGATCCAGTACTTTTACGAAGAGCGACTCCTTATGGACCGTAGTATGGTAGATGCAACTAGTGGAGGAGCACTAGTCAACAAGACCCCTGTCGAGGCTAGACAACTAATTTCAAGTATGGCTAAAAACTCTTAGCAATTCGAGACTAGAGGACCACCTGCAGTTGTGCAAGCTGCCATAAAAGGTGAGGTAAGTGAAATGCGCTGTGAGATGAGTGAATTAACTAAACTTATTCGCTCTTTGTGTTCAGGGCAAGTACAGGCGAAAGCCTATGGACTTTTCTCGATGACTACCCACACTACTAATGTATGCCCTAGAATACAAGACAATGGAGAAATGAATGCCATTGGTGGATTCAATGGAAATTAAAGGAAGTACAACCCATACAGCAACACTTACAATCAAGGATGGAGAGACCATCCAAATTTCATTTATGGGAACCAACAGAATGTTGGGGTTTATGTCCTAAAACTCGTGGATAGTAAATGTAACAAAGTTATATATAAAACTTATTAGAATAGTTTTTATTATGGTTGTTGAAAAATTAGTTTACTATGTATTTATTAACCCAAATCCAATAAAACTAAGAATCCTTGGCTATGATATGAATACTTGAACTTTATGTAGTGACATAAAAGTGGATCAGGTTCAAGTACATAGCCTAAACAGTCTATAGTATAAGAATAAGACTGGGTACCTTATCCTAGGAAAAACTATGTGACGAGGCCCACTTTGTTTTAATACAAATGATGTGATCCTAAATCGTTCATGTAGAGACATGTGAGT
Source organism: Luffa acutangula (assembly GCA_036850905.1). Lineage (NCBI taxonomy): Eukaryota > Viridiplantae > Streptophyta > Magnoliopsida > Cucurbitales > Cucurbitaceae > Luffa > Luffa acutangula. The sequence goes on along the minus strand of CM072095.1, from coordinate 23,646,522 downwards.
GAGGGTGTCCTATGCAAAAGAAGTTTGTATAAGACCGGACAGTGAAATAAGTCACTTTCACTTTATAACGTCATTTACTGTGAAACTGACTAATTCAAGCGATGACCTAGGTAACTCGATCTTGATCTTGAGCTAACTTTGAACTCCTGTTTATTAATGATTATCCTTTGATTTGCATAGGTGAGAGTGGCCCATAAGCGCCGCTCGATATACCTGCCACTTTGGGGATAAGACCGAGTAGATAGTTGGGGACATAGTCCTGCAAGATGGAATTCACTCATACCCGTCTTTAGGGATAGTAGAGAGGTTGTTCCCTTAAGTACTGACTCCGGAACGTGAACAAAGGTGCGCCGCCCTCTCATTGGCCCGAGAGGTTTTAGGTTTCATGGTCGGACCACAAACCGATTGTTCATTAGGGACTCAGTAAACTCTTAAGGAACAAGAAGTGTTATAGGGGTAAAACGGATTTTTTTTTACCTGACTATAGTAACGAACAACCTGTGAAGGATTGACTTACTAATCACGGTTATATCGGGTGGACAGAAATATATCTACAGTGAAGGGAGTTCAGCTACGGGCTATAGTGGAGTGTCCCGTTAGTTAACGAATGTTGGTTAACTAGGATTGAAAGAGTTCAATGAGTTAATCTCGGATCGTTGGAGCCCATGATCTGTAGTCCATTAGGTCCCCCTGCTAGCTCAAACGGATTAACCTTAGAACAGAGTGATGAAAGAATTTGAAACACGTTCAAATTCGGTTAAGGGAAATAAAGTTAATTATATATAACGATATAATTTAACTTGTTAGTTTAAATTGAATATTAAACTACAAAAAGAGAAAGTTAAAATATTTGAATGACGATTTAAATATTGCTTCATAACTCGATTCTAAATGTTACACATGAATAGTGATTCATGCTCAAAAGATCGGGATTGAGAGAAACAGAAGATTGGTGTAATAGTTGGATTTAATATATGATATTAAATGAATTAGTTAAAATGGTTTAATTGTTATTTAAAATTAAAATTAATTATTGAATTAATTTTTTAAAATGAAAAATGTTTTATTTTTTGGAGGTGGTGGAGTGTGAATTTTCACACTTAAACACCTTAGATAGCCACCTCCATGGACACCAATCTTGTGACTCACCAACATCTACATGTTTGCTGTCTTCCAAAGCTTAAATTGAGTTGCATGATTTGCTTCATATATACACAAAAGGCTTAGAAGAAATGGGGAAGAGGTGAGTTCATTTTTGCAAAAAAAACCGTGAAGACACATAGCTCAAAAACCCATTTCTCTTTCAATCTTTCTCTATCAAATTCATCATGCTCGGGATCCCACAAGCCCGTTCTAAGGCCGGAGAATAGCGGGGAAGATCTCGATGGTCTTCCATGAGTCGTTCTTGTAAAGAAACAACCAACGAGATGCTTGAATTCGAAGTTCCAAGAGGTAAGTTCAAAATCCTCTGTTTTTATAAAATTTCCAGCTTGAGTTTAATCTTTAAAATTAATGAACATCAAGGCCTAAGATCCGCTAACGCTTCTGCGCGAGTGTTCCTCACTCCTTCAATTGGTATCAGAGCGTGGTTTGGGCACTTGATTTCCATTAATTTCGAGTTTGGTGGGTGAATTTCAATTGTTGAATAAGTTATGGTTGCTAAAGTTGGATTCTCGGTTTTGGCATCAAATTAAGCTTTCAATTCTTGTTTAAATTGTAATAGCCTACATGTATATGGGCATTGATGTCTTGGCAAGAGTCTGTATCGATTTGGGAGTCATTAGAGTTGTATTTAAGCTGTACTCGATCAAGGAAGACGAAGAGGTCGCTGGCCGAAAAAACAGAGCATGAAGAAATCTGTGTTTTCTGGGCTGCTGGATGAACAACGTCGAGACGCTGCTTCATCAGGCAATTGGTTCAAGCTGATTCGAGGTGTTCGGGGCTAGTTCATTCTCGGTCCGGTTCACCGTTTCTCGGCCGGTTCAGTTGGTTCAAGGCCGGTTCAAGCCATTTTTCAACTCCTTTGGTTCGGTTCAAGACTTTTATGGATGGTTCAAGCTGATTCGAGGTGTTCGGGGCCGGTTCGGGAGCTGTCCAAGGCGATTCTCTTTTTATATTTAATTATTAATGTAATAATTTAGCTTAGTTTGATTGTTTGGATGCCAAAACCGGTCCGCTTTAGTGTGTTTAATTATTTATGCATTAGGAATGTATGTTATAATTAAATTAGAATTGATTATGCATAAAGTATGCCATATAGATTTAAAATCCCACCATATGAAAGCATGATCATGTATTAGTAATTAATTATAAGGGTTATAATAAAATGTATGCGTGTTAGGTTTCGTGTTAGATACATGTTGGTTGTTTTTAATTTTTTCGTTTATGGATGTTTTATATAAGTGTTATACTAATAAATGAAAACGAACGAGCATGCAGCATGAAACCACCTTAGCATAGATGAATGTTATAGGTTGTCTATTTTATAAAGTGTTATAAAAATCGAGATAGACGTTAAAACCTATAACAAAGATAAATACATGCTCACTTAGGGTTAATGAATTCAAATTTCGAATGATTCGAATAGAATAGGTCGATATCTTGTAACGCTAAGGTTACAAGTGAACTCGCCCGGCAAGATGCTGTCTAAGGCTGGAGGTATTTAAGTTGACGGTTTACGGAACACCTCCTACCTGGGCATCGAACCGGTACTTGAGTTAGGTTAACCCGGTTTTATGAGCATGCGTTGAGAGATGTGAGGTTTTATCACCTGGACATCATAGCATAATAGTTATGCCGTTGGAAATCACCTAGACTTAGGTTGTTTCAAAACGTTTAAGCTTTTTGAATGGTGATTTATTTTTATAACTTGAATTTTGATTGTTATATACTTTCATCACCATTAGAAGCATGTTATAGGTTTTAATTCATTAAAAGTTATAAATAGTTATAAGGTTAAATGAATAGAAACCGTCAAACCTATAACAAAGAGTTGCATGCTAACATAGGATCTTAGGTAGCACGAATTAATTTTAAAACGCTTAAAATCAATTAGACCTAAGATCACGATTTTCTAATAGGATTAGAAGAGCTTCCTGCTTAAGGTTTTAATAGAGTTAAAATTGGATAAGTAGGATATAAGATTTTGGTTATAAGGGAACTCTCCCGGTAATCCGGTACCTGAGTTGAACTAACCATGGTCTTATTAGCATGCAATGTCGCTAGGATATTAAAAGGGTTTTATTCGCCTAGACATAAGAATAAAAGACCTTATTTAGTTATTTATAAGGCATTAACTTAGATAAATTCGTTTAGTCGGGATTTACCTAAGTGAAAGACCCTAAATTTTAAAATACTTAGTGGGAGGAAAAAGGTCTATGAAAAAAAAAATGTTTTCTTCTCAAGTTCTCCATAGAGTTCATACGGTGAGATTTATGCATAGCCTCTTGTTACTTTCTAACGTAACCATTCCATTCGGAAGGTGATTGCATAAATCAACATCAAAGTGAACAGAGAAAGTATTTATATGAAAACAAAACCTTTTTCTTCTCACGCTTCTCCCTAAAGTTCACACCGTGAGATTTATGCATATCCTTTTGTTACTTACTAACGTAACCATTCCATTCGGAAGGTGATGGCATAAATCAATATCAAGGTGAATGGAGAAAGTATTTATAGTAAGTGGGAGAAGGAAGCGTGTCAACGCATCCTACGGTCTCCTCCATTGGTTTACATCACGAGGTCTCTATGTTCGCCTGCTAAGCACGCCCTGGAGCTGCTACACCATTCGGAAGGTTGTAACATAGGGATTATAGCACAGTGAACACCCCATAAGGATAAAGGATTTCTTAGGGTCGTTCCCAACATTAGCTTTTCCCTTCGATAGCATTGTTGGGACCGTTCTCTGAGATCTAAAAAATGGAGGGTCACACTTACAAGACAAAACTAATGGTTAGCTTATTCTTGACCAAACAACGGTAACTAAACGAAATAACAAGATATGAGCGATTATGGTGTTAACGTTTAGTTGAGAATGTCTCAGTTCAGAGGAGGACTAGCTGACCACCCCTCGGTGGCAGTTACTCTGAACCTTTGAAGTATCATTGCAGAAGAATTATGATTAATAGGGCGCATAATTGCTTTTGCTAAAATGATTGGATTAATAAAAGGGTTAATTCATAAGACAACCGGATTTAAGGTTTATTTGTTTAAATTTTCAGCGATAATGTATAGGTTCTATAATATGCCTCTTTAATACACCAAATTTGTCATTGGTATAGAAACATACTACTAAACAAACTTTAAACACTAGATCGTGGTAAGTGATATGAAAACGGTCTTAGAAAGTAAATATGTCCTCAAGATGTTATATCTATTTCATTCTCGCAATGATTATGATAAATATAACATAGAAAATTGCCTAGCCAAAAGAACATAATTCAAGACTAGAAATATGATTTATTCGTCTTGAAAACGTACTTAGTAGGAATAGTGATTCAACCTGGATATTCGGTTCAGGACCCACTAAATCGCGTATGTTCTTTTCAGGAAATAATTTTCTAGCACTAGTTGTGAACTAGTTAAGATAACTCTTAGACTTTAAATAGAATAGTTCATCTCGGCTAAGGCAGTGGAAGACATAAAGTTATTCTTTCAATGAACAACACATATTACTTAATGTATATGGTTCCTAAGATTACATGAAAATTTGATTTCAATATCTTGTTTTCTAAAACAAGGCTATTATATTACCTTTTATGTATGAACCGTTCATATCGAAAAGGAGGCCAATATTTGTTCTGCAAACATAAAGAATAACATATATGTTTTAAGACCGATAGAGTCCAGAGCGATTTTAAATTATAAGGTATTTAAACCGCTGTGACTCAAAAGAAAAGGCGACGTGTTTCTCAAGGCTCCTATCTTTTGCACTTGAGGTTAGGCCGAACTAAATTTCAATAGGATTTAAGGCTGGTCTAAAATGAACTTCTAAACAGGTTAGAAGACGACTCATTACCTCCCTATAAGTCATGCCTTAAAAGTAGACTGACTTAATGACCTTTTTTTTTTAAAAAAAAAAAGGGTTATCGTACAAAAGAAACTTTAGAGCTAATACATTCTGAATGTTAATACTCGAACAAGAATGAATAATTCATTTGTTTCATTGATGAATATTCAAGTTGTTCTATGTTTACCTAGTACGTCATCCGAACTCTTGAAGTTTAGATAGGTCTAACACTAAGGATAAGATCCAAATTAGGTAAAATAAAAACGACACTTCGATCGATCAAAGTAGAGAGTAAATGGACTTGAAATTCCCAGTCTATTTGATAGAACATAGAATTATATCCGAACTCACAATATCGAATACATCATAGGAGAAGTGATGTATCGATAAGGAGAAACAAAACCTTGTTTGTAATGGTTCATTAGATAATGAGTTGCGTAAACTCGTTTTGGGATATGCAGTATTGACTGCAAAATTAAAATACGAATATGGTTCACTCAAAATAATGTTTTTGAAACATCATTTGAACTCTGAATAAGCATAAAGTGTGTTTATGTTGTTTCATAACTTAAGGGTGTCCTCATTTAAGAAAAACCTGAAGTATCTGGAACCTTATTCGAAAGTGTACCTATTTGTAGGTTATTCCATAGAAACCAGTTATGGATACTTCTTTATTTAAAAGAAAGTATTTGTATGGAAAAATGTTACTTTCTTAAAAGAAGGTCGCATTAGAAATCACAACCACGAAGTAAAAGAGTGTTAAGTAAATTATAAGTAAAAGCTACAAGTACATCAACAAAGAGTTGTTAATAAGATTTGTTCTTCAACAAAGGGTTGTTGATCGAGCGTACTTTAAGTTAGTCTTGTCCTTCTCAAATGTTGAGAGAGCCTCAATGCAGTGGGAAGGTTGTTAAACAACCTAATGAAAACTGTGCGAGTTAAACTGAAACTCCTATTGTCATGCCTGATGACAATATCGAGGATTCATTGACCTTTAACGAGGTAATGATAGACATGGATAAGGAAGATTAAGTCAAAACTATGAACCTAGAAATGAATACATATATTTCAATTCATTTTGGTATAGACCAAAAGGGGTTCATAGTCCAAGATCTAGAACAAAAGGTTTGCAACCCTAACCGATCCATTTATGGATTGAACTAAGGTTTTGATCTTAGAACATAAGATTTAATGTATGATTAAAACTTATGTCGGCAGAAGAATTATAAATAGTACAGTAGCTTTCTTAGTTTAGTATTGATTGATATCCTATTCATTAAGAATGATTTAGGTTATCAATACTGACATTTAAAAGTGAGCTAGCAGCCTAGTTCCAAATAATGTATTTGGAGAGGCTCAATATGTTCTTTGAATCCAACCTATTAGGAACCACAAGAACAAAGATCGCTAGCTCTGTCTCAAGTATCTTATATGGACAAAAGTGTTGGCTAGATATAAGATTACAATTCTGAGAAGGGTTGTTTACCTTTCAAATATGGAATTCATTGGTCATAAGGAGCAGTGTCCTGGGACACCTCAAGAGGTTGAGGACTTGAGATGAAATTCTCGTGCCTCAATAATTAGTTGTCAGGCTTAGCATAAGGTATGCAGTCGGGATTGTCAGTAGATACCAATTTAGTCCAGAGTAAGACCGTTGGACTACAGTTCAGATATCCTCAAGTATCTTAGGAGAACGAAGGCTTATAGGCTCGTGTATGGTGCTGAGGATTTGATCCTTACAGGATACACTAATTCTGATTAGCACACCGATAAGGTTTCAAGGAAATCCACATCGACATAATAATTTATCCTAAACATGGAGCTATATGTTGGCGTAGCATCGAGTAAGGATATATCCCAGACTTCATCTTGAAGGCCAAGAATGTTGCTGCTTACGAAGCAGGTTCAGGAGTCTGTAGGACTTAGAAAGTTCATTTGGAAAGTTGTTCCAAATATGAGGCGAGTATATAAAAAAAAAACATAAATCTCATCTGTGAGATTATGTGTTGATGGGATGTGATTGTCACGAGGATAGCCTCAAAAGTAAAATATTGTTGAATCATTTACGAAGGCCCTCACGGCTACAAGTGTCGAGGGACATCTAGATGATCTAGGTCTACGAGTTATAAACAGCCCACTAGAGTTTTAGTCCAAGTGGGAGTTTGTTGGGGTTTATGTCCTAAAACTCGTGGATAGTAAATGTAACAAAGTTATATATAAAACTTATTAGAATAGTTTTTATTATGGTTGTTGAAAAATTAGTTTACTATGTATTTATTAACCCAAATCCAATAAAACTAAGAATCCTTGGCTATGATATGAATACTTGAACTTTATGTAGTGACATAAAAGTGGATCAGGTTCAAGTACTGTTGGTACGATTTTCCGCAAGCGCACGGGTCGTCACAAGTAATATAAAACGGTAGTAATACCGAGTATCGAATCCTCAGGGAAATTGAATTAATTCCATTAAGTACCAAGAATCATCATGTTTTAATTTTATTTAGAAGATCAACTCGAATGATAGTGCGAAAATTAAAGGAATTAATAAAAATAAACATGTAATAATGAAATGAAAATAACCAAATAAGGGAACTTGACCTAGGGTGTTATCTAGTTTTCTTGGATTTGTAGCTCAATTACATGGATGTATGTAACTAATAATCTTCAATTCCATAAATCTAGAAGTAATTTTAAGCGGATTTCTCTTTCAAGCTCCTCCACATCTCATACTAACATAACTAATTTATGTGTCCATCTCCTTAGTTAATCATAGTATGGCATTAAGCAACTTCATAATCAATTTCTAACAATTCTCTTTCACTCTCGTGTTCCAAGCAATCGTTAGCCATGCAATTTGGATCTAATCTAATTTCTCTCTGTCGAGTATCAATTTAGACCAACATATCAATTAATCCGTGATCAAGAGATTAAAAGCATTAAGCAAGAATTGCATAGATGAAATATGGAGAATTTCATTACATAATCCAAGTAATTGCGCTACAACATCCAATTGACTAGAATAACGGCCCTAGGTCTCAAGATCTACTCACAAATGGAAATAATTTTGCCAAAATGATCTTGATCCATAGGCCTAACTCAAATTACAACAAGGAATTATAAAGAAGTAAGGAAGAAATAACCGATAAGTTGATCCCAAGCTCCCGCTACGATCATCTCGAATCTTGAGCCTTAGAATCTCGCTTAATTCCCACTTTTTCTCCACAATTCTTCTCACTTTTTCTCTCTATTGAGCTAGGGGAGAGCTCCCCCAAATTTTGGGATGATTTGAACAAAAGGGAAGGGGCATTTTTATAGTGCAAGGGGCTGGAATTTTCTTGCTGAACAAGTCGACAGCGTCGAGACGCTGTGACGTCATGTTGTCTTGGGGCAGAAGTTGTCGCAGCGTCGAGACGCTACGCAGACAGCGTCGTGACGCTATCGTGATTTTGGAGCGTGCTTTTCTGATCACCTAGCGTTGAGACGCTACGGTCCTAGCGTCGAGACGCTAGGCCTTCTAGAAGCCTGATTTGCAGATTTTTGCCTCCTTTCTTCAAACTTTTGGGCTTTTTGGGCCTCCCACTTTAATTATCTTCTCTTCTTAGACCTTAGGGCTTGGATCTTCAATGATTATTCTTTAAATTGCCCAAAAAGTCTCCAATTTTACCCAAATTCTCTTAAAATCTCAGTTTTGTTGCCCGAACTCGGTTTTCTGTAAAATCAACATAAAAATACATTAAAGCTCACAATTTATGCACAAAACTAGCTAAAATTAATAGGAAAATGATGACATTTTTGCATGTCATCAAGTACATAGCCTAAACGGTCTATAGTATAAGGATAAGACTGGGTACCTTATCCTAAGAAAAACTATGTGACGAGGCCCACTTTGTTTTAATACAAACGATGTGATCCTAAATCGTTCATGTAGAGACATGTGAGTGGGGGCGTCCTAATGCAAAAGAAGTTTGTATAAGACTGGACCGTGAAATAAGTCACTTTCACTTTATAACGTCGTTTACTGTGAAACTGACTAATTCAAGCGATGACCTAGGTAACTCGATCTTAATCTTGAGCTAACTATGAACTCATGTTTATTCGAGATTATCCTTTGATTTGCATAGGTGAGAGTGGCCCATAAGCGCCGCTCAATATACCTACCACTTTGGGGATAAGACCGAGTAGATAGTTTGGGACATAGTCCTGTGATAACTGCCCAAAAGGTAGTTATTTAGGCCTCATTTATATAAGGATTTGTGTGTCTTTTATGTCTAATAGGGTTGGTTTTAGATAAATATTACATGTTTTAACCCATTTGGAAGAATGGAAGCTTTGGAAATCATTTTGTGCTGAATCTGTTGCTGGGCGACTTGAGGGAGCAAATTCTGGGCTACAGCAAAACTGGGAGAAAAACTGCCACATCACAGCTCGTTAGCCAACTTCATGAACCGACTTCTGTTGAGTTATTTTTGGGATAAAGGAGCAAGGAGAACCCTACACATGTCCAGGTTGACCTAATTCAAGCCTCCTATCCTTCTATAAAAGGAAGTAGCCGTCCATGTCAAAACCATTCCATTTTCCTTGGAAGCCGAATAGTATAGAGAGATTGGAGACTGCTAGAAGACCATCATCCGCAAGCTGATTAAGGAGATTATTATTTTCTTTATTATGTTGTGATTATGGACATGCCTACTAAGATTGTAATTCGTGTTTCCATGCTTATTATGAACTAAGTAGCTTTAGGCGTTGGTTAAGGAATATGTAGTTGCCGTGCTTCATCTCTAATAATATTTATTGATTATTGCATCTTGGTTAATTGTTGTGCTTGTTTCTATTTTATGCCCGCCTGGCCAACCGGTGTGAATACCTCTCTCTAGTTTCAGGGATGATTTAGAGAGTGTGTGGCAATTAATCACACTACGATCATTGTGTATTGGTGAACACCAGTGACTGAGCTAGGGATAGTCAGTTGCCTAGTGCTTGATCAGTCGTGCTTCATTAGGGTTGAAACACATTCCAAAAGATCCGGAGTTCCGGGAGGAATCCGCTAATAATACTGGGAGAGTTTGCATGATCAATAATATTGCTAGAGCATCTTTTAAAACAATTACTGAATCCTGACCAGCGCCTGTCTCTAATCTGTCTGCCTATTTGTTTACTTGTTGTTCTGTCATTTACTTTGCTTCAGCATAATTCTTATAAAACCCAATAATTTTTTTTACCTTGAAACCATTAAAAGATTCATACAAAATAGATAGAGTGGAAGCTAGTTCAGGCCTTGGATTGACAAATACTTATTACTTGTTGCAGACTGTGTATACTTGCACGGGAATTCTAGAGTCTTTTCATATCATAATTTTACTCACACTAGGAACCCAACATCCTACAAGATGGAATTCACTCCTACCCGTCTTTAGGGATAGTAGAGAGGTTGTTCCCTTAAGTACTGACTCCGGAACGTGAACAAAGGTGCGTCGCCCTCTTATCGGCCCGAGAGGTTTTAGGTTTCATGGTCGGACCACAAACCGATTGTTCATTAGGGACTCAGTAAAGGCTTAAGGAACAAGAAGTGCTATAGGGGTAAAACGGATTTTTTGACCTAACTATAGTAACGAACAACCTGTGAAGGATTGACATACTAATCACGGTTATATCGGGTGGAACAAAATATATCTACAGTGAGGGGAGTTCAGCTACGGGCTATAGTGGAGTGTCCCGTTAGTTAACGAATGTTGGTTAACTAGGATTGAAAGAGTTCAACGGGTTAATCTCCGATCGTTGGAGCCAATGATTTGTAGTCCATTAGGTCCCCCTGCTAGCTCAAACGGATTAACCTTAGAACAGAGTGATGAAAGAATTTGAAACACGTTCAAATTCGGTTAAGGGAAATAAAGTTAATTATATATAACGATATAATTTAACTTGTTAGTTTAAATTGAATATTAAACTACAAAAAGAGAAAGTTGAAATATTTGAATGACGATTTAAATATTGCTTCATAACTCGATTCTAAATGTTACACATGAATAGTTATTCATGCTCAAAAGATCGGGATTGAGAGAAACGGAAGATTGGTGTAATAGTTGGATTTAATATATGATATTAAATGAATTAGTTAAAATTTTTTTAATTTTTATTTAAAATTAAAATTAATTATTGAATTAATTTTTTAAAATGAAAAATGTTTTTCATTTTTTGGAGGTGGTGGAGTGTGAATTTTCACACTTAAACACCTTAGATAGCCACCTCCATGGACACCAATCTTGTGGCTCACCAACATCTACATGTTTGCTGTCTTCCAAAGCTTAAATTGAGTTGCATGATTTGCTTCATATATACACAAAAGGCTGAGAAGAAATGGGGAAGAGGTGAGTTCATTTTTGCAAAAAAAAACGTGAAGACACAAAGCTCAAAACCCCATTTCTCTCTCAATCTTTCTCTCTCAAATTAATCATGCTCGGGTTCCCACAAGCACGTTCTAAGGCCGAAGAATAGCGGGGGAGATCTCGGTGATCGTCCATGAGCCGTTCGTGTAAAGAAACAACCAACGAGATGCTTGAATTCGAAGTTCCAAGAGGTAAGTTCAAAATCCTCTGTTTTTATAAAATTTCCAGCTTGAGTTTAATATTTAAAATTAATGAAAATCAAGGCCTAAGATCCGCTAATGCTTCCGCTCAAGTGTTCCTCACTCCTTCACAGAAGCCACTGATGTTCAAGCAAAAACATGCTTCCACCTCGACTTCAGGCACATCTTTCAATGAGGCACTTAAGAAACTTACTGACAGCTCCTTGCAGTTCCAGCAAGAGACCAGGAACGCCATTCAGAATTTAGGAAACCAAATCACTCAGTTGGCAACCCAAGTCAGTAAGATGAACAACAAAAGCTCTGGTAAACTGCCTATCCAACCTGAGGTAAATCCTAAGGCAAATGTGAATGCAGTGTGGAGTGAAGTGACTACACCTGACTATCCTCCTCGATTCCCCGTTGTCTCTGATAAGTTTTCTATACCTTCTGGCAAATTTTCTTCTTTAAATTTAAATGATAAAAATTCTTTTTCACCTGTGAACTTTATTCACCCTGCTACTCCAAGTGTGCAGGATGATTTAGACGTTTTTAGAAAAGTTAAGGTGAATATTCCATTGCATGAGGCAATCCTAAAAATTCCAGCCTATGCTGAGTTCTTAAAGACTTGGTATGAAGGTAAGGAAAAATCCTCAGGTAAAGAAGAGGTTAGTGAAAATGTTAGTGTTTTACTTTCTGAAAACTTACCTGTTAAATGTTCTGATCCTGACATGTTTACTTTATCGTGTATGATCGGAAATTGAAAAATAAAAAATGTCATGTTAGATCTAGGAGCATCGATTAATGTTATGTCTATGTTTGTTTATTAAAGATTAAATTTAACTGATATTAAAACATCTGGCATAGTCATTCAGCTAGCATATAAGTCTTGCATCAAACCTCTAGGAATAGTTGAAAACATTTTAGTTAGGGTGGAAGATTTGGTTTTTCCTACTGATTTCTATGTTTTCAGATACTCCTAACCCTGATTACAATCCATCTTCTACTACGATACTTCTTGGTCGTCCCTTTATGAAGACTGCCAAGACTAGTATTGATGTAGATGAAGGTGTTGTATCAATAGGATTTCAGGATAAAACCTTATACTTTAAAATTTTTTATGACATTGAAAATCCTGATGCATCTTCTATTGAATATTATATGATTGAACCTGACCCAGTGAATGATCGCACTTTAAATTCTACATCATGCATGGCCACCAATAATGAGATGCATTCTTCTGCTGCTAGATTCCCTGACTTAGATGGAGAGTTAATTGATGTAGTTGATGAACACCAGATAACCCTTACTGATAAATCTGGTGGAGTCACCAAGTGTTCATCTTCTAAGATTAGGGCTAAGTGCATTTTCTGTCAGCCCACCTCGTCTTCCGATATTTTTCTGCTTCTACCGATTCTTCCCTACAGGCCCCAAAATTACTGAAACAAGAAATCTCTAAAAATAATGTATTATGGACCTGTGGAGAGAAGCCTCCCTAAAAAATAGAGGAGAGCGTGGTCGAGCAAACGACCTTAAACAATTGCACCCTATGATTTTACTGCTTTTTGTTATTTCAATTCTTAGATAGGTTTTATTTTTATCAGTTGCTTTTATGTTTGTTTCCTTGTTTTTGTTTGTTCTTTAGAATTGGCGGTACCAAAGCGAAGTTCTACATTTATAGAAAGTGTGATTCACCACCCATAAGCGCAACATTCAGGGAAATTCTATTCTTTCCCTATGCATTGTCTGTTTCTTCATGATTTATTACATTGAGGGCAATGTAGATTTTTAGGTTGGGGTGGGGAATTTACTTTGCATTTCTGTTGGGCCTTGAGCATTTGAGCGTCAGGCCAGCGTTTGTGCTTAGTGAAATGTCTCGCATTCTTGTTGTGTATATGCTTGTTTAAGTGATAATAATTTCCTAGGATTGACTCAAAATTTTTTTGAAATTTATTGCTTTCGATGAGTTGTGACCGAGAGTGTTCAAATAAAGGAGTCTTTTTAAAACTTTTCTTGGATATGTCTTGCAACTTGTTGGGTGTCTATTTTGCTTTAAAGTATGACTTGAATGCTTAGGAGCAAATTACTTAGTTCATATTCCTGTTGTCACCCTGATAGGTGTAAGGTTAAGTGAGAAAGTCTAATTTTTTTTCCAAATAGTGTGTGGAGTCTTGCCTAGGAGCGAAAAAGAAAATTTTCCTGCTATAAAAAAAAGAGTGGAAAAATAAGTCAGGGGTGGCGACGCAAAAGAAAAGAAAAAAAAAAAGAGAGAGCATGCTTGCATTGAGCCTAAACGCTTAGGGGTAAAAAGAGTTACCTGCAGAGTGATCAGTTAGGTCAACCAAGAGTAAAACTCGAGTTATGGGTCATTGCACTGTAGTGTGAAAGCTAGTGCCCTATCCAAAAGAAATGCAAAAAAAAAAAAAAAAGAGAGAGAGAAAGAGAGCAAAAGAAAAAAGCAAAAAGAAAGAAAGAAAGAAAATAGAGAGAAAAGAAAAAAGGAATTCCTTGATCAGGCACCTAAGCAAGAGGAAGAACCTAGTTTGTTCCATTTGGGCCTTTTAGCAAGACCTTAGTGTCAGTGTAGGGGAAGATAGGATGAGAGTTGAGTAAGGCAATCCCGGGTTAGTAAAGTCTTCTTTAGGTGGGAAGGAGCTCTCTTCTGCAAGATAATCTTTGAAAATTTTTGATTTGTCTCCTCATTTGTCTCTCTTTCGAATGTCTCTTGATTGCTTTATTTTTTGGAATGTTTGAGTTTTGAGGATCAAATCACTTATCAATTATTTGCACAACGCCTTTCTCCTTGTTTTGTGTGTGCCTTGCTCGAGGACTAGCAAGATTTAGGTTGGGGGTATTTGATAGGACCTAAATAGTCCTATTTTATCGCCTCTAATCTAAGCTTGTTAGAGTTATTTTATGTTTTACTTGTCTTATTTACAGATTAATTGAGCTTAGGCCATGTCAGAAGGCGATCACGCTAATTGGTGTTAATTCAAGCAAATTACGGAGTTTTTGGAGCCATCTCGATGTCTTTGATGGAGAGGAGGTGAAGAGACCCAATTGTGCTAAAGCCGAAAGCCAAAGATTGAAGCCCCGAACCGAGAAGAAGCAAGAACAAGCCAAGAAAAGGAGCGGGAAGTGGAGTCAGGAGGCTGGTGTCAAGACGCCGACTCGATTTCGGCTCGAAGACAAAAGTTTTCAATTTCGAGACTGAAGGGTTAAAATCCTTTTTGGCAGTGGAAGCAATCAAGAACAATCTCGTTTTAAATTTCAATTTTAGGAAAAACCTCTACGTTGGCAAATCAAATTAGAAACTAATTTCTAAATAACATAATTAAGCATTCTCGAATCTTAGATCTAAAACTATTTTAGAACTAAGAAAACTTACGTGATTTAGGAGGCAATGACAGCACAATGCTCTAATTTCGTTCTTGGGACTTCCAACGGACACCACCACTCGAATCACCCGCTATCCTCTTGGATTACTGAGAACTGGTTTGTGGGAACCCAAATATCGTCTTAGAAGGGAAAAATTTCAGCAAAAGGAATGTTGTGTTTTCTAAATTCTTTTGAGAGAGAGATCAGATAGTTCCTCTCTGTCTTTTTCGTGAATGAGAGGGATTGAACCAGTGTTGGGGAAACTCCCTCCCAACTTTACGATAAGTGGGGAGGGAGTTATTCCCTACTTGATCTCTACCGTTGATCATAATCGACGCAATCCAGGTCGTCTATTAATTAAATAATAATTATCAATTATCATTTAATTAATTAAATGATTATAATTAATTTAATTAAATCAATATTAATTAAACCAATTATAACCTAAGGTATTTAATTCAATTTGAATCATATTCAATTGAATCAAATTGGTCATTCAATTAATCTCATTTATTGAATTCACATTAATTAAATATCAAATATTTAATTAATTTTATAATTGAATCATATTCAATTTTATCTCTCTCATTTAACCTATAGTTTTAATGTGCATCATAATGAACATTAATATAAACTATAGTATTAATTTGATTAAATCACATTTAACCAAACTAAATTAAATTAATTAATTCCCCAATTAATTAATTCATGAATTAATCAAATATCACATATTTAATTAAATTCATCATTCTCTCAATAATTAATTTCGAATCATATCCAAAATTAATTATAAAGTTTAATTCTTTAATTAAACTTTATACTATAACGTATCTCCATACATTATATTAATTCCCTTTAATATCAAGACTAAATTATCTCAGAACTCGTTATGAGCTAGCAGGTGGACCTAATGGACCTACAGATCAGAAGCTCCAACGATATGAGATCGATCAGCTAAATTCATTAACCGAGTCAATCAACATTCGCTAACTGTGGGTCACTCCACTAAAGACCCACAGCTGCACTCTTCTCACTGTAGAATATTTTGTGTCCACGGATATCAACCAATTGCAGTAAGTCAATCCTTCACATGTGTTCGTAACACCAGCTGGGTCAAATTACTGTTTTACCCCTGGGTTACCTTTGGATCCTTAAGTACCACTGATCCCTCTAATGAACAACCTGTTTAGGGTCCAACCTCTAAACAGAAATTCCTCTCAGGCCAAGAGAGGACAGTGCACTTTTGTTCAAGCCCCGGAATCAGCCCTTAAGGGAACACACATCTACTTGCCCCAAATAGAGGAAGGAGTGAATTTCATCTTGTATTGTTATGTTCCCAACCCCCATTCGGTCTTGCCCCTGAAATGGTAGGAATATTGAGTCAGCGAACTGGCCACTCTCACCCACACAAATCTAAGGACAATCCCTCCTGAAAAGGAGTTCATAACAGACTCAAGATTGAGATTGAGTTACCTAGGTCATCCTATTGAAATAGAAACCTAAACTAGTTAACGGTGTTACATCTAGTGGTTACTATTTCGCGGTCCGGTCTTATGCAAACTCATTGCATAGGATACCCCCACCTGCATGTCTCCTACATGGATGCTTTGGATCATTGCATTTGTATCGGATACAAGGTGGACCGTATCACATAGTGTCACCAGGATAAAGTACCCAGCCCTATCCCTATACTATAGACCATTTAGGTTGTTACTTGGACACCGATCCCCGTATGTCAGTACATATCAGTCCAAGTTTCATTTAAACAACCTTGGATATTAGTTTATTGGATTTAGGGTTTATTAATGCAAACTCGATTATTCAATACCAAATTACTGAATCACTCAAATAACGACTTATTGAGATCGATTAATATGTTTCATTTACTATCTACGAGTTTTAGGGCATAAAACCCAACAACTCCCACTTGAACTAAAACTCTAATGGGCAATGTACATCAACAATCAGAATTGAATGAATATTCATTGAAGTAGGAATAATAGTTTGTATTAATACTGTATAATACATGAAAAGTACAAATACAGATAAATATAATAAACTAGGGCATTTGAATACCCATTACACTTCTCCCACTTGCCCTAGATTATTCTATGTACATATCTCGCAGACCTAGACCCTCTAGATGACCCTCGAACACTTTAGTCGTGAGAGCCTTCATAAATGGATCAACAATGTTGTGCTCCGAAGCTATCTTTGTGACGATCACATCACCTCGTTGCACGATCTCTCTTATGAGATGATATTTGCGCTCTATGTGCTTGCCTCTCTTGTGACTGCGAGGTTCTTTAGAATTTGCCACTGCACCACTATTATCACAATAAAGGGTGATTGGCAAGTTCATATTTGGAACAACTTCCAAATCCATCAAGAACTTCCTAAGCCATACAGCCTCCTTAGATGCTTCACAAGCAGCGACATATTCGGCCTCCATGGTAGAGTCTGCAATGCATCCTTTGAAGGGATAAAAGCCCCATGCATCGGAAAGTATTACCGAACCTACTCAGAGTCTTAGATAATAATTGAAATACCAATACAATTTGCAAAATATTACAGCAATAAATCTATATTTAATGGGTTGTACATAGGTTATAAACATGATAAAAGATCAACTAGATTGATCCTAGTGATCAAGGATTTCATAAAAAACTTACTTTTGTAGAAAGCCTTGATCAATTTGCCTTTTCTTGCCAATATGATTGAAAACGCAGCAACCCTCTTGTGCGAACACCACCACTCGACTACACCAGTATATCTCTAAGACTTCTTGAAGCAGAAGACTTGTGGGAGTCTTTTGAGAGAGATCTCTGAGAGAAGGAGAGACAATGGGATGTCTTTCACCCCACCCCAGGGGTCCTATATATAGGTAAGCCAAAACATTTTCCTAATAGGAAAAGGTCTAGGAATAAGTTCAAATCTATTATCTGAACAATATCTAATTTTAATAAATAATTAATTAATTCCATAATTAATTAAATACCCAATTAAATATCACATATTTAATCTTAGGGATTTTATTAAAATTAATATGAATCCAATTCATATTAAATTTATTTGAACTCTTTCAAATATTTTCTTTCCTAATAGGAAAAGGTCTCTAATTAATAAATAATTAATTAATTCCATAATTAATTAATTACCCAATTAAATATCATATTTAATCTTAGGGATTTTATTAAAATTAATATGAATCCAATTCATATTAAATTTATTTGAACTCTTTCAAATATTTTCTCTCAAGAATTAATTTTTGAAATTAATTTAAAAAAGTTATATTATAAAGTATCATAAACTTTATATTATAATGCATCAATATACATTATATGATTCCCCAGATAAATTGAACACCTTCAATTTACAATTTATATTTGTTTTCTTCAAGTCTTTTTACGAGCTACCAGTGGGATCTAATAGACCTACAGATCAGAAACTCCAACGATACGAGACTAATCGGCTTAAACTCATTAACCAAGTTAGTCTTCATTCGTTAACTGTGGGTCACTCCACTAAAGACCCTCAGCTGCACTCTTCTCACTGCAGAATATTTCTATGTCCACGGATATCGACCAATACTACAAGTCAGTCCTTCACGTGTGTTCGTATTCCAGTTGGCTCAAATTACCATTTTACCCCTGGTTTAAATCTTTGTCCTTAAGTCCCCAGTGCTCCTCTAATGAACAACCTGTTTGAGGTTCAACCAACAAACAGAAGTCCCTCTCGTGCCATATAGAGGGTTGGGCCCATTGTTCAAGTCCCGGAGGCACCACTTAAGGGAACACACCTCTACTTACCCTAGAGTCGGGAAGAAGTGAATTCCATCTTG
This sequence comes from Luffa acutangula, assembly GCA_036850905.1. Taxonomy (NCBI): domain Eukaryota; kingdom Viridiplantae; phylum Streptophyta; class Magnoliopsida; order Cucurbitales; family Cucurbitaceae; genus Luffa; species Luffa acutangula. The sequence goes on along the minus strand of CM072095.1, from coordinate 23,627,733 downwards.
TGTGATTATGTTCCCAGCTCCCCACTCGGTATTGTCCCCAAAATGGTAGGCTTATTGAGTCGGCGTGCTGGCCACTCTCACCCATACAAATCAAAGGACAACCCCTCGTGAACAGGAGTCCATAATCCACTCAGGATTGAGACTAAGTTGTCTAGGTCATCCTAGTGAAATAGAAACCAAGCCAACTAACGGTGTTACAGTCAGTGGTTAACTATTTCGCGGTCCGGTCTTATGCAAATTCATTGCATAGGATAGCCCCACTCGCATGTAAACTACATGAACGTGTTGGATCATTGCGTTTGTATCATAATACAAAGCGGGTCGTATCCATAGTGTCACCAGGATAAGGTACTTAGCCTTATCCTTGTACTATAGACCTTTTAGGTTGTTACTTGAATATCGATCCTCGTATGTCCCCACATACTAGTTCAAGTTACATACAAACAACCTTGGATCTTAGTTTATTGGATTTGGGTCAAATAGTGCAATATTTAACAATAACATTTTTTAAGGGAATAAAAGTCCCCACGCAGCGGAAGCGCATCGATTGGACCTTACGTCGTAGATTAATTAACATTAAAATACCGTTACGAAAAACTCAAACAAACTTTAAACACACTTTAAGCTGCTGGAAAATTTGTTTAAACATGCTGAAAAATAAATCTAAATTTATTTTCATGCTTTTCTAAAGAAAATGGGAAGAACCGTTACAAATCTTCGATGTAGACTTGACTGTTCTTCGCCAACAACGCTCCGACAAACGAAATTGCAGCAGCCCTCTTGTCTTGTGATCGCTGGAAATTTCTTCTTGGATGACACAATAACCACAGAGGTTACACCGGTATGTCTCTAAGTCTAGGAGGCAAAAGACTTGTGGGAGACTTTCTCTAAGAGGGAGGCTAGAGAGAATTTTAGGTCTTGTCTTGAGAGTCTAAGAGCAAGAGCAAAGTGTCATGGACCAATTAGGTCTAGTGTTCTATTTATAGAAGAGAGGTCATGAATAAAATATTCAATTAAATCAATCTTTTCCAAAATTGATTCAATCTTATTCCTTATTTAATCAATCCATGATCAATCAATTCCATAATAGATTAATCTTTTCCACAAATGACTAATTACTTCCATAAGTGATTAGATCATTTCCATAAATGATTAATCACTTCCTTAAGTGATTAATTATTTCCATAATTGATTAATTACCAGTTATCGAATTCTGTAATTAATTAACCACCAATTAAATATCACATATTTAATATTCGGCCTTGAATTAATTAATTTGCCCAAATAGATTTTAGGCCTTTAATTAATTCATTATTTGAGCTCTTTCAAACTTCCATAAATTTATATTAATATTTGAATTTCTTCAAATATTAATTTCTTTCATAATAATATATCAATATATATTATATTTGTTTCCCTTAGTAAATTGAACGCTTTCAATTAACATTTATTACTTAGTTGCCTCAAATTACTTTATGAGCTACCAGTGGGACCTAATGGACCTGCAAATCCGAAGCTCCAACGATATGAGATTAATTGGTCAAACTCGTTAACCAAATTAATCAATATTCGTTAACTGTGTGTACATTCCACTATAGACTCACAGTTGCACTCTTCTCACTGCAGACATATTTTCTGTGTCCACGAACATAGACCAATATCGACTAGTTAGTCCTTCACGAGTGTTCGTAACACCAGCTGGGTCAAATTATCGTTTTACCCCTGGGTTACTTCTATTTCCTTAAGTACCAGTTCTCCTCCAATGAACAACCTGTTTATGGTCCAACCATCAAATAGAAAACCCTCTTGTGCCATTGAGAGGGTAGGGTCCTTTATTCAAGACTTGGAGTCACCACTTAAGGGAACACTCATCTGCTTCCCTAAAGTCGGGAAGGAGTGAATTCCTTCTTGTACGATTATGTTCCCAGCTCCCCATTCGGTTTTGTCCCCAAAATGGTAGGCTTATTGAGTCGGCGTATTGGCCACTCTCACCCATGGAAATCAAAGGACAATCTCTCATGAGCAGGAGTCTATAATCAACTCATTATTAAGACTAAGTTGTCTAGGTCGTCCTAGTGAAATAGAAAATCAACTAGTTAACGGTGTTATAACCAGTGGTTACTATTTCGCGGTCCGGTCTTATGCAAACTCATTGCATAGGATACCCCCACTCGCATGTCTCCTACACGATTGCGTTGGATCGTAGCGTTTGTATCAAATACAAAGTGGGTCGTATCCATAGTGTCACCAGGATAAGGCACCCAGTCTTATCCCTATACTATAGACCCTGTAGGCTGTTTCTTGAACAATGATCCCATATGTCACTACATATAGTTCAAGACTCATATTACAGCCTTGGATGTCTAGTTTATTGGATTAGAGTTATTTTTAGGCAAAGACAAATATAAATAACTAATAACAATAAATGAAAAAATATATCAATATTATTTCATTAATATCCGGTCAACGGTTACATTCACTATCTACGAGTTTTAGGGCATAAAACCCAACAATTTTATTGTAGAAACTAAATAACACTTTATTAAATACAAGTATAAAATTTGTTTACATTCACTATCTACGAGTTTTAGGGCATAAAACCCAACAAACTCCCACTTGAACTAAAACTCTAGTTTAGTGGGATGTACAACAATCTATTCAGCAGTGGGTGTATAAATACATGTATAAAACATATACAATGTACAAATACAATAAACTAGGGCATCACTATACCCATTACATAATGGTATCACTATACCCATTACATTTCTCCCACTTGCCCTAGATTTCACCTTTGCACATAACTCGTAGACCTAGACCTTCTAGATGACCCTCGTACCCTTTAGCCAAGAGAGCCTTCGTGAATATTTCAATTTAATTCAATGTGCTTGCTTGTCTTGGGCTGCAAAGTTCTTATGAATTTGCCACAGCACCACTGTATCACCCTAAAGTTTGATGGAAAAGTTCACATTTTGAACACATTCCAAATCAGCCAAAAACTTTCTAAGCCTTACAATTGAAGGGAATAAAAGTCCCCACGCAGTGGAAGCGCATCGATTGGACCTTACGCCGTATATTAATTAACATTAAAATACTGTTACGAAAAACTCAAACAAACTTCAAACACACTTTAAAGTTGCTGGAAAATTTGTTTAAACATGCTGAAAAATAAATCTAAATTTATTTTCATGCTTTTCTAAAGAAAAGGGGAAGAACCGTTACAAACCTTCGTTGTAGACTTGACCGTTCTTCGCCAACAACACTCCAACGAACGAAAACGCAACAGCCTCCTTGTCTTATAATCGCTGGAAATTTCTTCTTGGATGACACAATAACCACAGAGGTTACACCGGTATGACTCTAAGTCTAGGAGGCAAAAGACTTGTGGGAGTCTTTCTCTAAGAGGGAGGCTAGAGAGAATTCTAGGTCTTGTCTTGAGAGTCTAATAGCAAGAGCAAAGTGTCATGGACAAATTAGGTCTAGTGTTCTATTTATAGAAGAGAGACGATGAATAAAATATTCAATTAAATCAATCTTTTCCAAAATTGATTCAATCTTATTCCTTATTTAATCAATCCATGATCAATCAATTCCATAATAGATTAATCTTTTCCACAAATGACAAATTACTTCCATACGTGATTAGATCATTTCCATAAATGATTATGAAGGTGTTCATATAACACATGCGGAAGCAATTGAAGATCGGAAGCACCTAACTACATCAATTTTACTCCTAAAACATGCATGTTCTAAGAAAAGATAGAATAGAGAGAGTGAAAGTACCAACCTTTTGTAGTTCAATTGGTGGACCTTCTTGGATTCTTTTCTTCTCCAATCTTCTTAGGACAACCCTTAGAGACTTCCCTACTATCCTCCGGGCCAAGAACGACTTGTGGGAGTCTATATAAGATAGGGAATGGGAAAGGAAAGCTTGAAGGATCAAGCTATGAAGAAGTGTGAGAGATGAGAGAGTTTGAGTCTAAAATCCAGCAGCATAACATTAATGAAAAGGCTCTCTTGATTTTGAATCTGATTCAAACTCCTTTTAAAGACATTCTCCATCCAAGGCCAAGCCTCAAGACACAAGACACATGGTGTATATTCAAGCTCAAGTGGATTCTAGGTGTGCATTTCACAAGACATGCAACAATGCATGAGTGAGTTGTCTTTCCGCTTTGAATGATCATGCATAAGTGGATTTCCAACTAAATCCACTAAATTCAAATTGAAATTAGATTTCAAGCTTGCAAATTAACCTCAATTTCAATTCTAAATATAAATTAATTGCTTGGTAATTAATTTGAAACATTTCAAATTAATTTTGATATGATTAATCTAATTAATCTTTGTCACCTTGTGCAAATCCTTATATATGATTCCTAATACATATATATAGTATTCAAAACACTTTTAAATACTTCATCTCTCATTTTCTAGTTTAATTCATAATTAAATTATTGTGTCAAACACAATTTACGATAATACCCTTTTTCCCGATTTTGAACGATTCAAAGCTTCCTATCTTTTGTTCTAGGCTTAATTTCGATATGAGCTAGTAGGGGGACCTAATGGACCTATAGATCATGGGCTCCAACGATTCGAGGCTAACCGACTAATCTCATTATCTAAGTTAGCCAACATTCGTTAACTACCGGGACACTCCACTATAGCCCGATAGTTGCACTCCCCTCACTATAGATATATTTCCGTCCACTTGATTTAACCATGATTAGTAAGTCGATCCTTCACAGGTTGTTCGTAGCTATAGCTAGGTCAAAAAGTCGTTTCACCCCTATAGTACTTCTAGTTCCATAAGTCCCACTGATCCTCTAATAAACAATTGGTTTATGGTCCAACCAATAAACCGAGTCCCTCTCGGGCCAATGAGAGGGCGGGATCCCTTTGTTCAAGCCCCAGAGTCAGCACTTAAGGGAACAACCTCTCTACTATCCCTAATTCGGGTAGGAGCGAATTCCTTCTTGCATGACTATGTCCCCAACTATCTACCCATTCCTATCCCTGAAATGGGAGGTTTATTGAGTCGGCGATACTGAGCCACTCTCACCTATGCAAATCTAAGGATAAGCCCGAATAAACAGGAGTTCATAGTTAGCTCAAGATTAAGATCGAGTTACCTAGGTCATCACATGAAATAGTCAATCTCGTCACTAAACGGTGTTATAAAGCGAGAGCTACTTATTTCTCGGTCCTGGTCTTATGCAAACTCATTGCATAGGACGCCCCCACTCGTGTGTCTCTACATGGACGATTTAGGATCACATCGTCTATACCATCTATAAAGTGGGTCGCGTCTCATAGTGTCTCCAGAATAAGGTACCCAGCCCTATCCCTATACTATGGACCGTTTTGGCTATTATTCAAGCTTGATCCACTTTTATGTCTCTACATAAAACTCAAGTGTTCATCTTATAGCCATGGATCTTAGTTTATTGGATTTGGGTTATTATATGTGCAATTTACTTTATTCAATATTGACTTTTACTGAATCAATCTCGATAACGCCTTTATCGAATAAGTATATAATTCGTTTAACATTCACTATCTACGAGTTTTAGGGCACCAATCCCAACAGATTAATCACTTCCTTAAGTGGATAATTATTTCCATAATTGATTAATTATCGGTTAATGAATTCTTTAATTAATTAACCACCAATTAAATATCACATATTTAATTTCCGGCCTTGAATTAATTAATTTGCCCAAATAGATTTTAGGCCTTTAATTAATTCATTATTTGAACTCTTTCAAACTTCCATAAATTTATATTAATATTTGAATTTCTTCAAATATTAATTTCTCTCATAATAATATATCAGTATATATTATATTTGTTTCCCTTAGTAAATTGAACATTTTCAATTTACATTTATTACTTAGTTGCCTCAAATTACTTTATAAGCTACCAGTGGGACCTAATGGACCTGCAGATCAGAAGCTCTAACGATGTGAGATTAATTGGTCAAACTCATTAACCACATTAATCAATATTCGTTAACTGTGTGTACATTCCACTATAGACTCACAGTTGCACTCTTCTCACTGCAGACATATTTTCTGGGTCCACGGATCTAGACCAATATCGACTAGTTAGTCCTTCACGAGTGTCCGTAACACCAGCTTGGTCAAATTACCGTTTTACCCGTGGGTTACTTCTATTTCCTTAAGTACCAGTTCTCCTCTAATGAACAACCTGTTTGTGGTCCAACCATCAAACAGAAAACCCTCTCGTGCCATTGAGAGGGTAGGGCCCTTGATAGTGAGCATAGCTAGCTATCTTTACTTATTTAATTTAGCTAGTCTTTTATGATTTTTGGGCCATTTTATTGTGCTTTATTGTTTATTTTATAGGAAAGCGATGATTAGAGCTAAAACGTGGAATTAGAGTTAATCGGGTGTTCGGGACGTGAAAATATGCCAAAGAACCGAAAAGTTCAAGCAATAAGGAGCCAAGAGAGGGCATTCTGCCCATCAGCGTCGAGACGCCACTCTTGGAGGGTCTCGATGCTGGTTTTCCTTAATTAGAAGAGGCGGCAGTGTTACAGCGTCGAGACGCTGTGATAATAGAGTCTCGACGCTACCGTTATTTTCATTCCAGACGCGCTTGTTTTAGAGGCAGCGTCGAGACGCTGTTTTGATAGCGTCTCGACACTACGACGAAAAATCAGAATATAAGCTTCCTTTAGGCTAGGTTTTTGGGGGGATGAAATTTTGGGACCTTTTGTAGCCGTAAAACAGAGGAGAAAACAGAGGATTGAGGCTGAACAAGAGGGAGAAAAGCAGAAATCAACCCATCGTTCGTGGGGATCGTGACGGGGACGTTCGGTCTCGGCCTACATTGAGTTTTCTTTTCCCTTTCCAACTCTAGTTAGATTTATGGCTTTATTATGTTTAGTTGAACTTGTAATTGCATTCATGAGTAGCTAAACTCATAGCTTAGGGATTGATGTAGTTGATTTTGTTTATGGATTGATTTATGGTTTAAGTTGTGCAATGTTTATTATGTTTGTAATCTTTATTTAATGCTTTCAATTAATTGGCCATTAGTTGAATGATTTAAGTTTTGAATCTAACTCGAGAGAGGGGATTTAATATAGACTTACTAAAGATTACATGACTAAAGTTTACTTTCTAATTCGTGACGGTTTTAGATTAACTTTAGAATTGGTCCAAAGATCTCATTGCCTTGCATGTTAATAAACTTAGATAGGGATATCAAGTTGGTTAATTTGCATGAGAATCAATTATACTCGGGAGAGGTAGTTGTGATTAAAGGGTCTTTGGCTCCTAATTCCATTGTGCATAATAACTTACTCCTTAAAATCAATCCTAGACTAAATCGGCGAAATCAATTCCCTAAGTATTTTTCTCAATTGAATTTCCACACTTTTTACTTGTTTTGATTTAGTTTTCATACCATTCATTCATCACTTTTTGATCCCTAAATAAAATTGAGCGAGATAATTCACAATACATGATTTGCTTAAAATTCCAATCCAGAGGACGCCATTCGAATTACATTCACTATATTATTACTTGACCCGTGCGCTTGTGGTAGGAAAAGTCCACATCAACCCTTTGTTCAAGACTCGGAGTCACCACTTAAGGGAACACTCATCTGCTTCCCTAAAGTCGGGAAGGAGTGAATTCCATCTTGTACGATTATGTTCCCATCTCCCCATTCGGTCTTGTCCCCAAAATGGTAGGCTTATTGAGTCGGCGTATTGGCCACTCTCACCCATACAAATCAAAGGACAATCTCTCATGAGCAGGAGTCCATAATCAACTCAGGATTAAGACTAAGTTGTCTAGGTCGTCCTAGTGAAATAGAAAACCAACTAGTTAACGGTGTTATAACCAGTGGTTACTATTTCGCGGTCCGGTCTTATGCAAACTAATTGCATAGGATACCCCTACTCGCATGTCTCCTACACGAACGCGTTGGATGGCAGCGTTTGTATCAAATACAAAGTGGGTCGTATCCATAGTGTCACCAGGATAAGGCACCCAGTCTTATCCCTATACTATAGACCCTTGAGGCTTTTTCTTGAACAATGATCCCATATGTCACTACATATAGTTCAAGACTCATATTACAGCCTTGGATGTCTAGTTTATTGGATTAGGGTTATTTTTAGACAAAGACAAATATAAAATAACTAATAACAATTAATGGAAAAATATATCAATATCATTTCATTAATATCCGGTCAACAGTTACATACACTATCTACGAGTTTTAGGGCATAAAACCCAACAAACTCCCACTTGAACGAAAACACTAGTTAGTGGGATGTAAATGCAATAATCTAAAGCTGGAAATGTCATGTATATTAAAATAATACAATGAACTAGGGAATCCTTATACCCATTATACATTTCTCCCACTTGCCCTAGATTAGATGGCATACATATCTCGTAGACCTAGACCTTCTAGATGACCCTCAAACACTTTAGCCGTGAGAGCCTTCGTAAATGGATCACCGATGTTGTGCTCCGAAGCGATCTTAGTGACGATCACATCTCCTCGTTGCACAATCTCTCGTATTAGGTGATACTTCATCTCGATGTGTTTACCCCGTTTGTTGCTTCGAGGTTCTTTTGAGTTGACTACAGCCCCACTATTGTCACAGTATAGTGTTATGGGCACGTTCATATTCGGAACCTCTTCCAAATCAGTCAGGAACTTTCTAAGCCATACTACCTCCTTAGCTGCTTCGCAAGCTGCTACATACTCAGCCTCCATGGTTGAGTCTGCTATGCATCCTTGTTTGATGTTTCTCTACACTACTGCTCCTCCATTAAGGGTGAATACTGACCCTGATGTGGATTTCCTTGAATCCTTATCAGCTTGAAAGTCAGAGTCAGTGTATCCAGTAAGAATCAAATCCTTAGCTCCATACACAAGCATGTAGTCCCTCGTTCTCTGAAGATACTTGAGGATATTCTTAACCGCTCCCCAGTGGTCCAACCCTGGATTAGACTGATACCTACTGACTACTCCTACTGCATAACATATGTCAGGCCTAGTGCAGAGCATAGCATACATTAAGCTGCTTACAGTTGAGGCATAGGGAATGTGTCTCATGTTCTCAATTTCTTGAGGTGTCTTAGGAGACTGTTCCTTAGACAGGTGTACCCCATGTCTGAAGGGTAGGAGTCCCTTCTTGGAGTTTTGCATCGAATATCGAGACAACATTTCGTCAATATACGTTGCTTGAGACAGTGGTAGCATTTTGTTCTTACGATCCCTAATGATTTGGATTCCCAGAACATATTGAGCCTCTCCCAGAACTTTCATTTGGAATTGGGCTGCTAGCCATTTCTTAATGTCAGTGAGGTATCCTACATCATTCCCAATGAGCAGGATATCGTCTACATAAAGTATTAGAAAAGCTACTTTCCTTTTGTTGACTTTCTTGTATACACAAGGCTCATCAACGTTTTGGTCAAAACCAAAAGATTTGATTGCAGTATCAAATCTAAACTTCCAAGATTTGGACGCTTGTTTCAATCCATAAATGGATCGATTGAGCTTACAAACCTTTTGTTCCTGACCTTGGGCTATGAACCCTTCGGGTTGAGACATGAAGATATTCTCTTCAAGATTACCATTATGAAAGGCAGTCTTGACGTTCATTTGCCATATTTCATAGTCATAATATGTGGCTATTGATAAGAGAATTCTTATGGACTTTAACATGGCTACCGGAGAAAAGGTTTCCTCATAGTCAACCCCTTCCTTTTGGGTATAACCTTTTTCCACTAGTCTAGCTTTGAAGGTCTGTACCTTTCCCGCTGCATCTCTTTTTCTCTTATAGATCCATTTGCAACCTATGGGTTTTACCTCATTTGGTAGATCTGTGAGTTCCCATACAAAATTGGAATGTGTTGGCTCCATTTCCACGTTCATGGCTTTGACCCATTCATCCTTATCTTCGTCATTCATTGTCTGTCGATAAGACAATGGATCCTCAATGCCATCATTAGGTATGACAACCTGAGTTTCAGTTAAATCCAAGTAGCGATCAGGTTGTGATACAACTCTCCCACTACGTCGAGGCACTCTCAACGTTTGAGATGGACGGGATGGATCTGAAGAATTAGTTCCTTCATCAACACTTGTTGAAGGTCCAGCTTCATCAACAACTCTTGGTGATTCTTCTATAGCTTCTCCTAATATTATTTTGCTGCGTGGTTTATGATCTCTCATGTGGTCTTCCTCTAAGAAAGTAGCGTTTGTTGATACAATCACCTTATTTTCTTGTGGGTCGTAGAAATAACCACCTCTCGTTTCTTTAGGGTAACCAACAAATTGGCACAGTTTTGAACGAGGTTCCAGTTTCTTAGGATTTGTCACAAGCACGTGTGCTAGACAACCCTAGATGCGAAAGTGATGCAAACTAGGTTTACGCCCCTTCCATAATTCGAAAGGTGTTTCAGAAACACTTTTCGAGGGAACATTGTTCAAGATGTATAATGCAGTCTCTACTGCATACCCCCAAAACGAGCTAGGCAATTAAGCATAGCTCATCATTGATCGAACCATGTCCAACAAGGTTCTATTTCTCCTTTCTGACACACCATTCTGCTGAGGTGTACCAGGGGCTGAGAGTTGAGATTTGATTCCATGTTCTATCATATAATCCTGGAATATTTGATCCATATACTCCCCTCCTCGATCAGATCAAAGTACTTTAATAGATTTACCTAATAGGTTTTCAACTTCAGCCTTAAACTCCTTACACTTTTCAAGGGCTTCAGACTTATGTCCCATTAGGTACAAGTAACAATATCTTGAATAAGCATCTATAAATTAGATGAAATATTTGTACCCTCCTCAAGCTTTTACATTCATTGGACCACATATATCCGAATGTATTAACTCTAAGGGTTCTTTGGCTCTATAACCTTTTCCAGTAAAGGGTCTCTTGGTCATTTTCCCCTCGAGACAAGATTCACAAGGTGATAGTGAATCATCTTCTAACTTTCTTAGAAGTCCATTCTTTACCAAACGACCGATCATATTGATGCTTATATGACCAAGTCTAAGATGCCAAAGATGAGTATTGTTACTTGTTGGAGAAATCTTTTGTCTTTTTCTTTGAGTTTCAGCAGTTTTAAATAATTCGTGATTTAAAAGTGCTTTGTTTTCGGTTGGTCTTAATACATACAAGTTATTTTCTAATCTGGCTGAACAAATAAGTACACCATTCTTATAAATGAACGCTTCATTCATATCAAAAGTAACAGTATACGATTGTTCAATCAAACATGAAATAGAAATTAAGTTCCTCTTAATCTTGGGAACGATTAACAAACTTTCTAAAAGTAAGAATCTATTTCTAAAAAATAACTTCACAGCTCCCACTGCTTTAGCTGAAATGACTTCTCCAGTTCCGACCCTGAGTGTCATTTCCCCATCGTTCAACTGTCGAAAGGAACTATTTTCCTGAAAAAAAAAGAGCAAGCATGATTAGTTGCTCCTGAATCAAGTATCCAGGTAAACTCATCATGTTCTACCAGGCGTGTTTCTAAAACCAGTAAATCAAATTTACCTTCATTTTCCTTCTTTTTCTCAGCAAGGTACTTTGGGCAGTTTCTCTTCCAATGTCCATCTACATTGCAGTGGAAACACTTGCCCTTGTCTGTCACAGCTTTGGTTTTTCCCTTGCTTTTAGCAGCAGTACCGGGAGCTTTCCCCTTGTTTCCTTTCTTCTTCTGAGTTTTCTTTGAAGAAGTGGCTACAGATTTAGTTCCAGAGGATGAACCCTTCTCGAACTTTCTTTTAGAGTGAACAACGTTTGCCTCTCCTTCTATCTGTCCCTTGTTCTTAAGAAGAGACTGATAGAGTTGTAGCTCATTCAGGAGGCTAGTCAGGTTGAATTTTATTTTATTCATCATTGCATTGCTTCGAAACTACAGAAAACTCTTCGGAAGAGATTCTAAGATGAATGCAACCTGACTTCGCTCATCTATGACCGCCCCGTTTGCTTCTGCCACGTTGAATTGGACCATCATATCCAGGACATGCACCCGAACAGACGTGCCCTCTTTCATGCAGCAGCTATAAACGTATTTGAGAGCGTCATGGTGGAGTTGGTAGGACGGTTGTCCAAACATCTCCTGGAGAGAGTTCATAATCTCCCTCGCTGTTACCATGCCCTCATGCCTTTTAGCCAAAACTTCAGATAAGCTGACTAGGATATAGACGCGAGTCTTATCATTGGCCTTTGTCCAACGGTCATAAGCATCCTTTACTGCTTGGGATGCATTACAAGCAGGGGCTGGAGAACAATCCTCCGTTAAGACGAACCGCAGATCATCGACAACAAGAATCGTAGTCAGGTTCGACTTCCATGTAGCGTAATTTTCGCCGATTAATTTCTCATTTTTAAGCAGAGAGACAATTGAGGAAGACATTGCTGAAATTTAAACAAACAATGACCGTATTAGTTATCTTTGCCTTAACCCATCATACAAGCAAACAATTCCACACAATCCAATCAATTTAGCAAAATAGACAATCATAGAACCCTAAAACTATTGATTTAGTTTTGCAACGATGTTTCAGAGGTTTAGAATATCAGCCACCGAAGGGTGATCAGGCACTCCTCTGAAATGAGACATCTCTAAGCTAATTCTAATTCCAGAATAACTCATATTCCTATAAACATTATGAAGGGATAAAAGACCCACGCAGCGGAAAGTATTACCGAACCTACTCAGAGTCTTAGATTCTAATTGAAATACAAATACAATTTGCAAAATATTACAGCAATAAATCTATATTTAATGGGTTGTACATAGGCTATAAACATGCTTAAAAATCAACTATATTGATCCTAGTGATCAAGGATTTCATAGAAAACTTACTTTTGTAGAAAGCCTTGATCAATTCGCCTTTTCTTGCCAATAAGAATGAAAACGCAGCAACCCTCTTGTGCGAACACCACCAATCGGCTACACCAGTATATCTCTAAGACTTCTTGAAGTAGGAGACTTGTGGGAGTCTTTTGGGAGAAATCTCTAAGAGAATGAGAGACAATGGGATGCCTTTCACTCCACCCCAGGGGTCCTATATATAGGTAAAGGCTAAGACCTTTTCCTAACAGGAAAAGGTCTAGGAATAAGTTCAATTCTATTATCTGAACAATATCTAATTTTAATAAATAATTAATTAATTCCATAATTAATTAATTACCCAATTGAATATCACATATTTAATCTTAGGGATTTTATTAAAATTAATATGAATCCAATTCATATTAAATTTATTTGAACTCTTTCAAATATTTTCTTTCCTAATAGGAAAAGGTCTCTATTAATAAATAATTAATTAATTCCATAATTGATTAATTACCCAATTAAATATCATATATTTAATCTTAGGGATTTTATTAAAATTAATATGAATCCAATTCATATTAAATTTATTTGAAATATTTTCTCTCAAGAATTAATTTTTGAAATTGCTTTCAAAAATTATATTATAAAGTTTCATAAACTTTATATTATAATGCATCAATATACATTATACGATTCCCCAGATAAATTGAACACTTTCAATTTACAATTTATATTTGTTTGCTTCAAGTATTTTTACGAGCTACCGGTGGGACCTAATGGACCTACAGATCAGAAGCTCCAATGATACGAGACTAATCAGCTTAAACTCATTAACCAAGTTAGTCTCCATTCGTTAACTATGGGTCACTCCACTAAAGACCCTCAGCTGCACTCTTCTCACTGCAGAATATTTCTGTGTCCACGGATATCGACCAATACTACAAGTCAGTTCTTCACGTGTGTTCATATCCCAGCTAGGTCAAATTACCGTTTTACCCCTGGTTTACATCTTTGTCCTTAAGTCCCCAGTGCTCCTCTAATGAACAACCTGTTTGAGGTCCAACCAACAAACAGAAGTCCCTCTCGTGCCATAGAGAGGGTTGGGCCCATTGTTCAAGTCCCGGAGACACCACTTAAGGGAACACACCTCTACTTACCCTAGAGTCGGGATGGAGTGAATTCCAACTTGTGTGATTATGTTTCCAGCTCCCCACTCGGTATTGTCCCCAAAATGGTAGGCTTATTGAGTCGGCGTGCTGGCCACTCTCACCCATACAAATCAAAGGACAACCCCTCGTGAACAGGAGTCCATAATCCACTCAGGATTGAGACTGAGTTGTCTAGGTCATCCTAGTGAAATAGAAACCAAGCCAACTAACGGTGTTGCAGTTAGTGGTTAACTATTTCGCGGTTCGGTCTTATGCAAACTCATTGCATAGGATACCCCCACTCACATGTCAACTACATGAACGCATTGGATCATTGCGTTTGTATCATAATACAAAGTGAGTCGTATCCATAGTGTCACCAGGATAAGGTACCAACCTTATCCTTGTACTATAGACCTTTTAGGTTGTTACTTGAATATCGATCCCCGTATGTCCCCACATACTAGTTCAAGTTACATACTAACAACCTTGGATCTTAGTTTATTGGATTTTGGTCAAATAGTGCAATATTTAACAATAACATTTTATCGCAAAAACTAAATAAAACTTTATTAAATACAAGTATAAAATTTGTTTACATTCACTATCTACGAGTTTTAGGGCATAAAACCCAACACATTAGCCAAGGTTGTTCGGTCAAGGATTTGTTAACACTTTTAACTCATCCTCGTAAGTGTAACCCTCCCACTTTCAGATCTCAGAGGCACGCACCAACAGGCTACCGAAGGGAAAGACAACTGTTGGTAATTAGCCTAAGAGTTCATATCATATTCAGGAGTTCACGATGTTCCGAATCCTATGATCAGGCCCTCCGAAGGGATGGTTGCGCCAGGACAACCTGCAAGCGGATCATAGGACTCTCACGGTGTGAACTAGGGGCAGAGACCGAGGGATACGTTGACACGTGTCCCGCTCCCACTTACTCTAGACATTTTTCCCATTCACCTTGATATTGGTTCATGCAAAGACTTTCCGAAGGGAGGCCGCTCCTAAGGCGACTCGAAGCCGAGCAAGAATATCACGTTGTGAATATAGGGACGTAGGAGCAAAACTTGATTTAAATCTCGTTTTGTAATTTTTCTCCCACTGAAAAATGTCCTATGGTTAATATAGGGTTGTTTAACTTAGATAGTATTTGGCTAAGTCAATCTATCTAAGTCTGATCCTATTATAAAAATTATGGAAAGGATTCAACTGCAATCTTTTGGGTGAATTAAACTTCTTTTAATAAACCCAACATTGCAAGTCAACATTAGTATGGTTAATTCAACTCAATGTTTGGGTGAGTTCCCAGGTAGGAGGTGTTCCGTAAACCGTCAACTTAAACACCCCCAACCTTAGACAGAACTTTACCAAGAGAGTTCCCTTATAACCTCAGTAATGTAAGGTCTTTACTCTAAAGATCTAGGTGCATTAAACACTTTTAATAAACCTAGTGACATTACATGCTAACATTTAACTATGATTAATTCAACTCTGGTATTCCAGGTCAGTTCCCAGGTAGGAGGTCTTCCGTAAACCGTCAACTTAAATACCCCCAGCCTTAGACAGAACATTGCTGGTGGAGTTCCCTTATAATCACAGCAATGTTTTTCCTACTTAGACAATTAAAACTATTTTTAATTCTAAGTAAGAAAAGATTCTAATCCTATTGGAAACTGATCTAGGTCTAATTAATTTTAAACAATTTAAAATTAATCCAATTTATCCTATGATCTTATGTTTGCATGCAAATCTTGATTATAGATTGACGGTTTCTAATCATTAATATTAAATAACTATTTCAAATTTTAATGATTAATCCTATAATCAAGAATCTAGGGTTTAATTCATTCAACAATCTCATTCAAATTAAATAATTAAACCATACTTATTGCATGAATAATATAACAATTATATTATTAACTATGGATGTGTCATGTTTCATGCAATATTGATTTTCTTTTAATATAACAATGATAATCCAATCAAGAAAATCAACCAAGCATGTTTCATTCATCACATTAAACATAACTATATATATTTAATTTAAGTAATGACATGCTTCATGCTTTCCAATTTTTCATATAATTAATATACACTTATATTAAAAATATGAAAACAATTCCATGCATTTAAAACATACATTATAACAATTTATAATATATAAATAAATGCATGAGCATGTTTATAACGTAAGGTGGGATTAAATATTCTATATTACATCCATAAAGCATATAAATAGCAATTGAACCAGTTAATTTTGGCCCCTAGGATAAGATAAAACATTAAATTACAATAATTTAAGCAAAATTCTATCCTAAAATCCTTCTGCAGCTCCAAAAGTTGGTCTAGATAGCACGAACCACCCCGAAACACCTCGAACCGGCCTCCAAAATCACGAACCATGCCAAAAATTGGCTGAACCGGACCAAATAGATCCAAACCCAGCCGAACCGGACCATCCTCCTCTTGAACCGCGCCTGATGAAGCCCTAACGCGCGCCGCCATCGTGACAGCGTCGAGACGCTATCAACACAGCGTCCCGACGCTGTGCGCTTTCCTTCCCGAGCGCCTGCGGTATCGAGACAGCGTCGAGACGCGTTTGAAGTAGCGTCCCGACGCTGTTGCGTCTGGAGGCAGAATTTGGGCAGTGGCAGCTTCGTTTCTTCGATTTTTCTTCCGATTTCAGCGGCGATTTCTCCGATTTTCATCTCATAAAAACCTATTCTAGATCTGGACTTGCATAGGACTCGATTTTACATAAAATACCCGAAACATCGGGTCGTACATGATCAAAATCAAATAAAAATAAAATCTATGGCCATAAAATTAACCTAAACAGTTCAATGCAAACCGAACATACATTATGCATAAATCCCACCTATTAGAGCCTATCGCAACTTTTAATATTAATTAATAGGGACAGCGATGGCTCTGATGCCGATTGAAGGGAATAAAAGTCCCCACGCAGAGGAAGCGCATCGATTGGACCTTACGCCGTATATTAATTAACATTAAAATAGAATTACGAAAAACTCAAACAAACTTTAAACACACTTTAAAGCTGCAGGAAAATTTTTTTAAACATGATGAAAAATAAATCTAAATTTATTTTCATACTTTTCTAAAGAAAAGGGGAAGAACCGTTACAAACCTTCGTTGTAGACTTGACCATTCTTCGCCAACAATGCTCCAACGAACGAAAACGCAGCAGCCTCCTTGTCTTATAATCGCTGGAAATTTCTTCTTGGATGACACAATAACCACAGATGTCACACCGGTATGACTCTAAGTCTAGGAGGCAAAAGACTTGTGGGAGTCTTTCTCTAAGAGGGAGGCGAGAGAGAATTCTAGGTCTTGTCTTAAGAGTCTAAGAGCAAGAGCAAAGTGTTATGGACCAATTAGGTCTAGTGTTCTATTTATAGAAGAGAGGCCATGAATAAAATATTCAATTAAATCAATCTTTTCCAAAATTGATTCAATCTTATTCCTTATTTAATCAATCCATGATCAATCAATTCCATAATAGATTAATTTTTTCCACAAATGACTAATTACTTCCATAAGTGATTAGATCATTTCCATAAATGATTAATCACTTCCTTAAGTGATTAATTATTTTCATAATTGATTAATTACCGGTTAATGAATTCTTTAATTAATTAACCACCAATTAAATATCACATATTTAATTTCCGGCCTTGATTTAATTAATTTGCCCAAATAGATTCTAGACCTTTATTTAATTCATTATTTGAACTCTTTCAAACTTCCATAAATTTATATTAATATTTGAATTTCTTCAAATATTAATTTCTCTCATAATAATATATCAATATATATTATATTTGTTTCCCTTAGTAAATTGAACATTTTCAATTTACATTTATTACTTAGTTGCCTCAAATTACTTTATGAGCTACCAGTGGGACCTAATGGACCTGCAAATCAGAAGCTCCAACGATGTGAGATTAATTGGTCAAACTCATTAACCACATTAATCAATATTCGTTAACTGTGTGTACATTCCACTATAGACTCACAGTTGCACTCTTCTCACTGTAGACATATTTTCTGTGTCCACGGATCTAGACCAATATCGACTAGTTAGTCCTTCACGAGTGTCCGTAACACCAGCTTGATGAAATTACCGTTTTATCCCTGGGTTACTTCTATTTCCTTAAGTACCAGTTCTCCTCTAATGAACAACATGTTTGTGGTCCAACCATCAAACAGAAAACCCTCTCATTCCATTGAGAAGGTAGGGCCCTTTGTTCAAGACTCGGAGTCACCACTTAAGGGAACACTCATCTGCTTCCCTAAAGTCGGGAAGGAGTGAATTCCATCTTGTAAGATTATGTTCCCAGCTCCCCATTCGGTCTTGTCCCCAAAATGGTAGGCTTATTGAGTCGGCGTATTGGCCACTCTCACCCATACAAATCAAAGGACAATCTCTCATTAGCAGGAGTCCATAATCAACTCAGGATTAAGACTAAGTTGTCTAGGTCGTCCTAGTGAAATAGAAAACCAACTAGTTAACGGTGTTATAACCAGTGGTTACTATTTCGCAGTCCGGTCTTATGCAAACTCATTGCATCCACCCCCACTCGCATGTCTCCTACACGAATGCATTGGATCACAGCGTTTGTATCAAATACAAAGTGGGTCGTATCCATAGTGTCACCAGGATAAGGCACCCAGTCTTATCCCTATACTATGGACCCTTTAGGTTGTTTCTTGAACAATGATCCCATATGTCACTACATATAGTTCAAGACTCATATTACAGCCTTGGATGTCTAGTTTATTGGATTAGGGTTATTTTTAGGCAAAGAAAAATATAAAATAACTAATAACAATTAATGGAAAAATATATCAATATTATTTCATTAATATCTGGTCAACAGTTACATTCACTATCTACGAGTTTTAGGGCATAAAACCCAACAACAATCTCTATCGCTGCTTCACAAGAAGCTATATTTTCGGCCTATGTGGTCAAGACTGTAATTGTGCCACACTATAGCTCCATTGTAAAGTTTGACCATGGATACTGATTGATATGTGCTTACTATCCCTACAACATAACAGATGTCAGGCCTCGTGCAAAGCATTACATACATTAAGCTGCCCACAACGGAGGCGCAGAGAATCTGTCTCATATCCTCAATCTCTTCAGGTGTCTTAGGACACTATTCCTTAGAGTTCTGCATCGAATATTGGGACAACATTTTGTCAATATACGTTGCTTGAGAAAGGGCTAGCGTTTTGTTCTTCCAATCCCGGATTATTTGGATTCCAAGAACATATTTTGCCTCTCCTAAATCTTTCATTTGGAATTGAGCCGCTAGCCATTCTTTTACGTCAGACAGATATCCTTATCAGTCTTAAAATCCATGTCAGTGTATCCTGTAAGGATCAAATCCTTAGTCCCATACACGAGCATATAGTTCCTCTTTCTCCTCAGATACTTAAGGATATTCTTAACGGTTTTCCAGTAATCAAATCTTGGATTAGATTGATACTTACTAACAATCCCTATTGCATAGGGCATTCGTCTCATATCCTCAACTTCTTGAGGTGTCTCACGAAACAGTTTCTTAGACAAAATGAATTCCACACCTGAAAGGTAATGAACCCTTCTTGGAATTCTGCATCTTATATCTAACTAACATCTCGTAGATATAAGACACTTGAGACAAGACTAGCTTTTTGTTCTTACGGTTCCTAACGATTTGGATCCGAAGAACAAACTTTAGCTTCTCCCAAATTTTCATTTGGAAATGAGCTGCTACCTTATTTTACTAGTCAGTAAGATAACCTACATCATTCTCAATGATTAGGATATCAATCACATACAACACTAATAAAGCTACTGAACTATTGACGATCTTCTTGTAAAGACAAGATCCATCAATGTTCTTGATCAAAGCCAAAAGATTTGATCACAGTATCAAATCTTATATTCCAAGATCGAATTGCTTAGGTCAATCCATGAATGGATCACTTAAGCTTGCAAACCCCTTTTGCTTCTGATCTTGCTAA
Organism: Luffa acutangula; assembly: GCA_036850905.1. Lineage (NCBI taxonomy): Eukaryota > Viridiplantae > Streptophyta > Magnoliopsida > Cucurbitales > Cucurbitaceae > Luffa > Luffa acutangula. The sequence continues at coordinate 23,607,665 of CM072095.1, read as the reverse complement.
ATGAACCATTCTGCTTGAGACATGTAGATACTCTTCTCAAGATTACCATTCAAAAGGGTAGTCTTGACATCCATTCTAAATGGACAAGAGTTCTAACAGACTTCAACATGACGACAGGAGATAAGAATTTCTTACAGTCCCCTGTCTCTGGGGATAACCCTTTTGCCATAAGTCTAACCATAAGATTATGTCTTGTTTCTTCTTGTAGATTCATTTGTAATCCATAGGTGTTACCCCAATAGATAGATCTACAAGATTCTAGATGGAATTGAAATCACATATTTCAATTCTGGGTCCATCACTTTAATCCAATTGGTTCTTATTAACATCATTCATCGTCTTGCTCTAAGACAATGAATCCTTTAAATCATCATCAAGTATGATGATTTGGGCTTCAATTAAGCCCATGGAACGGTCAGATTGTAGAACAATCCTCCCACTTCATTGAGGCACTCTCAACTCTTGAGATAGATGTAACTAACCAGTTGTATTGGCCTTATCAACAACTCTTGTTAAAGGTCCAGCATCATCAACAATCCTTGTTGATTGATCAACAACTCTTGTTGATATTTTTGTAGCTTCATCTGTTAGTTTACTTAAAAATCGACCTTACTTTGTGGCTTATTAATTCTTATGCAGTATTCTTCTGAGAATGTAGCATTTGTCGGTACAAATTCTTTATTCTCTTGCGGATTGAAGATGTATCCACATCTTTCGTTTTCATGGGGTAGCCTACGAATAGGTATACTATTGAACAGTGTTCCAATTTCTTTTTGGGTTAGCCACGAGCACATGTGTTGAACTCCCAAAAAAATACGTAAACTACTTTTACGGCTTATCCACAATTCAAAAGATGTTTCAGAAACATTTTTTATGGAACGTTGTTCAAAATATGTGCTGCAGTCAACACTGCATGACCCCAAAACGAGTCAGGCAAATGAGCAAAGCTCATAATGAATCGAACAGTATCCAATAGGGTTCTATTTCTCCTATCTGATACACCGTTTCCATAAGGTGCTTCAGGGGTAGTTGAGATGTAATTCCATGTTCTATCAAATAGTCTTGGAGTCTCAAGTCTTATCTACTCTACACCTCGATCAGATCGAAGTGTTTTTATCATCTCACCTAACAAGTTTTCAACTTCAGTCTCAAACCACTTTGAATTTCTCAAGAGCTTTAGACTTAAGTTGCATTAGGTTGAGATACACATACCTTGAATAATTATCTATAATATAGATGAGTTATTCATGCTCTCCCACTGCTTTAACATATTAGACCACAAGGATCCAAATGTACAAGCTCTAAGGGCTCTTTGGCTCTTTTTGCTCTTTTCCAATAAAAGATCTATCAGTCATATTGCCCATAAGGCATGACTTAATTGGTATTAGAGAGTGCTCTTCTAACTAACTTAGAAGTATACTCTAGACTAAGCTCCCAATCATATTGAGATCAAAACTAGCCTAACACCTTAAGAACCAAAGGAAGATATTTCCTTTAGGAGAAATCTTTTGCCTTTCATTTCTTAGAGTAGTAGCAGCCTCAGGCAACATAGTGTTTATGACTGCCTTACTCTTAATTAGTCTTAAAAACATTTATGTTATTTTTCAATTCAGCTGAACAAAAGTTAACTCCCTTTCTTGAAATGAACTGCGTTAGCAGGAAAAGGTAAAGAGTAACATTGTTCCAGCCAATAAGATACAGAAATCAAATTTCTTTCGATCTTAGAAATTATATACACATTATCTAATAATATGTATTTTCTCCCACTGGAAAAAATAACTTAACGTTCCCTATTGCTACAGCCAAGATAACCTCTCTAGTTCAAAACTTTGAGAGTTATCTCAATAGCATCAAGCGGTTGCCAGGAATTCATTCCTTTCAATAAGAAGAACAAACGTGATTTGTGACTATGAATCAAGTATTCGGGTAGAATCACCATTCATCACAAATTACGCTTCCAAGACTAGTAAATCGAATTTACTGTCTTTGGACAAGTCTTCTTTGGCTGAGCAAGGCTCAATGTCGCATTCATTAATAATACTTCTTAATGAATTAAACATTTGGGGCATGAGAACATTTATCTGTTAAGACTAATCTTCAAATATTCGCCACAAATTAATCGCTTAAGTTTGTTGTATAATCACCATTATAGGCGTAAGACTATGCACATATTTAATCATTGAATTGCTGAAATAACAAATTACTTGATTATTAATCGCACTAACCCATTACAAGAGCAATATAAACAATTGCATACAATCCAATCAGTTTAGCAAAAATAAACAATCATAGAACCCTAAGACTATTGGTTTAATTTTGCAATGATGTTTCAGAGGTTTAGAGCAACAGCCACCAAAGGGTGATCAGCTACTCCTCCTTTGAAATGAGACATTTCTCAACTAATTCTAATTCTGGAATAACTCATATTCCTATAGGCATTAGCCACCGTTATTTGGTCAAGGATTTGCTAACACACTTAACTCATCCTCGTAAGTGTAACCCTCCCACTTTCAGATCCCAGAGGCACACACCAACAGGCTACCGAAGGGAAAGACTACTGTTGGTAATTAGCCTAAGTGACCCTATCCTTTTCAGGAGTTCACGGTGTTACGAATCTTATGATCAGGCCCTCCGAAGGGATGGTTGCTCCAGGACAACACGCAGGCGGATCATAAGACTCTCACGGTGTGACCTATGGGTGGAGACCGAGGGATACGATGACACGTGTCCCGCTCCCACTTACTATGGGCATTTTCCCCATTCACCTTGTTATTGACTCATGCAAACACTTTCCGAAGGGAGGTCGCGCTAAAATGACACGAAGCCGAGCATGGATTTCACGTTACAAATAAAGGGACGTAGGAGTAAAAACTCGATTTAAATCAAGTTTTGATTTTACCTCCCACTAAAGTGACCTACCGTATATTTTAGGGTTTATTAACCTAGATAAATCTGGCTAATTCAATTTATCTAAGTCTAATCCTATTATAACTATTATAATGAGAATTGTAATGTTTTAGGTGAATTAAACTCTTTTAACAAACCTAGCAACATCGTATGCTAACATGACTATGGTCATTTCAACACAGGTTCCGGGTTTGTTCCCAGGTAGCAGGTGTTCCGTAAACCGTCAGCTTAAATACCTCCAGCCTTAGACAGAACGTAACCGGGAGAGTTCCCTTTTAACCATAGTAATGTAAAGTCTTTACTCTAAAGATCTAGGTGTATTAAACTCTTTTAATAAACCTAGTGACATTGCATGCTAACATTTAACCATGATTAATTCAACTATGGTATTCCGGGTCAGTTCCCAGGTAGGAGGTGTTCCGTAAACCGTCAACTTAAGTACCCACAACCTTAGACAGAACTTTACCGGTAGAGTTCCCTTATAATCATAGTAATGTTTGTCCTACTTAGTAGGTTAAAACTATTTTTAAAAAACTAAGCAAGACTTAATTCTAATCCTATTAGAATTAACGAGATCTTAGGTCTAATTAATTTTAAACATTTAAAAAATTAATTCACTTACCCATGATCCTATGTTTGCATGCAACCTTTATTATAGGTTGACGGTTTCTAATCATCAATTTTAAACTATTCAAAAATTTTAATGATTAGCCCTATAATCATGCATACTATAGTTTTAAAATAATTAACAATCATATTCAAGTTAATATAATAAAAATATATATATATAGCCTTGCATTGCATGAAATTAATATAACAATTATATTAAACTATGGATGTTCCATACTCAATGCAACTTTGATTTCCATTATTAATAAAATAACAATTAAATTATTGCCAAAAAAGGTAAATCAAAGTAGCATGTTGCAAACAATTTTATTAAATATAACTATTTATATTTAACTAGGCAATCGTAAGCATCATGCTTATCCTTTTTCATGATATTAATATAACTCAACTATATATTAAAACTCATGAAAATAAACCATGCATTTCAATCCATACATTATAACTAATTATAATATATATAAAATGTATGAGCATGCTTTATAACCTAAGGTGGGATTTTAAATCTAAATGACAGCATTTAAATAGCGTATAAACCGATTAGTTGGCCCCTAGGATAAAATAAAGCACATAAAGTACAATAATTTAAGCTATTTTATCCTAAAAACATCCTTTTGCAGCTTCCGAACCGGACTAGACCGCACGAACCGACCCGAACTGCTTCAAACCGGACCCCAAAATGCCAAAACATGCTTGAACCGTGCAAATAATGCATGAACCGGGTCAAATCTCCTTGAACCAGTCAAGAACCGGTCAAACATATCACGAATCGGTCAAAAACTGAAGAACCACGGGAAAATAAAATAATTCACAAAAATTGCAACAAACTAGGATTGAACCCATGACCTCTTGTTTCATTAAAGGTTGCTCAAACCAACACAGCAAGTGTATGCTTTTGTATCATTCATCGGTTTTATATATTTCCGCGTTATTCCTCCGTTTTTGCGATAGCGTTGCAACGCTATTGCGTCTGGAGGCAAAAATCAGAAATTCCAGCGACTGTTCTTCGTGTTTGGCTTCGATTTTGGACGTGATTTTCAACGATCTTCATCATGGAACACCCTAATCTAGACCCGGACTTACAAAGGATAATAGATTTACAAAATATGCCCAAAAACGCAGGGGCCTTTACATTGAACCATTCAAGAAAGCGTAAATCTATGGTCAAATTAATCGAAACTATTTATACGTAAACCATAACATTCATAATGCATAAATCCCACTAAGAACATATTACAAATTTCAATTTAAAAATCAAGAACAACTGAGTTGGCTCTAATACCAATTAAAGGGATAAAAGCCCCACGGAGCGAAAAGTATTACCGAACCTACTCAGAGTCTTAGATTCTAATTGAAATACCAATACAATTTGCAAAATATTACAGCAATAAATCTATATTTAATGGGCTATACATAGGCTATAAACATGATAAAAGATCAACTAGATTGATCCTAGTGATCAAGGATTTCATAGAAAACTTACTTCTGTAGAAAGCCTTGATCAATTTGCCTTTTCTTGCCAATAAGATTGAAAACGCAGCAACTCTCTTGTGTGAACACCACCAATCCGCTACACCAGTATATCTCTAAGACTTCTTAAAGCAGAAGACTTGTGGGAGTCTTTTGGGAGAGATCTCTAAGAGAAAGAGAGACAATGGGATGCCTTTCACCCCACCCCAGGGGTCCTATATATATAGGTAAAGGCCAAGATCTTTTCCTAATAGGAAAAGGTCTAGGAATAAGTTCAAATCTATTATCTGAACAATATCTAATTTTAATAAATAATTAATTAATTACCCAATTAAATATCACATATTTAATCTTAGGGATTTTATTAAAATTAATATGAATCCAATTCATATTAAATTTATTTGAACTCTTTCAAATATTTTCTTTCCTAATAGGAAAAGGTCTCTAATTAATAAATAATTAATTAATTCCATAATTAATTAATTACCCAATTAAATATCATATATTTAATCTTAGGGATATTATTAAAATTAATATGAATCCAATTCATATTAAATTTATTTGAACTCTTTCAAATATTTTCTCTCAAGAATTAATTTTTGAAATTAATTTCAAACATTATATTATAAAGTTTCATAAACTTTATATTATAATGCATCGATATACATTATACGATTCCCCAGATAAATTGAACACTTTCAATTTACAATTTATATTTGTTTTCTTCAAGTCTTTTTATGAGCTACCAGTGGGACCTAATGGACCTACAGATCAGAAGCTCCAACGATACGAGACTAATCGGCTTAAACTCATTAACCAAGTTAGTCTCCATTCGTTAACTGTGGGTCACTCCACTAAAGACCCTCAGCTGCACTCTTCTCACTGCAGAATATTTCTGTGTCCACGGATATCGACCAATACTACAAGTCAGTCCTTCACGTGTGTTCGTATTCCAGTTGGGTCAAATTACCGTTTTACCCCTAGTTTACATCTTTGTCCTTAAGTCCCCAGTGTTCATCTAATGAACAACCTATTTGAGGTTCAACCAACAAACAGAAGTCCCTCTCGTGCCATAGAGAGGGTTGGACCCATTGTTCAAGTCCCGGAGGCACCACTTAAGGGAACACACCTCTACTTACCCTAGAGTCGGGATGGAGTGAATTCCATCTTGTGTGATTATGTTCCTAGCTCCCCACTCGGTATTGTCCCCAAAATGGTAGGCTTATTGAGTCGGCGTGCTGGCCACTCTCACCCATACAAATCAAATGACAACCCCTAGTTAACAGGAGTCCATAATCCACTCAGGATTGAGACTGAGTTGTCTAGGTCATCCTAGTGAAATAGAAACCAAGCCAACTAACGGTGTTACAGTCAGTGGTTAACTATTTCGCGGTCCGGTCTTATGCAAACTCATTGCATAGGATACCCCCACTCGCATGTCAACTACATGAACGTATTGGATCATTGCGTTTGTATCATAATACAAAGTGGGTCGTATCCATAGTGTCACCAGGATAAGGTACCCAACCTTATCCTTGTACTATAGACCTTTTAGGTTGTTACTTGAATATCGATCCCCGTATGTCCCCACATACTAGTTCAAGTTACATACAAACAACCTTGGTTCTTAGTTTATTGGATTTGGGTCAAATAGTGCAATATTTAACAATAACATTTTATTGCAGAAACTAAATAACACCTTATTAAATACAAGTATAAAATTTGTTTACATTCACTATCTACGAGTTTTAGGGCATAAAACCCAACATCCTTGTTTGATGCTACACTAGACTACAGCTCCCCATTCAGGGTAAACACTGATCCTGATGTGGATTTCCTAGAATCCTTATCAGCCTGAAAGCCAGAGTCTCTGTATCCTGTAAGGATCAAATCTTTAGCGCCATACACAAGCTGATAGTCCCTCGTTCTCCTAAGATACTTGAGGATGTTTTTCACTGCAGTCCAGTGGTCTAACCTTGGATTAGACTGGTATCGACGAACTATCCCAACTGCATAGCATATGTCAGGCCTAGTACACAACATGACATACATAAGTCTGTCCACAGCTGAAGCATAAGGAATCCGTCTCATATCCTCAATTTCTTGAGGTGTCTTAGGACACTGTTCCTTAGACAAATGAAGTCCATGCCTGAAGGGTAATAAGCCCCTCTTGGAATTCTGCATCTTATATTTAGACAACATCTTATCTATATAGGATGCTTGAAACAGGGCTAACGTTCTGTTCTTATGATTCCTGATAATTTGAATCCCTAGAACATACTGAGCTTCACCCAAATCTTTCATTTGGAACTCAGTTGATAGCCAAGTTTTAATTTCAGCTAGATATTCTACATTATTCCTAATAAGCAGAATATCATCTACATACAACACTAGAAAAGCTACTGAACCGTTGATAATCCTTTTGTAAACACAAGGCTCATCAACGTTCTGGTCAAAGCCATAAGATTTGACAGCAGTGTCAAACCTTATATTCCAAGATCTGGAAGCTTGCTTCAACCCATAAATGGATCGATTAAGCTTGCAAACTTGTTGCTCTTGACCTTGAGCAATGAACCCTTCTGGTTGAGACATAAAGATGCTCTCTTCAAGATTGTCATTCAGAAAAGCAGTCTTGACATCCATTTGCCAAATTTCATAATCATAAAACGTGGCAAAGGACAAGAGTATCCTTATTGACTTTAACATGGCAACTGGAGAGAAGGTTTTTTCATAGTCCACCCCTTCCTTTTGGGTATAACCCTTTGCCACAAATCGAGCTTTGAAAGTCTGTACTTTCTCAGCTGCGTCTCGTTTTCTCTTGTAGATCCATTTGCACCCTATGGGTTTTACCCCTTCAGGTAGGTCTACAAGATTCCAGACTTGATTGAAGTACATAGACTCCATCTCTAGATCCATAGCTTTGACCCACTAGTCATGATCCACATCATTCATTGCCTGTCTAAAGGTCAATGGATCCTCAACTCCATCATCAGGTATGACAGCTAGAGTTTCTACTAAACCTAGATAGTGTTCAGGTTGAATAACAATCCTCCCACTACGTCGAGGCATTCTCAACTCCTGAGAATGATGGGCTTGATCAGATGTACTGGGCTCCAACAACTCTTGTTGAAGGTTCAGCCTCATCAACAACTCTTGTTGATTCATTTGTAGCTTCCCCAGAAAGTTCACTCAACACAATTTTACTGCATGGTTTGTGTTCTCTAACGTGGTCTTCTCCCAAGAAAGTAGCATTTGTCGATACAAACACTTTATTTTCTTGTGGATCGAAGAAATATCCACCTCTTGTTTCTTTTGGGTAGCCTACGAATAGGCATAATTTTGAACGTGAATCCAATTTCTTTGGATTTGCCACTAGCACGTGCAGGACAACCTCAAATTCTGAAATGACGTAAACTAGCATTACGCCCTTTCCAGAGCTCAAATGGTGTTTCAGAAACACTCTTTGAGGGAACAACATTCAAAATATAAACTGTAGTCTCTACTGTGTAACCCCAAAAATAATTAGGCAACTGAGCATAGCTCATCATAGATCGAACCATGTCTAACAAGGTTCTGTTTCTCCTTTCAAATACACCATTCTGCTGAGGTGTACTTGGTGCTGAGAGTTGGGACGTGATTCCATGTTCTATCAAATAGTTTTGGAATTCTAAGTCTAAATACTCTCCACCTCGATCAGATCGAAGTGTTTTAATGGTCTTACCTAATAAGTTCTCAACTTCAGCCTTATACTCCTTGAACTTTTCAAGGGCTTCAGCCTTATGACTCATTAGGTATAAATAACCATACCTTGAATAATCATCTATGAAAGAGATGAAATATTCATACCCTCCTCACATATTTAATTAAATTCATCATTCTCTCAATAATTAATTTCGAATCATATCGAAAATTAATTATAAAGTTTAATTCTTTAATTAAACTTTATACTATAACGTATCTCCATATATTATATTAATTCCCTTTAATATCAAGACTAAATTATCTCAGAACCCGTTATGAGCTAGCAGGTGAACCTAATGGACCTACAGATCAGAAGCTTTAATGATACGAGATCGATCAGGTAAACTCATTAACCGAGTACATCAACATTCGTTAACTGTGGGTCACTCCACTAAAGACCCACAGCTGCACTCTTCTCACTGTAGAATATTTTTGTGTCCACGGATATCGACCAATTGCAGTAGGTCAATCCTTCACGTGTGTTCGTAACACCAGCTGGGTCAAATTACCGTTTTACCCCTGGGTTACCTCTGGATCCTTAAGTACCACTGATCCCTCTAATGAACAACCTGTTTAAGGTCCAACCTCTAAACAGAAATTCCTCTCGGGCCAGGAGAAGACAACGCGCTTTTGTTCAAGCCCCAGAATCAGCCCTTAAGGGAACACACATCTACTTGCCCCAAATAGACACACATCTACTTGACCCACAGCTCCCCGAAATCAGCCCTTAAGGGAACACACATCTACTGATCCCTCTAATGAACAACTTGTTTAAGGTCCAACCTCTAAACAAAAATTCCTCTCGAGCCAGGAGAGGACAACACGCTTTTGTTCAAGCCCCGGAATCAGCCCTTAAGGGAACACACATCTACTTGCCCCAAATAGAGGAAGGAGTGAATTCCATCTTGTACTGTTATGTTCCCAGCCCCCATTCGGTCTTGCCCCTGAAATGGTAGGAATATTGAGTCGGCGAACTAGCCACTCTCACCCATTCAAATCTAAGGACAATCCCTCTTGAAAAGGATTTCATAACAGACTCAGGATTGAGATTGAGTTACCTAGGTCATCCTATTGAAATAGAAACCTAAACTAGTTAACGGCGTTACATCTAGTGGTTACTATTTCGCGGTCTGGTCTTATGCAAACTCATTGCATAGGATACCCCCACCCGCATGTCTCCTACATGGATGCTTTGGATCATTGCATCTGTATTGGATACAAGGTGGGTCGTATCACATAGTGTCACCAGGATAAGGTACCCAGCCTTATCCCTATACTATAGACCATTTAGGTTGTTACTTGGACACCGATCCCCGTATGTCACCACATATCAGTCCAAGTTTCATTTAAACAACCTTGGATATTAGTTTATTGGATTTAGGGTTTAATAATGCAAATGTACATATTGAACCACAAGGATCCAAATGTACAAGCTTAAGGGCTCTTTGCCTCTTTAGCTCTTTTCCAGTAAAAGACCTATCAGTCAGCCCATAAGGCATGACCTATAAAGTAGTAGAGAGTCATCTTCTAACTCACTTAGAAGTACACTCTTGACCAATCTCTCAATCAAATTGAGATTAATATGGTCTAACCTTAAGTGCCAAAGAAAGGTATTTTCCTTTAGGAGAAATCCTTTGCCTATTATCATTTTGAGTAGTAGCAGTCTTAATCAGCTCAGTGTTCATGACTGTTTTACTTTCAATTAGTCTTCAAACATATAAGTTAATTTCCAGTCCAGCTGAACAGATGTCAACTCCCTTTCTTGAAATAAAACAACGTTAGCAGTTAAAGGTTTAGAGTAACATTGTTCCAGCATATAAGATACAAAAATAAAATTTCTGTTAATCTTAGGAACTACATACAATTATCTAATAATATGTATTTGCTCCCACTGGGAAAAATAACGGAGTGATTTCCATCTTGTGTTGTCATGTCCCCAGCCCCCCACTCAGTCTCGCCGCCAAAAAGTAGGCCTATTGAGTCGGCGTGCAGGTCACTCTCACCCATACTAATCAAAGGACAATCCCTCATGAGAAGGAATTCATAACACACTCAGGATTAAGACTGAGTTACCTAGGTCATCCTATTGAAACAACAACCTAACTAGTTAACGGTGTTACATCTAGTGGTTTACTATTTCGTGGTTCTGTCTTATGCAAACTCATTGCATAGGATACCCCCGCTTGCATGTCTCCTACATGGATACCTTTTTATCAATATGTCCGTATCGAATACAAAGAGGGTCGTATCACATAGTGTTATTAGGATAAGGTACCCAGCCTTATCCCTGTGTACTTATATACCTTTTAGGTTGTTACTGTTGGGTTTTATGCCCTAAAACTCGTAGAAAGTAAATGAAACAAATTAATCGATCTTAATAAAGCGTTATTTGAGTGATTTAGTAATTTGGTTATTGAATAATCGAGTTTGCATTAATAAACCCTAAATCCAATAAACTAAGATCCAAGGTTGTTTAATTGAAAATGGATTAGTATGTGGGGACATACGGGGATCGGTATCCAAGTAAAAACCTAAAAGGTCTATAGTATAGGGATAAGGTTGGGTACCTTATCCTCGCGACACTATGTGATACGACCCACTTTGTATTCGATACAGATGCAATGATCCAAAGCATCCATGTAGGAGACATACGAGTGAGGGTATCCTATGCAATGAGTTTGCATAAGACCGGACCGCGAAATAGTAACCACTAGATGTAACGTCGTTAACTAGTTTAGGTTTCTATTTCAATAGGATGACCTAGGTAACTCAATCTCAATCCCGAGTCTGTTATGAACCTCTTTCAGGAGGGATTGTCCTTAGATTTGTATGCGTGAGAGTGACCAGTTCGTCGGCTCAATAATTCTACCATTTTAGGGGCAAGACCGAATGAGGGTTGGGAACATAACAGTACAAGATGGAATTCATTCCTTCCCCTATTGGGGTAAGTAGATGTGTGTTCCCTTAAGGGTTGATTCTAGGGCTTGAACAAAGGCGCATCGTCCTCTCCTAGCCCGAGAGGAACTCCTATTTAGTGGTTGGACCCTAAACAACTTATTCATTAGAGGGACAGTGGTACTTAAGGAACCAGAGGTAACCCAGGGGTAAAACGGTAATTTGACCCACTTGGTGCTACGAGCACACGTGAAGGATTGACTTATTGCATTGGTCGATATCCGTGGACACATAAATATTCTACAGTGAGAAGAGTGCAGTTGTGGATCTTTAGTGGAGTGATCCACAGTTAACGAATGTTGACTAACTTAGTTAATGAGTTTAGCCAATTAGTCTCGTACCGTTGGAGCTTCTGATCTGTAGGTCCATTAGGTCCCACTGGTAGCTCGTAAAGAGACTTGAGGCAATTAAGTATATATTGTAAATTGAAAGTGTTCGATTTATTTAGGGGAATCTTATAATGTATATTCATACATTATAATATAAATTTTATGAAACTTTATAATATATTTTTAAATTAATTTCAAAATTAATTTTGGAGAGAAAATATTTGAAAGAGTTCAAATAATTAATATGAATTGGATTCATATTAATATAAATAATTTAATAAAATCCCTAAGATTTAAATATATGATATTTAATTGGGTAATTAATTAATTATTTATTAAATTGAATATGAATAAGATAATAGATTTGATTAGATCTTATTCATGACATTTTCCTATAAGGAAAAGGTTTTGGTCTTTTTCCTATAAATAGGACCCCTGGGGTGGGGTGAAAGACATTCCATTCATTCTCATACTCTCAGAGAATTTCCCTGAAGGCTCCCTCTAGACTCCCACCAGTCTTCTTCCTCTAGAAGTCTCAGAGTCATACCGGTGTAGCCATAGAAGTGGTGTTCGCAGTAGTTCGTGATTATTTCACAAGCAGTTGGTGAATTTAATCTGAGTTGTCAATGAGAGTAAGTAATTTGTTACTATATAAATTAGATTTAGATCTAATATTTTTGTATGCTTAGCCTTAATATAAATTTAGAATAGTTCTAAGATTATTGCCAATGTATTGGTATTTTAGATTAAACAAAATTAATTACGAATCAGTCCCAATCACGCTTCTGCTTTATGGAATTACGGAATTTCAATCATTCAGTTACTTGAACAATGATCCCCGTATACCCCCACATACTAGTTCAAGTTACATGCAAACAACCCTGGATCTTAGTTTATTGGATTTGGGTCATATTGTGCAATTTTAGACTTAATATGACTTATTGAGGTTTATGCAATAACACTTTCTTGCATAAACCTCAATAACACTTTATTGATACAAGTATATAATTCGTTAACATTCACTATCTACGAGTTTTAGGACATAGAACCCAACAACATCTAGTGGTTACTATTTCGCGGTCCGGTCTTATGCAAATTCATTGCATAGGATACCCCCACTCGCATGTCTTCTACATGGCTACTTTAGATCAATGCATCTGTATCGAGAAAGCGTGTCGTATCACATAGTGTCACTAGGATGAGATACCCAACCTTATCTCATACTATAGACCATTTAGGTTGTTACTTGAACATTGATCCCTATATGTCCCCACGTACTAGTACAAGTTTCATTTAAACAACCTTGGATCTTAGTTTATTGGATTTTAGGGTTAATTAATGCAAACTTGATTATTCAATAACAAATTACTAAATCACTCAAATAACGCTTTATTGAGATCGATTGATATGTTTCATTTACTATCTACGAGTTTTAGGGCATAAAATCCAACATTGATTTCATCAATTTAGATTAAGATTGATTAAAGAGAATAAATTGTAATGTGCAATTATTTTACAAGTCTAAGAAACGTAAATCACAACTATCTCTCCCGAACATAATTGATTCCCATGCATATAATTAACTTTATATCCCTATCTAAGTTCATTAACATGCAAGGCTTTGAGTTCTTTTAACAACTTCTAAAGCTATTCTAAATCTCCCGATCTTAGAATTCTACTTTAGTTATACAATTTAGTAAACTCTACGCTAAATCCCCTCTCTCGAGCAAGATTCAACACTTAAATCATTCAACTAGTGATCAAGTAATTGAAAGCATTTAAACATAATTGCATACATAAAATAAGTGCACAAAACATTCCAATAATAAATCCATGATCATCAACGACTACATCAATCCCTAAGAAACACGTCTAGCTACTCATACATGGTGTTACGATATAAGCTAGATATGAAAAAGCCATAAAAGCTAACTAGAGGTAAGGAAAAGAAAGGAAAACTCTTGAATCCGTTGAAACCAACACATCCCTTTCACGATCTCCACGTTTTCAACCTTGTTTTTCATTCCTAGGCCTTATTTTAGCTCCTACAGAAGGTCTCTAATAGTTTTTAGGTCTAAATTCTCTCAAATTGGGCTTATCTTGGCTAGCACATCATAATCTTATAGGTGTTCATATAACACATGCAGAGCAGAATTTGTTAATGAAAACATGCTATCCAAATACCGTAAGCAGAGAGCAGAATTTGTACCAACTTTTTTGGAGACCGATTCAACAACTCCCTTTGATTCCTTTGATCACAAACAGTGTGTGGACCACCTCTGGTGTCTTCCTACTATTCTCCGGGCCAAGAACGACTTGTGGGAGTCTATAGAGATAGGGAATGGGAAGGGAATGCTTGAAGGTTCAAGCAATAGAGAGATATATGGAGATGAGAGAGTTTGAGACCAAAATCCAACAACATAACAATATGGAAATGACTCTCTTTTCTTTTAATCTGATTTTGCATCTACTTATAGAGCAAATCCATGCACCTTGGAGTCTCAAGATGAAGGACACATGGTGGAGAGTCAAGCAATAGTGGATTCTAGGAGTTCATGTAATATTACATGCAAGAGTGCATGGATGAATTGTTTTTCCACTTTGAATCACCATGCAGGAGTGAGATTCCAACAAAATCCACTATCTCATCTTGATGCAAGATTACCAATTTGTCTTGTAATTTAATTTAAATTCAATTCAAAATTGAGTTTAACTTAGTAATTGATTTGAAACCAATTTACAATCAATTTCATGTGATTAATCAAATTATTCAATCTTACCTAAAGTAATTCACTAATCATGAATCCTTATTCATGTATATAGTATTTAACACATATTTAAAAACTTCTATCTCTCAATTAATAATTTCATTCATAATTAAATTATTATGTCAATAATATCAAATATGTAATTGACATTATAATTCCTTTTCCCGATTTTGAACGATTCAAACTTTCCTATCTTATTGTTCTAAGCTTTATTCCGATATGAGCTAGCATGGGGACCTAATGGACCTACAGATCATGGGCTCCGACAATTCAAGGTTAACCGACTAATCTCATTAACCAAGCTAACCAACATTCGTTAACTACCGGGACACTCCACCATAGCCCAGTAGTTGCACTACCCTCACCATAGATATATTTCTGTCCACTTGATTTAACCATGTTCAGTAAGTCGATCCTTCACAGGTTGTTCGTAGCAATAACTAAGTCAAGTGATCGTTTTACCCCTATAGTACTTCTTGTTCCTTAAGTTCCACTAATCTTCTAATGAACAATCGGTTTGTGGTCCAACCATCAAACCTAAGTCCCTCTCGATCCAACGAGAGGGTGGGACCCCTTGTTCAAGTCATGGAGTTAGTACTTAAGGAAATGTTGGGTTCCTAGAGTGAGTAAAAATATGGTATAAAAGACTCTAGAATTCCTGTGCATGTATACACAGTCTGCAACAAGTAATATTATCAATTCGAGTCCTGAATTAGTTTCCACTCTACCTATTTTGTGTAACTCTCTAATGGTTTCAAAGATAGTAAAATGGTTTGGTTTTATCGGAATTATGCTGAAGCAAAATAAATGACAGAACAACGAGTAAACAAATAGATATATAGATTAAAGACAGACGCTGGTTAGGGATTTAGTGATTGTTTTAAAGGATTGCTCTAGAAATATTGTTGATCATGCATTTCTCGCAGTATTATTAGCGGATTCCTCCCGGAACTCCGAATCTTTTGGGATGTGTTTCAACCCCAATGAAGTTTGACCGATCAAGCACTAGGCAACTGGCTATCCCTAGCTCAGTCACTGGCGTTCACCAATACACAATGATCGTAGTGTGGATAATTGCCACACACCCTCTAAATCATCCCTGAAACTAGAAAGAGCTATCCATATCGGCTGGCCAGGCGGGCATAAAATGAGAATAAGCACAACAATTAACCAAAATGCGATAGTCAATATATTATTAGAGATGAAGCACAGTAATCACATTATTCGTAACCAACACCTTAAGCTACTTAGTTCATAACAGGCATAGGAATACAAATTACAATCTGAGTAGGCATGTCCATAACCACAAGTTAATAAAGAAAATAAACTCCCTAATCAGCTTGCGGATGATGGTGTTTTTGATAATCTTCAATCTCTCTAAAATATTCAGCTTCCAAGGGAAAACATGGAATGTTTTTGACTTGGACGGCTACTTCCTTTTATAGAAGGATAGGAGGCTTGAATTAGGTCAACTTGGACACGTGTAGGGCTCTCCTTGCTCCTTTATCCCGAAAATAACTCAACAAAAGTCGGTTCATGAAGTTGGCTAACGAGCTGTGATGTGGCAGTTTCTGCTCCCAGTTTTGCTGCAGCACAGAATTTGCTCCCTCCAGTCGCCCAGCAGCATAATCTGCACAAAATGATTCCCAAAGCTTCCATTCTTCCAAATGGGTTAAATCATGTAATATCTTTCTAAAACCAACCCTATTAAGCATTAAAGACACATAAATCCTTATGTAAATGAGGCCTAAATAACTACCTTTTGGGCAGTTATCAGGGAACAACCTCTCTACTATCCCTGAAATGGGTAAGAGTGGATTCCGTTTTGCGAGACTATGTCCCCAGCTATCTATTCGATCTTATCCCCAAAATGGTAGGCTTGTTGAGTCGGCGATGCTGACCACTCTCACCCATGCAGATCAAAGGATAATCTCGTATAAACAGGAGTTCATAGTTAACTCAGGATTAAGAACGAGTTACCTAGGTCATCTTTGAGAAATAGTTAGTTTCTTCAGTAAACGACGTTATAAAGAGAAAGTGACTTATTTCGTGGTCTAGTCTTATGCAAACTCATTGCATAGGACGCCCCCACTCGCAAGTTTCCACATGAACGATTTAGGACCTCATCGTTTGTACTTAATACAAAGTGGGCCGCGTCCATAGTGTCCCTAGGATAAGACACCCAACCCTATCCTTATACTAAAGACTATTTTGACTATAAACTTGAACTTGATCCTATGATATGTCCCTACATATAGTTCGAGTTTTCATATTATAGTCAAGGATCTTAGTTTACTGGATTTAGGTTAATCATACGCAATTTAGATATTCAATAACATCTTTTACTGAATAACCTCAATAACGTCTTTATTGGAAATAAAATATGTTTAATGATTTACAAACTACGAGTTTATAGGACATTAAACCCAACAAATCTATTTATAGGAATCTGTCAATAGCGCCGAGATGCTATGGACAGCGTTGCGACGTTGCCTTATTCTGATATGGAAATTCTTAACAACGTCGAGACGCAATGGACAACGTTGAGGCGCTGTCCTCTTTATCGCCCATTTTGTTTAAGGAGATTTTTTGTAGCGTCGAGATGCTAGCTCTCAGGTTTGCCTCATTTGATATGCCTCCAACTCGATTCCTTTTATTTTCTTTGGCTTTTTTTAGCATCCCGAACACCCAATCAACTCCAATGGTGTGGATGGATTTGTTCCAAAAGGTTGGTTACCCGAGTTCTCGGTTTTTGGATTACAAAATGCATGCTTTTAATTCCTAAAATTAATGAAATTAGAGTGCTTTCGCTCCAAATTGCTTCCGTACGAGTGTTGTACACTCCTTCAACTAATAACTTTGTGGGTTTTTTTTTTGTTTTTTTGTTTTACTGCAAGGAGGCTAATAATAATGAGAAGAATCAGCTTTAAGTGTTTGATTTCTTCAAATAAAGAAAATTTCTTACAAAAACCAATGTAACTCAGGTACAGTGTGATTTTTAACACTTATGCAAGTTTGAGGTTAAAATTGATACAATTTGCCAAGTTTGAGATTCAATTTCATGAAAACAAAAAGTTTAGAATTAAAATTGATACAACTTGCCAAGTTTAATGTAAGAAATGATTTTCCCCTGAAAAAGAGAGAAATAAAAAATAGAATTATTGTGAGTAACAGCATAGCTCAATTGGCATAAAGTGGTACTCTGGACTAAGTGGTCACAGATTCGAATCTTCCACCCGTATATTGTCAAATAAATAAACAATAACAATAAAATGAAATAAGAAACAAAAATATCAAACCCTAATTACCCAATCTTCCCCGAGCTCTTTGTCAAGTCAAGCGAAGCCCCATCACGCGACTAAGCGACGGCGAGTCCAGCGTGACCCACAGCGATCAGCGCGACTACGGTGACGGGACTCCGAAGACAACGCAACCCACAACGGCGAATCTCACGACGGCTGAGACACCCGACGATCAACATATTCTTATTCACCAACCACAGTGGCGCTTGAGACGCCAGATATTCCGAGAACACACCCACCGCCAGCTACTCGTGACGGCGAACCCCGGCGCAACCTCCGCACCCTCTCCCTTTGACGGTCAAGACCTACGGCGACTAGCCCAGTACCGTACGTTAGTTTCCATCAGCAGCAGAGGCTTACCTCTTCTCTCTTCTGGGTTATCCTTGCCACTGCTCATTCAAGAAAGGGTCGGTAAAATCTATTTCAACAAGTTTTCAATGTTGATTAAGTTGACTCGGTTCTCGAAAACGGTTTTTAATGGATTTTAATTTTGGTAATTTAGGGATTACAAAACAGTAGGGGAGAAATTAAGGAGCGAGCCCAAATAAGTGCTCTATCACGTATAGGACATGGCGTGTTTGTTCTGCCTGATGCCTATTGCTTGTTTTGTTTGCTTTTATATACTTAGTATTAGTATATTTGCCTATATATTTATTGTATGTGTTCATGGATTCTGGATGTCTAGCTGTTTATTTTAATTATGTAATTGATGGTTTAACATGCTGAAATTTTTGTGGAGAAACTGTACGATTGATATGGTTATGTCATTCATATGGGTCGAGTCTAGAGTGTGTTCCACAAAACAACGTGTTCGCAACTGAAACCATGTAAAAATCTTTCCTTCTGCACAAAATGTGTGAATTTCTGATGGAGGATCTTTAGAAGCATAATTGTCAATGGACCCTAAGTAGCATCTATAGCTGATATGTTCATACTTAGTCTAATTAGCATGTTGCCATGTTGTACTATTCACATTCTAGACTACCGTGAGTTGACATGTAATCTAATTGAGCTAGATGTGAGTCGACATTATTTAATGTGATAGCAAGAGTGAGGGATGACATTACATATCAAAATTGGGCAGCATTTGAAGCATAAATAATAAAGAATATTGTTCTTAATTTTGCTTTCAGACTTGAATTGTATTAGACACCATTAATGCATTATAATGATTTTTAGTTGCTTTAATGCATGTTTTCTTTTTATATTATATCTCCAGGACCAAACACGACCTTCTCACGATGAAATTCCATACTGGTGTTGATGACTTGGCTGGTTCTTCATCTTCTAAGCCCTTACATTCTACCGTTGATAACAAACCAGTCTTCTTAACAAAAGCCCAACGCGAGCAGTTGGCTCTTCAACGACGGCAAGAAGAAATCTCTCTTCAAAGGCGCCGCCAAGACCAACTTCTCCTCTCCAACTCTCAGAAATCTTCATATGATTCTGGTGATAACCACAAACCTTCAGACTCTGATCGTCGAGATCGAGATCGAGGAAGAGACAGAGATCGAGATCGGGATCGAGATAGGGCTCGTGATCGGGAAAGAGATCGTGATCGGGATTTGGAGCGACGAAATCGTGAGAAGGAGCGTGAGGAAGAGGTGAAAGCACGAGAACGTGCCCGTTTAGAGAAGCTTGCGGAGCGAGAGCGTGATAAAGAGTTGGATGCCATTAAAGAACAATATCTTGGTTCCAAGAAGCCTAAAAAACGTGTTATTAAACCAAGTGAGAAATTTCGCTTCTCATTTGATTGGGAAAATACTGAGGATACTTCTCGGGACATGAATTTGCTATACCAAAATCCTCATGAGGCCCAACTCTTGTTTGGACGAGGGTTTCGTGCTGGCATGGATAGGCGAGAGCAGAAGAAGCTTGCGGCTAAGAATGAGAAGGAGATGAGGGAGGAGATACGAAAGAAAGATGGTGTGGAGGAAAAGCCAGAAGAGGTTGCAGCTCAAAAACTCAAGGAAAAAGCTGCTGATTTGTATGACTCATTTGATATGAGGGTTGATCGGCATTGGAGCGAGAAGAAGTTGGAGGAGATGACTGAGAGGGATTGGAGAATTTTTAGAGAGGACTTCAATATATCTTACAAGGGATCCAAGATCCCTCGCCCCATGAGGAGTTGGACTGAGAGTAAGTTGACGACAGAACTTCTTAAGGCAGTAGAAAGGGCTGGTTATAAGACACCCTCTCCCATTCAGATGGCTGCTATTCCCCTTGGTTTACAACAACGTGATGTTATTGGGATTGCTGAGACTGGTTCTGGTAAGACTGCTGCCTTTGTCCTTCCCATGCTTGCTTATATTACAAGGTTGCCTCCCATCAATGAAGAGAATGAGGCAGAAGGGCCTTATGCAGTAGTGATGGCTCCCACTCGTGAACTTGCACAGCAAATTGAGGACGAGACTGTGAAGTTCTCTCATTTTTTGGGTATTAAAGTGGTTTCAATTGTTGGAGGTCAATCAATTGAAGAGCAAGGATTTAAGATTAGGCAGGGTTGTGAGGTTGTCATTGCCACACCAGGTCGCCTGTTGGATTGTTTGGAGAGGCGTTATGCAGTGCTTAATCAATGTAATTATGTTGTTCTAGATGAGGCTGATAGGATGATAGATATGGGATTTGAGCCTCAAGTTATGGGTGTTTTAGATGCAATGCCATCAAGCAATCTTAAACCTGAAAATGAGGATGAGGAGCTTGATGAGAAGAAAATATATCGAACTACATACATGTTTAGTGCTACCATGCCACCTGCTGTCGAGAGACTTGCTAGAAAATATTTAAGAAATCCTGTTGTTGTTACCATTGGAACTGCTGGGAAGGCAACTGACCTAATATCTCAACATGTTATTATGATGAAGGAATCAGAAAAATTTTATAGATTGCAGAATTTGCTTGATAATTTGGGTGACAAAACAGCAATTGTTTTTGTTAACACCAAGAAGAATGCTGATACTGTTGCCAAAAATTTGGACAAAGCAGGGTATCGTGTTACAACTTTGCATGGTGGGAAGTCACAGGAGCAAAGGGAAATTAGTCTTGAAGGGTTTAGAACTAAGAGATATAATGTCCTTGTTGCCACAGATGTTGCAGGTCGTGGGATAGATATTCCTGATGTTGCTCATGTCATAAATTATGATATGCCTAGTAACATTGAAATGTATACACATCGTATTGGACGTACTGGCCGTGCAGGGAAAACAGGTGTAGCCACAACGTTTTTGACTTTACATGATACTGAAGTCTTTTATGATCTCAAGCAAATGCTTATCCAAAGCAATAGTCCCGTGCCTCCTGAATTGGCAAGGCATGAGGCATCTAAGTTCAAGCCTGGGAGTATTCCTGATAGACCTCCCCGACGTAATGAAACTCTTTTTGCACATTGAGGAACGTGATTTTGAAGACATTTACATGGTCATAATTGCTGTATTGACTACATAGTTGTTTTGCTTTGCTTTGCTTTTATCTGGTATAAATTTTCTTGTCATTGTAATTTTTAGATGTTCTTGGCATAACTCATTATGGACTGTCAGTGTTTAACTTTCAAAATTACTAATTTGTTTTATAGTGAAACAACTAACCGATTTAGGTATCTAAAGTATATTGGCTTGATGCTTCATTTTTTATTGTTTTATAGCTGCAATTCTATAATGTGTTTGAGAGTTTAGTCCAAGGGTTTGATGAGATGTAATTATAAAGTTGATGTGAATCGATCAACTTTTTAAATATTTCTCGTAGGTATAGAGACTAACATGTTTCCTCGTGAGAAAAATTTCTTGGGATTGGCCCCCATATAAACTTGATTGTGCTTGATAATATATATTTGAGGCTTACCATAGTGTATATTTTAGGGTTTAGGGCTTACCATAGTGTACTTTCTACCCATCTTTCTAGTGTTAGAATATCCAGTCCAAATTTTCTGCTGGATACGAACTATTGACAATGGAGGGTGCTACTGACGTTGCTACTGCTTTTGGATTGACCACTTGCCGCTCGGTGATAATTCGGTCCTTGTGGAATTTTATTTTCCTTATTGGACTATGAAGAATTTATTTGGGGTAATTTTTGGTAGCAAAAAAGGACGAAAATTCAGATTGTAGCTTGTGAAGCTTAACCTACCAGCGCAGATGGTGATGCTGATGGTGCTGACAACAATGATAGGGCCGTTGGTGCTGGCGACTAGGTCAACTGAGAGAGCTCACTCAAAATTGTTTGGAAGGATTGTTACTCATGAATATCAGAGTTTGATTGGTAACTAATTTTATATTCATTTTCTGGCATGAAGAATGTTCATTTTCTTACTTCTACTTGTCGATGACATTTATTTTAATTTTGATAATTGATAGTACAAACTCGGGTCGTGGTTGAAGGTTTATAGGTTTTAGTCATCATAGCGATACTGTTCAATGAATTATTGTCCCTTTCATCATTTTGCAACTGCGCTCATGTTCTTAATAAAATTCTTCCTTTATTGTTGTTGAAAGATATGGACGTGGATATTATATTGAAAATGCAACAATTCTCGGGTGGTCACTCATTGTTACAATGTTAGACTTACTATAATTTGCTTTCTGGAGATTAGATGTAAATCTTGATAAGCGTTGCCATGTCCTATAATTTTTTGCGGAAGGATATGGGAAAATTATTCCTCAAGCTGTTAAGCTTTGAGTGGAGATGTATGAAAAAGATCCAAAAGCTTC
The DNA here is from genome assembly GCA_036850905.1 of Luffa acutangula. Taxonomy (NCBI): domain Eukaryota; kingdom Viridiplantae; phylum Streptophyta; class Magnoliopsida; order Cucurbitales; family Cucurbitaceae; genus Luffa; species Luffa acutangula. The sequence continues at coordinate 23,584,863 of CM072095.1, read as the reverse complement.
AATGATTGAGCTGAGCTCCTGGCGATGCTGTTTGAGGTAATTCAAAGGTTTTTTATACCTTGGATTGTTGATTATTGATATCTATAAACTTACTCGCATGTGGAACTAAATACCATATCAAGGGTGACTTTCTGGGAGACTGATGTTGATGATGCTGTTGCTCCGGTCAATCTCGCAAAAACAGTAACTACTAAATCTGCATTTTTTATCCTTTATGCACATGCTTTATATTAGACCTTTTACATTCTACATTTTCTTGGTATCATAGAACACTTGATAATGTTTCAACTTTTTTCCTATTGCTTTCCCTGGACTTTTGCAACAAAGGTCCAGGGACTGAAGGATTTGATTTTCTCTTCTCATCACGAGGCTAGTATTCTAGCCAATGAAATTTTTATGTTGCTTTAGTTAATTAATAGTTGAATTTATTTTTAGAACATTTGTCGGGTTTTGACTGAAGCAATCTTTGTATTGCAACAGTTAAATTTCATTTGCATTCTTGATTCCTTAGTATTAATATGCAGGAAAATAGATTGGGAGCTATGAAGAATAAACTAATGCATTTACTTGCATGATTTTGAAGTTACTGTCTGAATCTTTAACTGTTCTATGTGAGCTGGATAATTAAATCGATGGTGATAGCTAAGACCCCGTGTGATAATCATTTGGTTTTTGGTTTTTGATTTTTTAAATTTATACTTGTTTTTCCAATTTTCTTACCATGGTTTTCATTTTTATTAAGGACACATGAATTCCTACCCAAATTTCAAAAACAAAAACAAGTTTTTGAAAACTATTTTTTGAAAACTATTTTTTTTTTTAGTTTTCAAAAATTGGTTTGGTTTTTAAATACATGGGAAGAAGGTAGATGAAAAAAAACAAAGAAACTTAAGGTAGAAATAGTGTTTGTAAGTTTAATTTTCAAAAACAAAAAACCAAATGGTTATTAAACAGGGTCTAAAATTTGAATCTAATTTTCTAAGAATGAATAATTATTATCAATGTTGTTTGCAACAAGGCAATTATACATGCCTCGTGTATACCTTAAGCAGCTATTGGGAACTCATTATCTGAAATTGGTTTCTGACGCACGAGTGGATATACTTGAGTCATTCTATTCACCTTTAATGAGCATGATAAAATTTCATACAACTAAATAGTTGTTTAGGAAATATACCAGTGTTTGTTTCTTGAAATTCATCTGATCCGATGGAAAATTTTATTTGAAAAGAATGACATTGAGAACGAGTATTAGTTATTTATTTATTTTTACAATTTTAACATTAACATTTTCATAATTTAATTTTTTAAAATGCTTCTAAAATGTTGGAGAAATAAATATATTTTCCTCTTCTATTTTCATGTGTTCTTTCGTTGAAGTGGCTACTTATATGAAATCATTAAATATTTTTATGCTGCAAATTGATTTTTTCCTCCATGTGTAAATAAATGATAGACAGCAGATTGCTAAATTTACCCTTAGTGTTTAAATGCATGTGGTATTATTGTATTACTCTTGTATTTTTTAGATTTATGCAGGAAGAAAGTCAGGACAAGCTATTTTAATTCGTTGTTGGCTACTGAGAGAATGTCATTTCTTGGTTGTGGTGTTTATTTTGATTCATAGCAATAGTGTGGAATCTTTATGCCTCTTTGTTGTGATTGAAAAAATCAGTGCTTGATTGCGAGGGATAATTTTAATTGGAAATCGAAAAATCTGAGGTAGTTGGGAAATCTTTTTCTTCATTAATTACAGACGAGTTGTCAATAGTTTGCAGCATGTGCAAAGACCTCTTGTGTCGTTCGGAAATCTGCAAAACCTGCAAAACCTTAGAACTTCTCCAATAACTGTTTGCATTTCTAGTTATTTTGATGAAATTATTATTTTCATTATTTATTTATTTTTCAAATGAAAAAAAAATTATTATCTTCATGTAGATTTATGAATGTTATCTATTAAGGAAAAAATTAGAAAAAACACACTTTTGGTCCTTGAGGTTTGGGTTAGGTTTCATTTTAATTCCTGAGTTTTCAAACTCAACAATTTAGCACTTGAGGTTTTTCGTTTCATTTTGGTCCCTCCATCCATTTTTTCGTTAAATACTGGATTGCTGACGTGTCACTTTTTTTTTAATTAAAAAATTGTTTTAATTTTTTTAAATATAAATATATTAAAAGTATAAAAATATTATTATTTTATAATATTTTTATTTCTTTCCCATTCTCTCTTCTTCTTCTTCACCATTGCCATCACCCCATCCAACCTTTTGTTGTTGTCAACCGCCACCGGTCGTCGGCCACCAGCAGATTTTTTTTTTCTCTTCTTCCTTCTTTTCTTTTCCTTCATTTATTATTTTCTTCTCATTTTTCTTCATTTTCTTTTTCTTTTTAAAAGAAAAGTGGGAGAGGGAGGAGGAATTTCTGTTTCTTTTTTAATGGTGGGCTTTAAATTATTTCAAATATATGGGATTTGCTAGGGGTGTAAAGAACCGAACCGGTTCGGTTTGGTTCAGGTTTTGACTTTATTTTTACCAAACCGAATCGAACCTCACATTTTATTTGCCCGAATCAATATAGATTTTTAGGGTTCCATTCATTGCATTTTCTGTCCTCGCAGTCGCCTCTCCTCTTCGGTCCTCTTCTCTCTTTGCACAATCGCCTCTCCTCAGAGCTTGGTGATTAGGAGAATAAAAATTTTGCACAATCGCCTCTTCGCAGTCGCCTCTCTATTGACTTATCCTTTGGTTCTGTCGAGCTTGTCATCGTCGTTGGAGCTTGCTGTCGAGTTTAAGTTGTCGTTGGCGTCGAAGCTTTCTAAGCGTTCTTTCTGGGTTTCCATCGTCGCTGTTGGAGCTTGTTGTCGGGTAAGCTTCCACCGTCGCCGTTGAAGCTTTTTGGGTTTCCACCGCCGTTCCTTCTGTTTTGGATTGAACTCTGGGAGTTTATCTCTTTCTCGAGAGTGAATCGTTGTGAATTTATAGTTTATCTCTTTTATTGTTTATTTTTATTTCTTCCTCGCACAAGATTTTGAAACTCCAAGCATTCCCCCATTATCTACCTCTTGCAAATTTGTTATTTCTTTGATGGGTTTTCAGATTCGACTGCTTAGAAACTGTTGCAAATCCTCTCGCTCGATAAAATTAAGCTTTCAATCTCTGGGTTTAGTTGTTCTTAGTTTTGGCTTTTACATTGAATGTACCTGATTGATTGTGAAACAGTGCTTGCATTTTATATCCCTATGATGATTGATTTTATATATAAAAGTAGTGGACTGAATCTTACTGATGAAATATCAATTCTGAGGGATATTTGTTCTGAAGTTGTCATTGTAAATTTTCTATCTATCTGTGTTTTCTTATGAGCAGGTATTGATGTGAAAGCAGGGGCATGTATTTTGGTTTTCTTTGTGTTGAATCCCTACTTTTTCTCCTGGGTTTGTAAGCCTCGAGTTTGTTTGGATATATCTCTTTCAAGTCATAGTAACCTTCTAGTAATTGTTGGTAGTTCTAGCACTTTTCTTGGATTTGGTATGTCAAACTTTATTTAGACTATCATGGGATTGGACTCTTCTGATTTAACTTTGAGAAAGTTTTGAGTTGGTTTTGGGCTAAAATTGATCTTGAAAACTCATTGATTGAAGAAAATTTTTAATTTCTTTATGTCTAATTGATTTTTTGAGACCAAACTGATTCATCTATAAAATTGTTATAAATCTAACTAGCCGGATATACGACTTTTTGGTGGGCATTGGCTCTTGCTGGGATATTTTCTGCTTCCACCTTCAATGCACAGCTTACTGGACTAGGTATAACCAGTTTACTGGACTGGGTAAAATTTTGTTGACTAGATCACAACCCCCTTTCTTTAAAAAAAAAAAAAAAAACTCGACCCGACCTGACCTGGGTCAGATCACTCTGAACCAGGGCGGGTTGGTTTGTCCGTACAACTGACCCGACCCGGAAATTTTACACCCCTAGAATTTGCTAGAACAAGCTATAAGAGCCATTTATTTGAGATGGAAAAGGCAAATCTATTACAAGTTGGAGTTCTTGCTACATATAAAAAAAAGAAACATTACAAATACACACACGGGGGAAATCCACACCTCATCTGAACAAAAAAAAAAAAAAACACAGAAGCTTAAGAATTGGAAAGAAGTAACAGACGGCTTGAAAACTCTATGTTATTGTCGCACATCGCTGAGCCTCTCTAGTACTAGGAAGAAGAACAAGCCCCATGGAAGCTAAAAGCTCGTTCCAGATTTGACGGCAGTACAACGAGGTTGCAATAGCGTGGATCTCAACTCAATAGCAGTGCAGATTGCGTGGGTCTCGCTCAACGGCAATACAGGTCACGTGGGTATTGACTCAACAACGTGGATCTCGGCTCAATGGCGATCCAGATCGTGTGGGTATCTACTCAACGACGTGGGTCTCGGCTTAACGATATTCCAAATCACGTGGGTATCGACTCAACGATAGTCCAGATCGTGTGGGTATCTACTCGACAACGTGGGTCTCGACTTAACGGTAGTCTAGAACGCATGGATCTCGGCACAACAGTGGCATCCTTGCACGAATAGACTCATGGGAACAAACCCACTTCTGTGTGTTTCTTTTAATGAATGGGAAATAAGAGAGAAAGGAGAAGAGGAAAGGGGAAAAGAGGAAAGGGGAGAAGAAGAAAAGAGAAAAATGAAAAAAAAATGGAGACAACAGGGATGTCGCCGACGACCATAGAGCGCATCGGCTACGACGGCAACAACGACGGAGGGCAGTGGCGGCGACTGAGGGCAGCCACGACGTGGATGGGGTGGATGGGGATGTGAGAAGAGGGAGGAAGTAAATGAAAAGGAGTGAGAAAAGAGAGGGAGGAGAAAAAAAGTAAATGAGAAGGAAGAGAGAAAGAAAAAGTATACTTTTTAAATTAAAAAATGTATTCGTTAAATAAAAATAATAAAAAATATTTTTTTAATAAAAACAAAAGTCACGTCAGTAATTCGTTAGACCGTTAACATCTAACGGAAAAATGGATGGAAGGACTAAAATGAAATGAAATCCAAACCTCAGGGGCTAAATTGTCGAGTTTGAAAACTCAGGGACCAAAATGAAATCTAACCCAAATCTCAGAGACCAAAAGTGTATTTTTTCCAAAAAATTATTTAAGATTTTATTATGGTGCATGCATTTAACTCTAAATATGAACTAAGGTTCACTCATTTAATTTGTCAACTAAACCAACCAAACTATAGATTAGTTATTACTAGACATAAATTTCATCCAAAAAGAGGATATCGTGGAATTCTTTGGTTAGCTAATTTTGGATGACTGCGAAAATTGAGGAACCGACAGAGTCAACACAACATCAACCTGAAACGCATCCAAGAGTCCAACCATCGAGGAAACAGAGAGTCAAGGTGATTAGGTTGAAGCCCAATCCCTAGTCATCGAGGCCGAGGCTAACCTCAAGTTTGACCCAATCCCACTTATTCTTGGTCCTTGGAGTTCAGGTTGAGCTCGATTTGACGGAATCTGATCCCAAATCGTCTCTAAAGGCAAGAGAAACCCTAAAAACAAAAGAAGGTATATAAACTCTTCTTCTTCTTTGCTGACTTAAGGATCGGAGGCGGTGTGGCAAGTACCACACTAATGTGCAGGTTTTCTTGTCTTGTAGGCCACGTCTTCCCCCTCTTTAAACAAATTTGTCGTTGGTGTCACATGAGGTTAGGTGAGTTCTTCCTGTCCAAATTTTGGCATCAACAGTTGGTTCCGTCTATGGGGAAGAAAGCTTGCTAGTTAAATCTACTCATCAATCACTCAATGAGTAAAAGAATGGAGAAGGGAAACCAAGATCTGGATGCAGAACGTTCGGACGGTGACCACCACCTACGGAGGCCGCGAGAAGAAAGTCGAGGTCGACCTCGAACCCAATCTCCTCGGCCTCCTTCATGAGAGAGGTAGACTGATGTCAAAATTTCTGCCCTTGAGGATTAGGTAAATGCGATGGATCATAATTTATTTAGGAAACTTTGTATCTTGGATAAACCTGATCCTAGCACTAAAATCCATGAGGAAAAATTTTGGGATCCAAGGAAGGGGAAGGAACCAATGGAGTACACTGTAGAGTCAGAAATAAGATTGAAGGAAAGAAGACAGACTTCGTGACCAACAGAGTTAGGGGACTAAAGTATGCGAATCACACAGTGTTTAGAAGTGGAACCATGAACGTAGAAGGACACGACCTCATCGTTTTGACTCCAAGTATCAGTCGCACCACATGAGCAAACCTGAGGAACTTGATCGAGGAAAAACGCAGAATGACCAAGGTTGCCAAGGTCGAGGCCAAGAATAATAACCCCCTTGGAAGATTGAGCTTTTGAACACATTGAAGGAGCTTAGAAGTTTCCAAGGGGACTTGCACAAATCAAAAGATTATGAAGGACAAGACTTGGAAGTCCTGATTGACCAGGTTGATCCACCATTCAATGATAAAGTCATTGAAAGTCAAGGTGCCCCAGAAGTTCAAGGTACCCACGTTCAAGTAGTATGATGGCAAGAAGGACCCCATGCAACATCTAGACACCTACAGGACGTGGATGGACTTCCATGGCATTTCAGATGTAATTAGGTGTCGTGCCTTCTCTTTCACTTTAACAGGGTCAGTAAAGAAATGGTTTCATAGGTTGCAAATGAGCTCCATTAGTTCTTTCAAAGAACTAGCTCGAGCGTTCATCTCACAATTCATGAGAGCCAGATAACAACGCAAGCTTCACATGAATCTTCTAACTGTCAAACAACAGCTAGGTGAGAGTTTGCGTGACTACATAACACGTTTTTAATGAAGAAGCACTTCAGGTTGAAGGATACAACGATGGAGCAGCCCTGGTAGCCATAATTGTCGGGTTGGAGGACGAGAGGTTGCTTAATTCGATAGGAAAAAATCAACCTCGTACCTATGCTGAGTTTGTCTCTAGAGTCCAAAAGTATATGAGTGCAGATGAGTTGCTCAAATCAAGGAAGTTAGAACGAGAACACAAGAGGCATTCTTCATTCAACTAGGACAGTAAGAAGGACAAAAGGCAGCAGACAGACGATGGTGGCCGAGGCCAAGCACATATCTTTGGTAAGTTTGAGAAATATACACCAACTACTATTCCACAGGAGCAAGTTCTGATGGAGATTCGAAACACAGGTCTTCTTAAATTCCCGGGGAAGATGAAGTCAAAACCTGATAGAATAGACAAGAACCAATACTGTCTTTTCCATTGGGACCACGAGCATTCAACTAGAAACTGTATTCAGTTGAAGGATGAAATTGGGACACTGATCCAAAATAGATATCTGAAGGAGTTTTTCGTTGGAATCGGGACCGAGGTCGAGGCTGACCAGAGATGGTCGAGACAAAGAAGAACCCCCTCGAGAGATCAGAACCATTTTTGTGAAGGATTGGAATTCCGTAATTCCGTAAAGCGGAAGCGTGATTGGGACCGATTCGTAATTAATTTTGTTTAATCTAAAATACCAATACATTGACAATAATATTAGAAGTATTCTAAATATATATTAAGGCTAAGCATACAAAAATATTAGATCTAAATCTAATTTATAAAGTAACAAATTACTTACTCTCGTTGACGATTCAGATTAAATTCACCAACTGCATGTGAATTAATCACGAACTAGTGTGAACACCACCACTATGGCTACACCGATATGACTCTGAGACTTCTAGAGGCAAGGGACTGGTGGGAGTCTAGAGGAAGCCTTGAGGGGAATTCTCTGAGAGAAGGAGAATGAATGGGATACCTTTCACCCCACCCCAGGGGTCCTATTTATTTATAGGTAAAGGCCAAGACCTTCTTCCTAATAGGAAAATGAAGACCTTCTCCTAATAGGAAAAAGTCTCTAATTTTAATAAATAATTAATTAATTCCATAATTAATTAATTTCCCTAATTAAATATCATATATTTAATCTTAGGGATTTTATTAAAATTAAAATTAATATGAATCCAATTCATATTAAATTTATTTGATCTTTCAAATATTTTCTTTCCTAATAGGAAAAAGTCTCTAATTTTAATAAATAAATAATTAATTCCATAATTAATTAATTTTCCCAATTAAATATCATATATTTAACCTTAGGGATTTTATTAAAATTAAAATTAATGTGAATCCAATTCATATTAAATTTATTTGAACTCTTTTAAATATTTTCTCTCAAGAATTAAATTTTGAAATTAATTCAAAAATTATATTATAAAGTTTCATAAACTTTATATTATAATGCATCAATATACATTTTACAATTCCCCAAATAAATTGAACACTTTCAATTTACAATTTATACTTAATTGCCTCAAGTCTCTTTACGAGCTACCAGTGGGACCTAATGGACCTATAGATCAGAAGCTCCAACGATACGAGACTAATTGGCCAAACTCATTGACCAAGTTTAGTCTACATTCGTTAACTGTGGGTCACTCCACTAAAGACCCACATCTGCACTCTTCTCACTGTAGAATATTTCTGTGTCCATGGATATCGACCAAGCAGTAAGTCAATCCTTCACGTGTGTTCGTAACACCAGCTGGGTCAAATTACCGTTTTACCCCTGGGTTACCTCTGGTTCCTTAAGTACTACTGATTCCTCTAATGAAAAAGTTGTTTAGGGTCCAACCACTAAATAGGAGTTCCTCTCGGGCTAGGAGAAGACGGCGCGCCTTTGTTCAAGCCCTGAAATCAGCCCTTAAGGGAACACACATCTACTTACCCCAATAGGGGAAGGAGTGAATTCCATCTTGTACTGTTATGTTCCCAGCCCCCATTCGGTCTTGCCCCTGAAATGGTAGGATTATTGAGTCGGCGAACTGGCCACTCTCACCCATACAAATCTAAGGACAATCCCTCCTGAAAGGGGTTCATAACAGACCCCTGAAATGGTAGGATTATTGAGTTACCTAGGTCATCCTATTGAAATAGAAACCTAAACTAGTTAACGACGTTACAACTAGTGGTTACTATTTTGCGGTCCGATCTTATGCAAACTCATTGCATAGGATACCCCCACCTGCATGTCTCCTACATGGATGCTTTGGATCATTGCATCTGTATCGAATACAAGGTGGGTCGTATCACATAGTGTCCCCAGGATAAGGTACCCAGCCTTATCCCTATACTATAGACCTTTTAGGTTGTTACTTGGACACTGATCCCCGTATGTCCCCACATACTAGTCCAAATTTCATTTAAACAACCTTGGATCTTAGTTTATTGGATTTAGGGTTTATTAATGCAAATTCGATTATTCAATAACCAAATTACTGAATTACTCAAATAACACTTTATTGAGATCGATTAATTTGTTTCATTTACTATCTACGAGTTTTAGGGCATAAAACCCAACAACTCCCACTTGAACTAAAACTCTAGTGGGCAATGTACATCAACAATCAAAATTGAATTAATAATCATTGAAGTAGGAATAGTAGTTTGTATTAATACTGTATAATACATGAAAAGTACAAATACAGATAAATACAATAAACTAGGGCATCCATAATACCCATTACACTTCTCCCACTTGCCCTAGATTATTCTATGTACATATCTCGAAAACCTAGACCCTCTAGATGACCCTCGAACACTTTAGCCGTGAGAGCCTTCGTAAATGGATCAGCAATATTGTGCTCAGAGGCTACCTTCGTGACGATCACGTCCCCTCATTGCACAATCTCTCTAATGAGATGATATTTGCGCTCTATGTGCTTGCCTCTTTTGTGACTGCGAGGTTCTTTAGAATTTGCCACTGCACCACTATTATCACAGTAAAGGGTGATTGGCAAGTTCATATTTGGAACAACTTCCAAATCCATCAAGAACTTCGGTAGCCATACAACATCCTAGAATCCTTATTAGTATGAAAGTCAGAGTCTGTGTATCCTGTAAGGATCAAATCCTTAGAGTCATACACAAGCTGATAGTCCTTCGTTCTCCGAAGATACTTGAGGATGTTTTTAACTGCAGTCCAGTGGTCTAACCCTGGATTGGACTGCTACCTACTGACTATCCCAACTGCATAGCAACTGTCAGGCCTAGTAAACAACATGGCGTACATAAGACTGCCCACAGCTGAAGCATAAGGGATGCGTCTCATATCCTCAATTTCTTGAGGTGTCTTAGGACACTGTTCCTTAGACAAATGAACTCCATGCCTGAAGGGTAGTAAACCCCTCTTGGAATTTTGCATCTTATATCTAGACAACATCTTTTCTATATATGATGCTTGAGACAAGGCTAACGTTCTGTTCTTACGATTCCTAATAATTTGAATCCCTAGAACATACTGAGCTTCACCCAAATCTTTCATTTGGAACTCAGTTGATAGCCATTTTTTAATGTCAGCTAGATATTCTACATCATTCCCAATGAGAAGAATATCATCTACATACAACACTAGAAAAGCTACTGAACCGTTGATAATCCTTTTGTAAACACAAGGCTCATCAACGTTCTGGTCAAAGCCATAAGATTTGACAGCAGTGTCAAACCTTATATTCCAAGATCTGGAAGCTTGCTTCAACCCATAAATGGATCGATTAAGCTTGCAAACTTGTTGCTCTTGACCTTGAGCAATGAACCCTTCTGGTTGAGACATAAAGATGCTCTCTTCAAGATTGTCATTCAGAAAAGCAGTCTTGACATCCATTTGCCAAATTTCATAATCATAAAACGTGGCAAAGGACAAGAGTATCCTTATTGACTTTAACATGGCAACTGGAGAGAAGGTTTTTTCATAGTCCACCCCTTCCTTTTGGGTATAACCCTTTGCCACAAATCGAGCTTTGAAAGTCTGTACTTTCTCAGCTGCGTCTCGTTTTCTCTTGTAGATCCATTTGCACCCTATGGGTTTTACCCCTTCAGGTAGGTCTACAAGATTCCAGACTTGATTGAAGTACATAGACTCCATCTCTAGATCCATAGCTTTGACCCACTAGTCATGATCCACATCATTCATTGCCTGTCTAAAGGTCAATGGATCCTCAACTCCATCATCAGGTATGACAGCTAGAGTTTCTACTAAACCTAGATAGTGTTCAGGTTGAATAACAATCCTCCCACTACGTCGAGGCATTCTCAACTCCTGAGAATGATGGGCTTGATCAGATGTACTGGGCTCCAACAACTCTTGTTGAAGGTTCAGCCTCATCAACAACTCTTGTTGATTCATTTGTAGCTTCCCCAGAAAGTTCACTCAACACAATTTTACTGCATGGTTTGTGTTCTCTAACGTGGTCTTCTCCCAAGAAAGTAGCATTTGTCGATACAAACACTTTATTTTCTTGTGGATCGAAGAAATATCCACCTCTTGTTTCTTTTGGGTAGCCTACGAATAGGCATAATTTTGAACGTGAATCCAATTTCTTTGGATTTGCCACTAGCACGTGCAGGACAACCTCAAATTCTGAAATGACGTAAACTAGCATTACGCCCTTTCCAGAGCTCAAATGGTGTTTCAGAAACACTCTTTGAGGGAACAACATTCAAAATATAAACTGTAGTCTCTACTGTGTAACCCCAAAAATAATTAGGCAACTGAGCATAGCTCATCATAGATCGAACCATGTCTAACAAGGTTCTGTTTCTCCTTTCAAATACACCATTCTGCTGAGGTGTACTTGGTGCTGAGAGTTGGGACGTGATTCCATGTTCTATCAAATAGTTTTGGAATTCTAAGTCTAAATACTCTCCACCTCGATCAGATCGAAGTGTTTTAATGGTCTTACCTAATAAGTTCTCAACTTCAGCCTTATACTCCTTGAACTTTTCAAGGGCTTCAGCCTTATGACTCATTAGGTATAAATAACCATACCTTGAATAATCATCTATGAAAGAGATGAAATATTCATACCCTCCTCACATATTTAATTAAATTCATCATTCTCTCAATAATTAATTTCGAATCATATCGAAAATTAATTATAAAGTTTAATTCTTTAATTAAACTTTATACTATAACGTATCTCCATATATTATATTAATTCCCTTTAATATCAAGACTAAATTATCTCAGAACCCGTTATGAGCTAGCAGGTGAACCTAATGGACCTACAGATCAGAAGCTTTAATGATACGAGATCGATCAGGTAAACTCATTAACCGAGTACATCAACATTCGTTAACTGTGGGTCACTCCACTAAAGACCCACAGCTGCACTCTTCTCACTGTAGAATATTTTTGTGTCCACGGATATCGACCAATTGCAGTAGGTCAATCCTTCACGTGTGTTCGTAACACCAGCTGGGTCAAATTACCGTTTTACCCCTGGGTTACCTCTGGATCCTTAAGTACCACTGATCCCTCTAATGAACAACCTGTTTAAGGTCCAACCTCTAAACAGAAATTCCTCTCGGGCCAGGAGAAGACAACGCGCTTTTGTTCAAGCCCCAGAATCAGCCCTTAAGGGAACACACATCTACTTGCCCCAAATAGACACACATCTACTTGACCCACAGCTCCCCGAAATCAGCCCTTAAGGGAACACACATCTACTGATCCCTCTAATGAACAACTTGTTTAAGGTCCAACCTCTAAACAAAAATTCCTCTCGAGCCAGGAGAGGACAACACGCTTTTGTTCAAGCCCCGGAATCAGCCCTTAAGGGAACACACATCTACTTGCCCCAAATAGAGGAAGGAGTGAATTCCATCTTGTACTGTTATGTTCCCAGCCCCCATTCGGTCTTGCCCCTGAAATGGTAGGAATATTGAGTCGGCGAACTAGCCACTCTCACCCATTCAAATCTAAGGACAATCCCTCTTGAAAAGGATTTCATAACAGACTCAGGATTGAGATTGAGTTACCTAGGTCATCCTATTGAAATAGAAACCTAAACTAGTTAACGGCGTTACATCTAGTGGTTACTATTTCGCGGTCTGGTCTTATGCAAACTCATTGCATAGGATACCCCCACCCGCATGTCTCCTACATGGATGCTTTGGATCATTGCATCTGTATTGGATACAAGGTGGGTCGTATCACATAGTGTCACCAGGATAAGGTACCCAGCCTTATCCCTATACTATAGACCATTTAGGTTGTTACTTGGACACCGATCCCCGTATGTCACCACATATCAGTCCAAGTTTCATTTAAACAACCTTGGATATTAGTTTATTGGATTTAGGGTTTAATAATGCAAATGTACATATTGAACCACAAGGATCCAAATGTACAAGCTTAAGGGCTCTTTGCCTCTTTAGCTCTTTTCCAGTAAAAGACCTATCAGTCAGCCCATAAGGCATGACCTATAAAGTAGTAGAGAGTCATCTTCTAACTCACTTAGAAGTACACTCTTGACCAATCTCTCAATCAAATTGAGATTAATATGGTCTAACCTTAAGTGCCAAAGAAAGGTATTTTCCTTTAGGAGAAATCCTTTGCCTATTATCATTTTGAGTAGTAGCAGTCTTAATCAGCTCAGTGTTCATGACTGTTTTACTTTCAATTAGTCTTCAAACATATAAGTTAATTTCCAGTCCAGCTGAACAGATGTCAACTCCCTTTCTTGAAATAAAACAACGTTAGCAGTTAAAGGTTTAGAGTAACATTGTTCCAGCATATAAGATACAAAAATAAAATTTCTGTTAATCTTAGGAACTACATACAATTATCTAATAATATGTATTTGCTCCCACTGGGAAAAATAACGGAGTGATTTCCATCTTGTGTTGTCATGTCCCCAGCCCCCCACTCAGTCTCGCCGCCAAAAAGTAGGCCTATTGAGTCGGCGTGCAGGTCACTCTCACCCATACTAATCAAAGGACAATCCCTCATGAGAAGGAATTCATAACACACTCAGGATTAAGACTGAGTTACCTAGGTCATCCTATTGAAACAACAACCTAACTAGTTAACGGTGTTACATCTAGTGGTTTACTATTTCGTGGTTCTGTCTTATGCAAACTCATTGCATAGGATACCCCCGCTTGCATGTCTCCTACATGGATACCTTTTTATCAATATGTCCGTATCGAATACAAAGAGGGTCGTATCACATAGTGTTATTAGGATAAGGTACCCAGCCTTATCCCTGTGTACTTATATACCTTTTAGGTTGTTACTGTTGGGTTTTATGCCCTAAAACTCGTAGAAAGTAAATGAAACAAATTAATCGATCTTAATAAAGCGTTATTTGAGTGATTTAGTAATTTGGTTATTGAATAATCGAGTTTGCATTAATAAACCCTAAATCCAATAAACTAAGATCCAAGGTTGTTTAATTGAAAATGGATTAGTATGTGGGGACATACGGGGATCGGTATCCAAGTAAAAACCTAAAAGGTCTATAGTATAGGGATAAGGTTGGGTACCTTATCCTCGCGACACTATGTGATACGACCCACTTTGTATTCGATACAGATGCAATGATCCAAAGCATCCATGTAGGAGACATACGAGTGAGGGTATCCTATGCAATGAGTTTGCATAAGACCGGACCGCGAAATAGTAACCACTAGATGTAACGTCGTTAACTAGTTTAGGTTTCTATTTCAATAGGATGACCTAGGTAACTCAATCTCAATCCCGAGTCTGTTATGAACCTCTTTCAGGAGGGATTGTCCTTAGATTTGTATGCGTGAGAGTGACCAGTTCGTCGGCTCAATAATTCTACCATTTTAGGGGCAAGACCGAATGAGGGTTGGGAACATAACAGTACAAGATGGAATTCATTCCTTCCCCTATTGGGGTAAGTAGATGTGTGTTCCCTTAAGGGTTGATTCTAGGGCTTGAACAAAGGCGCATCGTCCTCTCCTAGCCCGAGAGGAACTCCTATTTAGTGGTTGGACCCTAAACAACTTATTCATTAGAGGGACAGTGGTACTTAAGGAACCAGAGGTAACCCAGGGGTAAAACGGTAATTTGACCCACTTGGTGCTACGAGCACACGTGAAGGATTGACTTATTGCATTGGTCGATATCCGTGGACACATAAATATTCTACAGTGAGAAGAGTGCAGTTGTGGATCTTTAGTGGAGTGACCCACAGTTAACGAATGTTGACTAACTTAGTTAATGAGTTTAGCCAATTAGTCTCGTACCGTTGGAGCTTCTGATCTGTAGGTCCATTAGGTCCCACTGGTAGCTCGTAAAGAGACTTGAGGCAATTAAGTATATATTGTAAATTGAAAGTGTTCGATTTATTTAGGGGAATCTTATAATGTATATTCATACATTATAATATAAATTTTATGAAACTTTATAATATATTTTTAAATTAATTTCAAAATTAATTTTGGAGAGAAAATATTTGAAAGAGTTCAAATAATTAATATGAATTGGATTCATATTAATATAAATAATTTAATAAAATCCCTAAGATTTAAATATATGATATTTAATTGGGTAATTAATTAATTATTTATTAAATTGAATATGAATAAGATAATAGATTTGATTAGATCTTATTCATGACATTTTCCTATAAGGAAAAGGTTTTGGTCTTTTTCCTATAAATAGGACCCCTGGGGTGGGGTGAAAGACATTCCATTCATTCTCATACTCTCAGAGAATTTCCCTGAAGGCTCCCTCTAGACTCCCACCAGTCTTCTTCCTCTAGAAGTCTCAGAGTCATACCGGTGTAGCCATAGAAGTGGTGTTCGCAGTAGTTCGTGATTATTTCACAAGCAGTTGGTGAATTTAATCTGAGTTGTCAATGAGAGTAAGTAATTTGTTACTATATAAATTAGATTTAGATCTAATATTTTTGTATGCTTAGCCTTAATATAAATTTAGAATAGTTCTAAGATTATTGCCAATGTATTGGTATTTTAGATTAAACAAAATTAATTACGAATCAGTCCCAATCACGCTTCTGCTTTATGGAATTACGGAATTTCAATCATTCAGTTACTTGAACAATGATCCCCGTATACCCCCACATACTAGTTCAAGTTACATGCAAACAACCCTGGATCTTAGTTTATTGGATTTGGGTCATATTGTGCAATTTTAGACTTAATATGACTTATTGAGGTTTATGCAATAACACTTTCTTGCATAAACCTCAATAACACTTTATTGATACAAGTATATAATTCGTTAACATTCACTATCTACGAGTTTTAGGACATAGAACCCAACAACATCTAGTGGTTACTATTTCGCGGTCCGGTCTTATGCAAATTCATTGCATAGGATACCCCCACTCGCATGTCTTCTACATGGCTACTTTAGATCAATGCATCTGTATCGAGAAAGCGTGTCGTATCACATAGTGTCACTAGGATGAGATACCCAACCTTATCTCATACTATAGACCATTTAGGTTGTTACTTGAACATTGATCCCTATATGTCCCCACGTACTAGTACAAGTTTCATTTAAACAACCTTGGATCTTAGTTTATTGGATTTTAGGGTTAATTAATGCAAACTTGATTATTCAATAACAAATTACTAAATCACTCAAATAACGCTTTATTGAGATCGATTGATATGTTTCATTTACTATCTACGAGTTTTAGGGCATAAAATCCAACATTGATTTCATCAATTTAGATTAAGATTGATTAAAGAGAATAAATTGTAATGTGCAATTATTTTACAAGTCTAAGAAACGTAAATCACAACTATCTCTCCCGAACATAATTGATTCCCATGCATATAATTAACTTTATATCCCTATCTAAGTTCATTAACATGCAAGGCTTTGAGTTCTTTTAACAACTTCTAAAGCTATTCTAAATCTCCCGATCTTAGAATTCTACTTTAGTTATACAATTTAGTAAACTCTACGCTAAATCCCCTCTCTCGAGCAAGATTCAACACTTAAATCATTCAACTAGTGATCAAGTAATTGAAAGCATTTAAACATAATTGCATACATAAAATAAGTGCACAAAACATTCCAATAATAAATCCATGATCATCAACGACTACATCAATCCCTAAGAAACACGTCTAGCTACTCATACATGGTGTTACGATATAAGCTAGATATGAAAAAGCCATAAAAGCTAACTAGAGGTAAGGAAAAGAAAGGAAAACTCTTGAATCCGTTGAAACCAACACATCCCTTTCACGATCTCCACGTTTTCAACCTTGTTTTTCATTCCTAGGCCTTATTTTAGCTCCTACAGAAGGTCTCTAATAGTTTTTAGGTCTAAATTCTCTCAAATTGGGCTTATCTTGGCTAGCACATCATAATCTTATAGGTGTTCATATAACACATGCAGAGCAGAATTTGTTAATGAAAACATGCTATCCAAATACCGTAAGCAGAGAGCAGAATTTGTACCAACTTTTTTGGAGACCGATTCAACAACTCCCTTTGATTCCTTTGATCACAAACAGTGTGTGGACCACCTCTGGTGTCTTCCTACTATTCTCCGGGCCAAGAACGACTTGTGGGAGTCTATAGAGATAGGGAATGGGAAGGGAATGCTTGAAGGTTCAAGCAATAGAGAGATATATGGAGATGAGAGAGTTTGAGACCAAAATCCAACAACATAACAATATGGAAATGACTCTCTTTTCTTTTAATCTGATTTTGCATCTACTTATAGAGCAAATCCATGCACCTTGGAGTCTCAAGATGAAGGACACATGGTGGAGAGTCAAGCAATAGTGGATTCTAGGAGTTCATGTAATATTACATGCAAGAGTGCATGGATGAATTGTTTTTCCACTTTGAATCACCATGCAGGAGTGAGATTCCAACAAAATCCACTATCTCATCTTGATGCAAGATTACCAATTTGTCTTGTAATTTAATTTAAATTCAATTCAAAATTGAGTTTAACTTAGTAATTGATTTGAAACCAATTTACAATCAATTTCATGTGATTAATCAAATTATTCAATCTTACCTAAAGTAATTCACTAATCATGAATCCTTATTCATGTATATAGTATTTAACACATATTTAAAAACTTCTATCTCTCAATTAATAATTTCATTCATAATTAAATTATTATGTCAATAATATCAAATATGTAATTGACATTATAATTCCTTTTCCCGATTTTGAACGATTCAAACTTTCCTATCTTATTGTTCTAAGCTTTATTCCGATATGAGCTAGCATGGGGACCTAATGGACCTACAGATCATGGGCTCCGACAATTCAAGGTTAACCGACTAATCTCATTAACCAAGCTAACCAACATTCGTTAACTACCGGGACACTCCACCATAGCCCAGTAGTTGCACTACCCTCACCATAGATATATTTCTGTCCACTTGATTTAACCATGTTCAGTAAGTCGATCCTTCACAGGTTGTTCGTAGCAATAACTAAGTCAAGTGATCGTTTTACCCCTATAGTACTTCTTGTTCCTTAAGTTCCACTAATCTTCTAATGAACAATCGGTTTGTGGTCCAACCATCAAACCTAAGTCCCTCTCGATCCAACGAGAGGGTGGGACCCCTTGTTCAAGTCATGGAGTTAGTACTTAAGGAAATGTTGGGTTCCTAGAGTGAGTAAAAATATGGTATAAAAGACTCTAGAATTCCTGTGCATGTATACACAGTCTGCAACAAGTAATATTATCAATTCGAGTCCTGAATTAGTTTCCACTCTACCTATTTTGTGTAACTCTCTAATGGTTTCAAAGATAGTAAAATGGTTTGGTTTTATCGGAATTATGCTGAAGCAAAATAAATGACAGAACAACGAGTAAACAAATAGATATATAGATTAAAGACAGACGCTGGTTAGGGATTTAGTGATTGTTTTAAAGGATTGCTCTAGAAATATTGTTGATCATGCATTTCTCGCAGTATTATTAGCGGATTCCTCCCGGAACTCCGAATCTTTTGGGATGTGTTTCAACCCCAATGAAGTTTGACCGATCAAGCACTAGGCAACTGGCTATCCCTAGCTCAGTCACTGGCGTTCACCAATACACAATGATCGTAGTGTGGATAATTGCCACACACCCTCTAAATCATCCCTGAAACTAGAAAGAGCTATCCATATCGGCTGGCCAGGCGGGCATAAAATGAGAATAAGCACAACAATTAACCAAAATGCGATAGTCAATATATTATTAGAGATGAAGCACAGTAATCACATTATTCGTAACCAACACCTTAAGCTACTTAGTTCATAACAGGCATAGGAATACAAATTACAATCTGAGTAGGCATGTCCATAACCACAAGTTAATAAAGAAAATAAACTCCCTAATCAGCTTGCGGATGATGGTGTTTTTGATAATCTTCAATCTCTCTAAAATATTCAGCTTCCAAGGGAAAACATGGAATGTTTTTGACTTGGACGGCTACTTCCTTTTATAGAAGGATAGGAGGCTTGAATTAGGTCAACTTGGACACGTGTAGGGCTCTCCTTGCTCCTTTATCCCGAAAATAACTCAACAAAAGTCGGTTCATGAAGTTGGCTAACGAGCTGTGATGTGGCAGTTTCTGCTCCCAGTTTTGCTGCAGCACAGAATTTGCTCCCTCCAGTCGCCCAGCAGCATAATCTGCACAAAATGATTCCCAAAGCTTCCATTCTTCCAAATGGGTTAAATCATGTAATATCTTTCTAAAACCAACCCTATTAAGCATTAAAGACACATAAATCCTTATGTAAATGAGGCCTAAATAACTACCTTTTGGGCAGTTATCAGGGAACAACCTCTCTACTATCCCTGAAATGGGTAAGAGTGGATTCCGTTTTGCGAGACTATGTCCCCAGCTATCTATTCGATCTTATCCCCAAAATGGTAGGCTTGTTGAGTCGGCGATGCTGACCACTCTCACCCATGCAGATCAAAGGATAATCTCGTATAAACAGGAGTTCATAGTTAACTCAGGATTAAGAACGAGTTACCTAGGTCATCTTTGAGAAATAGTTAGTTTCTTCAGTAAACGACGTTATAAAGAGAAAGTGACTTATTTCGTGGTCTAGTCTTATGCAAACTCATTGCATAGGACGCCCCCACTCGCAAGTTTCCACATGAACGATTTAGGACCTCATCGTTTGTACTTAATACAAAGTGGGCCGCGTCCATAGTGTCCCTAGGATAAGACACCCAACCCTATCCTTATACTAAAGACTATTTTGACTATAAACTTGAACTTGATCCTATGATATGTCCCTACATATAGTTCGAGTTTTCATATTATAGTCAAGGATCTTAGTTTACTGGATTTAGGTTAATCATACGCAATTTAGATATTCAATAACATCTTTTACTGAATAACCTCAATAACGTCTTTATTGGAAATAAAATATGTTTAATGATTTACAAACTACGAGTTTATAGGACATTAAACCCAACAAATCTATTTATAGGAATCTGTCAATAGCGCCGAGATGCTATGGACAGCGTTGCGACGTTGCCTTATTCTGATATGGAAATTCTTAACAACGTCGAGACGCAATGGACAACGTTGAGGCGCTGTCCTCTTTATCGCCCATTTTGTTTAAGGAGATTTTTTGTAGCGTCGAGATGCTAGCTCTCAGGTTTGCCTCATTTGATATGCCTCCAACTCGATTCCTTTTATTTTCTTTGGCTTTTTTTAGCATCCCGAACACCCAATCAACTCCAATGGTGTGGATGGATTTGTTCCAAAAGGTTGGTTACCCGAGTTCTCGGTTTTTGGATTACAAAATGCATGCTTTTAATTCCTAAAATTAATGAAATTAGAGTGCTTTCGCTCCAAATTGCTTCCGTACGAGTGTTGTACACTCCTTCAACTAATAACTTTGTGGGGTTTTTTTTTTTGTTTTTTTGTTTTACTGCAAGGAGGCTAATAATAATGAGAAGAATCAGCTTTAAGTGTTTGATTTCTTCAAATAAAGAAAATTTCTTACAAAAACCAATGTAACTCAGGTACAGTGTGATTTTTAACACTTATGCAAGTTTGAGGTTAAAATTGATACAATTTGCCAAGTTTGAGATTCAATTTCATGAAAACAAAAAGTTTAGAATTAAAATTGATACAACTTGCCAAGTTTAATGTAAGAAATGATTTTCCCCTGAAAAAGAGAGAAATAAAAAATAGAATTATTGTGAGTAACAGCATAGCTCAATTGGCATAAAGTGGTACTCTGGACTAAGTGGTCACAGATTCGAATCTTCCACCCGTATATTGTCAAATAAATAAACAATAACAATAAAATGAAATAAGAAACAAAAATATCAAACCCTAATTACCCAATCTTCCCCGAGCTCTTTGTCAAGTCAAGCGAAGCCCCATCACGCGACTAAGCGACGGCGAGTCCAGCGTGACCCACAGCGATCAGCGCGACTACGGTGACGGGACTCCGAAGACAACGCAACCCACAACGGCGAATCTCACGACGGCTGAGACACCCGACGATCAACATATTCTTATTCACCAACCACAGTGGCGCTTGAGACGCCAGATATTCCGAGAACACACCCACCGCCAGCTACTCGTGACGGCGAACCCCGGCGCAACCTCCGCACCCTCTCCCTTTGACGGTCAAGACCTACGGCGACTAGCCCAGTACCGTACGTTAGTTTCCATCAGCAGCAGAGGCTTACCTCTTCTCTCTTCTGGGTTATCCTTGCCACTGCTCATTCAAGAAAGGGTCGGTAAAATCTATTTCAACAAGTTTTCAATGTTGATTAAGTTGACTCGGTTCTCGAAAACGGTTTTTAATGGATTTTAATTTTGGTAATTTAGGGATTACAAAACAGTAGGGGAGAAATTAAGGAGCGAGCCCAAATAAGTGCTCTATCACGTATAGGACATGGCGTGTTTGTTCTGCCTGATGCCTATTGCTTGTTTTGTTTGCTTTTATATACTTAGTATTAGTATATTTGCCTATATATTTATTGTATGTGTTCATGGATTCTGGATGTCTAGCTGTTTATTTTAATTATGTAATTGATGGTTTAACATGCTGAAATTTTTGTGGAGAAACTGTACGATTGATATGGTTATGTCATTCATATGGGTCGAGTCTAGAGTGTGTTCCACAAAACAACGTGTTCGCAACTGAAACCATGTAAAAATCTTTCCTTCTGCACAAAATGTGTGAATTTCTGATGGAGGATCTTTAGAAGCATAATTGTCAATGGACCCTAAGTAGCATCTATAGCTGATATGTTCATACTTAGTCTAATTAGCATGTTGCCATGTTGTACTATTCACATTCTAGACTACCGTGAGTTGACATGTAATCTAATTGAGCTAGATGTGAGTCGACATTATTTAATGTGATAGCAAGAGTGAGGGATGACATTACATATCAAAATTGGGCAGCATTTGAAGCATAAATAATAAAGAATATTGTTCTTAATTTTGCTTTCAGACTTGAATTGTATTAGACACCATTAATGCATTATAATGATTTTTAGTTGCTTTAATGCATGTTTTCTTTTTATATTATATCTCCAGGACCAAACACGACCTTCTCACGATGAAATTCCATACTGGTGTTGATGACTTGGCTGGTTCTTCATCTTCTAAGCCCTTACATTCTACCGTTGATAACAAACCAGTCTTCTTAACAAAAGCCCAACGCGAGCAGTTGGCTCTTCAACGACGGCAAGAAGAAATCTCTCTTCAAAGGCGCCGCCAAGACCAACTTCTCCTCTCCAACTCTCAGAAATCTTCATATGATTCTGGTGATAACCACAAACCTTCAGACTCTGATCGTCGAGATCGAGATCGAGGAAGAGACAGAGATCGAGATCGGGATCGAGATAGGGCTCGTGATCGGGAAAGAGATCGTGATCGGGATTTGGAGCGACGAAATCGTGAGAAGGAGCGTGAGGAAGAGGTGAAAGCACGAGAACGTGCCCGTTTAGAGAAGCTTGCGGAGCGAGAGCGTGATAAAGAGTTGGATGCCATTAAAGAACAATATCTTGGTTCCAAGAAGCCTAAAAAACGTGTTATTAAACCAAGTGAGAAATTTCGCTTCTCATTTGATTGGGAAAATACTGAGGATACTTCTCGGGACATGAATTTGCTATACCAAAATCCTCATGAGGCCCAACTCTTGTTTGGACGAGGGTTTCGTGCTGGCATGGATAGGCGAGAGCAGAAGAAGCTTGCGGCTAAGAATGAGAAGGAGATGAGGGAGGAGATACGAAAGAAAGATGGTGTGGAGGAAAAGCCAGAAGAGGTTGCAGCTCAAAAACTCAAGGAAAAAGCTGCTGATTTGTATGACTCATTTGATATGAGGGTTGATCGGCATTGGAGCGAGAAGAAGTTGGAGGAGATGACTGAGAGGGATTGGAGAATTTTTAGAGAGGACTTCAATATATCTTACAAGGGATCCAAGATCCCTCGCCCCATGAGGAGTTGGACTGAGAGTAAGTTGACGACAGAACTTCTTAAGGCAGTAGAAAGGGCTGGTTATAAGACACCCTCTCCCATTCAGATGGCTGCTATTCCCCTTGGTTTACAACAACGTGATGTTATTGGGATTGCTGAGACTGGTTCTGGTAAGACTGCTGCCTTTGTCCTTCCCATGCTTGCTTATATTACAAGGTTGCCTCCCATCAATGAAGAGAATGAGGCAGAAGGGCCTTATGCAGTAGTGATGGCTCCCACTCGTGAACTTGCACAGCAAATTGAGGACGAGACTGTGAAGTTCTCTCATTTTTTGGGTATTAAAGTGGTTTCAATTGTTGGAGGTCAATCAATTGAAGAGCAAGGATTTAAGATTAGGCAGGGTTGTGAGGTTGTCATTGCCACACCAGGTCGCCTGTTGGATTGTTTGGAGAGGCGTTATGCAGTGCTTAATCAATGTAATTATGTTGTTCTAGATGAGGCTGATAGGATGATAGATATGGGATTTGAGCCTCAAGTTATGGGTGTTTTAGATGCAATGCCATCAAGCAATCTTAAACCTGAAAATGAGGATGAGGAGCTTGATGAGAAGAAAATATATCGAACTACATACATGTTTAGTGCTACCATGCCACCTGCTGTCGAGAGACTTGCTAGAAAATATTTAAGAAATCCTGTTGTTGTTACCATTGGAACTGCTGGGAAGGCAACTGACCTAATATCTCAACATGTTATTATGATGAAGGAATCAGAAAAATTTTATAGATTGCAGAATTTGCTTGATAATTTGGGTGACAAAACAGCAATTGTTTTTGTTAACACCAAGAAGAATGCTGATACTGTTGCCAAAAATTTGGACAAAGCAGGGTATCGTGTTACAACTTTGCATGGTGGGAAGTCACAGGAGCAAAGGGAAATTAGTCTTGAAGGGTTTAGAACTAAGAGATATAATGTCCTTGTTGCCACAGATGTTGCAGGTCGTGGGATAGATATTCCTGATGTTGCTCATGTCATAAATTATGATATGCCTAGTAACATTGAAATGTATACACATCGTATTGGACGTACTGGCCGTGCAGGGAAAACAGGTGTAGCCACAACGTTTTTGACTTTACATGATACTGAAGTCTTTTATGATCTCAAGCAAATGCTTATCCAAAGCAATAGTCCCGTGCCTCCTGAATTGGCAAGGCATGAGGCATCTAAGTTCAAGCCTGGGAGTATTCCTGATAGACCTCCCCGACGTAATGAAACTCTTTTTGCACATTGAGGAACGTGATTTTGAAGACATTTACATGGTCATAATTGCTGTATTGACTACATAGTTGTTTTGCTTTGCTTTGCTTTTATCTGGTATAAATTTTCTTGTCATTGTAATTTTTAGATGTTCTTGGCATAACTCATTATGGACTGTCAGTGTTTAACTTTCAAAATTACTAATTTGTTTTATAGTGAAACAACTAACCGATTTAGGTATCTAAAGTATATTGGCTTGATGCTTCATTTTTTATTGTTTTATAGCTGCAATTCTATAATGTGTTTGAGAGTTTAGTCCAAGGGTTTGATGAGATGTAATTATAAAGTTGATGTGAATCGATCAACTTTTTAAATATTTCTCGTAGGTATAGAGACTAACATGTTTCCTCGTGAGAAAAATTTCTTGGGATTGGCCCCCATATAAACTTGATTGTGCTTGATAATATATATTTGAGGCTTACCATAGTGTATATTTTAGGGTTTAGGGCTTACCATAGTGTACTTTCTACCCATCTTTCTAGTGTTAGAATATCCAGTCCAAATTTTCTGCTGGATACGAACTATTGACAATGGAGGGTGCTACTGACGTTGCTACTGCTTTTGGATTGACCACTTGCCGCTCGGTGATAATTCGGTCCTTGTGGAATTTTATTTTCCTTATTGGACTATGAAGAATTTATTTGGGGTAATTTTTGGTAGCAAAAAAGGACGAAAATTCAGATTGTAGCTTGTGAAGCTTAACCTACCAGCGCAGATGGTGATGCTGATGGTGCTGACAACAATGATAGGGCCGTTGGTGCTGGCGACTAGGTCAACTGAGAGAGCTCACTCAAAATTGTTTGGAAGGATTGTTACTCATGAATATCAGAGTTTGATTGGTAACTAATTTTATATTCATTTTCTGGCATGAAGAATGTTCATTTTCTTACTTCTACTTGTCGATGACATTTATTTTAATTTTGATAATTGATAGTACAAACTCGGGTCGTGGTTGAAGGTTTATAGGTTTTAGTCATCATAGCGATACTGTTCAATGAATTATTGTCCCTTTCATCATTTTGCAACTGCGCTCATGTTCTTAATAAAATTCTTCCTTTATTGTTGTTGAAAGATATGGACGTGGATATTATATTGAAAATGCAACAATTCTCGGGTGGTCACTCATTGTTACAATGTTAGACTTACTATAATTTGCTTTCTGGAGATTAGATGTAAATCTTGATAAGCGTTGCCATGTCCTATAATTTTTTGCGGAAGGATATGGGAAAATTATTCCTCAAGCTGTTAAGCTTTGAGTGGAGATGTATGAAAAAGATCCAAAAGCTTCAATGATTGAGCTGAGCTCCTGGCGATGCTGTTTGAGGTAATTCAAAGGTTTTTTATACCTTGGATTGTTGATTATTGATATCTATAAACTTACTCGCATGTGGAACTAAATACCATATCAAGGGTGACTTTCTGGGAGACTGATGTTGATGATGCTGTTGCTCCGGTCAATCTCGCAAAAACAGTAACTACTAAATCTGCATTTTTTATCCTTTATGCACATGCTTTATATTAGACCTTTTACATTCTACATTTTCTTGGTATCATAGAACACTTGATAATGTTTCAACTTTTTTCCTATTGCTTTCCCTGGACTTTTGCAACAAAGGTCCAGGGACTGAAGGATTTGATTTTCTCTTCTCATCACGAGGCTAGTATTCTAGCCAATGAAATTTTTATGTTGCTTTAGTTAATTAATAGTTGAATTTATTTTTAGAACATTTGTCGGGTTTTGACTGAAGCAATCTTTGTATTGCAACAGTTAAATTTCATTTGCATTCTTGATTCCTTAGTATTAATATGCAGGAAAATAGATTGGGAGCTATGAAGAATAAACTAATGCATTTACTTGCATGATTTTGAAGTTACTGTCTGAATCTTTAACTGTTCTATGTGAGCTGGATAATTAAATCGATGGTGATAGCTAAGACCCCGTGTGATAATCATTTGGTTTTTGGTTTTTGATTTTTTAAATTTATACTTGTTTTTCCAATTTTCTTACCATGGTTTTCATTTTTATTAAGGACACATGAATTCCTACCCAAATTTCAAAAACAAAAACAAGTTTTTGAAAACTATTTTTTGAAAACTATTTTTTTTTTTAGTTTTCAAAAATTGGTTTGGTTTTTAAATACATGGGAAGAAGGTAGATGAAAAAAAACAAAGAAACTTAAGGTAGAAATAGTGTTTGTAAGTTTAATTTTCAAAAACAAAAAACCAAATGGTTATTAAACAGGGTCTAAAATTTGAATCTAATTTTCTAAGAATGAATAATTATTATCAATGTTGTTTGCAACAAGGCAATTATACATGCCTCGTGTATACCTTAAGCAGCTATTGGGAACTCATTATCTGAAATTGGTTTCTGACGCACGAGTGGATATACTTGAGTCATTCTATTCACCTTTAATGAGCATGATAAAATTTCATACAACTAAATAGTTGTTTAGGAAATATACCAGTGTTTGTTTCTTGAAATTCATCTGATCCGATGGAAAATTTTATTTGAAAAGAATGACATTGAGAACGAGTATTAGTTATTTATTTATTTTTACAATTTTAACATTAACATTTTCATAATTTAATTTTTTAAAATGCTTCTAAAATGTTGGAGAAATAAATATATTTTCCTCTTCTATTTTCATGTGTTCTTTCGTTGAAGTGGCTACTTATATGAAATCATTAAATATTTTTATGCTGCAAATTGATTTTTTCCTCCATGTGTAAATAAATGATAGACAGCAGATTGCTAAATTTACCCTTAGTGTTTAAATGCATGTGGTATTATTGTATTACTCTTGTATTTTTTAGATTTATGCAGGAAGAAAGTCAGGACAAGCTATTTTAATTCGTTGTTGGCTACTGAGAGAATGTCATTTCTTGGTTGTGGTGTTTATTTTGATTCATAGCAATAGTGTGGAATCTTTATGCCTCTTTGTTGTGATTGAAAAAATCAGTGCTTGATTGCGAGGGATAATTTTAATTGGAAATCGAAAAATCTGAGGTAGTTGGGAAATCTTTTTCTTCATTAATTACAGACGAGTTGTCAATAGTTTGCAGCATGTGCAAAGACCTCTTGTGTCGTTCGGAAATCTGCAAAACCTGCAAAACCTTAGAACTTCTCCAATAACTGTTTGCATTTCTAGTTATTTTGATGAAATTATTATTTTCATTATTTATTTATTTTTCAAATGAAAAAAAAATTATTATCTTCATGTAGATTTATGAATGTTATCTATTAAGGAAAAAATTAGAAAAAACACACTTTTGGTCCTTGAGGTTTGGGTTAGGTTTCATTTTAATTCCTGAGTTTTCAAACTCAACAATTTAGCACTTGAGGTTTTTCGTTTCATTTTGGTCCCTCCATCCATTTTTTCGTTAAATACTGGATTGCTGACGTGTCACTTTTTTTTTAATTAAAAAATTGTTTTAATTTTTTTAAATATAAATATATTAAAAGTATAAAAATATTATTATTTTATAATATTTTTATTTCTTTCCCATTCTCTCTTCTTCTTCTTCACCATTGCCATCACCCCATCCAACCTTTTGTTGTTGTCAACCGCCACCGGTCGTCGGCCACCAGCAGATTTTTTTTTTCTCTTCTTCCTTCTTTTCTTTTCCTTCATTTATTATTTTCTTCTCATTTTTCTTCATTTTCTTTTTCTTTTTAAAAGAAAAGTGGGAGAGGGAGGAGGAATTTCTGTTTCTTTTTTAATGGTGGGCTTTAAATTATTTCAAATATATGGGATTTGCTAGGGGTGTAAAGAACCGAACCGGTTCGGTTTGGTTCAGGTTTTGACTTTATTTTTACCAAACCGAATCGAACCTCACATTTTATTTGCCCGAATCAATATAGATTTTTAGGGTTCCATTCATTGCATTTTCTGTCCTCGCAGTCGCCTCTCCTCTTCGGTCCTCTTCTCTCTTTGCACAATCGCCTCTCCTCAGAGCTTGGTGATTAGGAGAATAAAAATTTTGCACAATCGCCTCTTCGCAGTCGCCTCTCTATTGACTTATCCTTTGGTTCTGTCGAGCTTGTCATCGTCGTTGGAGCTTGCTGTCGAGTTTAAGTTGTCGTTGGCGTCGAAGCTTTCTAAGCGTTCTTTCTGGGTTTCCATCGTCGCTGTTGGAGCTTGTTGTCGGGTAAGCTTCCACCGTCGCCGTTGAAGCTTTTTGGGTTTCCACCGCCGTTCCTTCTGTTTTGGATTGAACTCTGGGAGTTTATCTCTTTCTCGAGAGTGAATCGTTGTGAATTTATAGTTTATCTCTTTTATTGTTTATTTTTATTTCTTCCTCGCACAAGATTTTGAAACTCCAAGCATTCCCCCATTATCTACCTCTTGCAAATTTGTTATTTCTTTGATGGGTTTTCAGATTCGACTGCTTAGAAACTGTTGCAAATCCTCTCGCTCGATAAAATTAAGCTTTCAATCTCTGGGTTTAGTTGTTCTTAGTTTTGGCTTTTACATTGAATGTACCTGATTGATTGTGAAACAGTGCTTGCATTTTATATCCCTATGATGATTGATTTTATATATAAAAGTAGTGGACTGAATCTTACTGATGAAATATCAATTCTGAGGGATATTTGTTCTGAAGTTGTCATTGTAAATTTTCTATCTATCTGTGTTTTCTTATGAGCAGGTATTGATGTGAAAGCAGGGGCATGTATTTTGGTTTTCTTTGTGTTGAATCCCTACTTTTTCTCCTGGGTTTGTAAGCCTCGAGTTTGTTTGGATATATCTCTTTCAAGTCATAGTAACCTTCTAGTAATTGTTGGTAGTTCTAGCACTTTTCTTGGATTTGGTATGTCAAACTTTATTTAGACTATCATGGGATTGGACTCTTCTGATTTAACTTTGAGAAAGTTTTGAGTTGGTTTTGGGCTAAAATTGATCTTGAAAACTCATTGATTGAAGAAAATTTTTAATTTCTTTATGTCTAATTGATTTTTTGAGACCAAACTGATTCATCTATAAAATTGTTATAAATCTAACTAGCCGGATATACGACTTTTTGGTGGGCATTGGCTCTTGCTGGGATATTTTCTGCTTCCACCTTCAATGCACAGCTTACTGGACTAGGTATAACCAGTTTACTGGACTGGGTAAAATTTTGTTGACTAGATCACAACCCCCTTTCTTTAAAAAAAAAAAAAAAAACTCGACCCGACCTGACCTGGGTCAGATCACTCTGAACCAGGGCGGGTTGGTTTGTCCGTACAACTGACCCGACCCGGAAATTTTACACCCCTAGAATTTGCTAGAACAAGCTATAAGAGCCATTTATTTGAGATGGAAAAGGCAAATCTATTACAAGTTGGAGTTCTTGCTACATATAAAAAAAAGAAACATTACAAATACACACACGGGGGAAATCCACACCTCATCTGAACAAAAAAAAAAAAAAACACAGAAGCTTAAGAATTGGAAAGAAGTAACAGACGGCTTGAAAACTCTATGTTATTGTCGCACATCGCTGAGCCTCTCTAGTACTAGGAAGAAGAACAAGCCCCATGGAAGCTAAAAGCTCGTTCCAGATTTGACGGCAGTACAACGAGGTTGCAATAGCGTGGATCTCAACTCAATAGCAGTGCAGATTGCGTGGGTCTC
Organism: Luffa acutangula; assembly: GCA_036850905.1. Classification (NCBI taxonomy): domain Eukaryota; kingdom Viridiplantae; phylum Streptophyta; class Magnoliopsida; order Cucurbitales; family Cucurbitaceae; genus Luffa; species Luffa acutangula. The sequence continues at coordinate 23,554,664 of CM072095.1, read as the reverse complement.
GCTCAACGGCAATACAGGTCACGTGGGTATTGACTCAACAACGTGGATCTCGGCTCAATGGCGATCCAGATCGTGTGGGTATCTACTCAACGACGTGGGTCTCGGCTTAACGATATTCCAAATCACGTGGGTATCGACTCAACGATAGTCCAGATCGTGTGGGTATCTACTCGACAACGTGGGTCTCGACTTAACGGTAGTCTAGAACGCATGGATCTCGGCACAACAGTGGCATCCTTGCACGAATAGACTCATGGGAACAAACCCACTTCTGTGTGTTTCTTTTAATGAATGGGAAATAAGAGAGAAAGGAGAAGAGGAAAGGGGAAAAGAGGAAAGGGGAGAAGAAGAAAAGAGAAAAATGAAAAAAAAATGGAGACAACAGGGATGTCGCCGACGACCATAGAGCGCATCGGCTACGACGGCAACAACGACGGAGGGCAGTGGCGGCGACTGAGGGCAGCCACGACGTGGATGGGGTGGATGGGGATGTGAGAAGAGGGAGGAAGTAAATGAAAAGGAGTGAGAAAAGAGAGGGAGGAGAAAAAAAGTAAATGAGAAGGAAGAGAGAAAGAAAAAGTATACTTTTTAAATTAAAAAATGTATTCGTTAAATAAAAATAATAAAAAATATTTTTTTAATAAAAACAAAAGTCACGTCAGTAATTCGTTAGACCGTTAACATCTAACGGAAAAATGGATGGAAGGACTAAAATGAAATGAAATCCAAACCTCAGGGGCTAAATTGTCGAGTTTGAAAACTCAGGGACCAAAATGAAATCTAACCCAAATCTCAGAGACCAAAAGTGTATTTTTTCCAAAAAATTATTTAAGATTTTATTATGGTGCATGCATTTAACTCTAAATATGAACTAAGGTTCACTCATTTAATTTGTCAACTAAACCAACCAAACTATAGATTAGTTATTACTAGACATAAATTTCATCCAAAAAGAGGATATCGTGGAATTCTTTGGTTAGCTAATTTTGGATGACTGCGAAAATTGAGGAACCGACAGAGTCAACACAACATCAACCTGAAACGCATCCAAGAGTCCAACCATCGAGGAAACAGAGAGTCAAGGTGATTAGGTTGAAGCCCAATCCCTAGTCATCGAGGCCGAGGCTAACCTCAAGTTTGACCCAATCCCACTTATTCTTGGTCCTTGGAGTTCAGGTTGAGCTCGATTTGACGGAATCTGATCCCAAATCGTCTCTAAAGGCAAGAGAAACCCTAAAAACAAAAGAAGGTATATAAACTCTTCTTCTTCTTTGCTGACTTAAGGATCGGAGGCGGTGTGGCAAGTACCACACTAATGTGCAGGTTTTCTTGTCTTGTAGGCCACGTCTTCCCCCTCTTTAAACAAATTTGTCGTTGGTGTCACATGAGGTTAGGTGAGTTCTTCCTGTCCAAATTTTGGCATCAACAGTTGGTTCCGTCTATGGGGAAGAAAGCTTGCTAGTTAAATCTACTCATCAATCACTCAATGAGTAAAAGAATGGAGAAGGGAAACCAAGATCTGGATGCAGAACGTTCGGACGGTGACCACCACCTACGGAGGCCGCGAGAAGAAAGTCGAGGTCGACCTCGAACCCAATCTCCTCGGCCTCCTTCATGAGAGAGGTAGACTGATGTCAAAATTTCTGCCCTTGAGGATTAGGTAAATGCGATGGATCATAATTTATTTAGGAAACTTTGTATCTTGGATAAACCTGATCCTAGCACTAAAATCCATGAGGAAAAATTTTGGGATCCAAGGAAGGGGAAGGAACCAATGGAGTACACTGTAGAGTCAGAAATAAGATTGAAGGAAAGAAGACAGACTTCGTGACCAACAGAGTTAGGGGACTAAAGTATGCGAATCACACAGTGTTTAGAAGTGGAACCATGAACGTAGAAGGACACGACCTCATCGTTTTGACTCCAAGTATCAGTCGCACCACATGAGCAAACCTGAGGAACTTGATCGAGGAAAAACGCAGAATGACCAAGGTTGCCAAGGTCGAGGCCAAGAATAATAACCCCCTTGGAAGATTGAGCTTTTGAACACATTGAAGGAGCTTAGAAGTTTCCAAGGGGACTTGCACAAATCAAAAGATTATGAAGGACAAGACTTGGAAGTCCTGATTGACCAGGTTGATCCACCATTCAATGATAAAGTCATTGAAAGTCAAGGTGCCCCAGAAGTTCAAGGTACCCACGTTCAAGTAGTATGATGGCAAGAAGGACCCCATGCAACATCTAGACACCTACAGGACGTGGATGGACTTCCATGGCATTTCAGATGTAATTAGGTGTCGTGCCTTCTCTTTCACTTTAACAGGGTCAGTAAAGAAATGGTTTCATAGGTTGCAAATGAGCTCCATTAGTTCTTTCAAAGAACTAGCTCGAGCGTTCATCTCACAATTCATGAGAGCCAGATAACAACGCAAGCTTCACATGAATCTTCTAACTGTCAAACAACAGCTAGGTGAGAGTTTGCGTGACTACATAACACGTTTTTAATGAAGAAGCACTTCAGGTTGAAGGATACAACGATGGAGCAGCCCTGGTAGCCATAATTGTCGGGTTGGAGGACGAGAGGTTGCTTAATTCGATAGGAAAAAATCAACCTCGTACCTATGCTGAGTTTGTCTCTAGAGTCCAAAAGTATATGAGTGCAGATGAGTTGCTCAAATCAAGGAAGTTAGAACGAGAACACAAGAGGCATTCTTCATTCAACTAGGACAGTAAGAAGGACAAAAGGCAGCAGACAGACGATGGTGGCCGAGGCCAAGCACATATCTTTGGTAAGTTTGAGAAATATACACCAACTACTATTCCACAGGAGCAAGTTCTGATGGAGATTCGAAACACAGGTCTTCTTAAATTCCCGGGGAAGATGAAGTCAAAACCTGATAGAATAGACAAGAACCAATACTGTCTTTTCCATTGGGACCACGAGCATTCAACTAGAAACTGTATTCAGTTGAAGGATGAAATTGGGACACTGATCCAAAATAGATATCTGAAGGAGTTTTTCGTTGGAATCGGGACCGAGGTCGAGGCTGACCAGAGATGGTCGAGACAAAGAAGAACCCCCTCGAGAGATCAGAACCATTTTTGTGAAGGATTGGAATTCCGTAATTCCGTAAAGCGGAAGCGTGATTGGGACCGATTCGTAATTAATTTTGTTTAATCTAAAATACCAATACATTGACAATAATATTAGAAGTATTCTAAATATATATTAAGGCTAAGCATACAAAAATATTAGATCTAAATCTAATTTATAAAGTAACAAATTACTTACTCTCGTTGACGATTCAGATTAAATTCACCAACTGCATGTGAATTAATCACGAACTAGTGTGAACACCACCACTATGGCTACACCGATATGACTCTGAGACTTCTAGAGGCAAGGGACTGGTGGGAGTCTAGAGGAAGCCTTGAGGGGAATTCTCTGAGAGAAGGAGAATGAATGGGATACCTTTCACCCCACCCCAGGGGTCCTATTTATTTATAGGTAAAGGCCAAGACCTTCTTCCTAATAGGAAAATGAAGACCTTCTCCTAATAGGAAAAAGTCTCTAATTTTAATAAATAATTAATTAATTCCATAATTAATTAATTTCCCTAATTAAATATCATATATTTAATCTTAGGGATTTTATTAAAATTAAAATTAATATGAATCCAATTCATATTAAATTTATTTGATCTTTCAAATATTTTCTTTCCTAATAGGAAAAAGTCTCTAATTTTAATAAATAAATAATTAATTCCATAATTAATTAATTTTCCCAATTAAATATCATATATTTAACCTTAGGGATTTTATTAAAATTAAAATTAATGTGAATCCAATTCATATTAAATTTATTTGAACTCTTTTAAATATTTTCTCTCAAGAATTAAATTTTGAAATTAATTCAAAAATTATATTATAAAGTTTCATAAACTTTATATTATAATGCATCAATATACATTTTACAATTCCCCAAATAAATTGAACACTTTCAATTTACAATTTATACTTAATTGCCTCAAGTCTCTTTACGAGCTACCAGTGGGACCTAATGGACCTATAGATCAGAAGCTCCAACGATACGAGACTAATTGGCCAAACTCATTGACCAAGTTTAGTCTACATTCGTTAACTGTGGGTCACTCCACTAAAGACCCACATCTGCACTCTTCTCACTGTAGAATATTTCTGTGTCCATGGATATCGACCAAGCAGTAAGTCAATCCTTCACGTGTGTTCGTAACACCAGCTGGGTCAAATTACCGTTTTACCCCTGGGTTACCTCTGGTTCCTTAAGTACTACTGATTCCTCTAATGAAAAAGTTGTTTAGGGTCCAACCACTAAATAGGAGTTCCTCTCGGGCTAGGAGAAGACGGCGCGCCTTTGTTCAAGCCCTGAAATCAGCCCTTAAGGGAACACACATCTACTTACCCCAATAGGGGAAGGAGTGAATTCCATCTTGTACTGTTATGTTCCCAGCCCCCATTCGGTCTTGCCCCTGAAATGGTAGGATTATTGAGTCGGCGAACTGGCCACTCTCACCCATACAAATCTAAGGACAATCCCTCCTGAAAGGGGTTCATAACAGACCCCTGAAATGGTAGGATTATTGAGTTACCTAGGTCATCCTATTGAAATAGAAACCTAAACTAGTTAACGACGTTACAACTAGTGGTTACTATTTTGCGGTCCGATCTTATGCAAACTCATTGCATAGGATACCCCCACCTGCATGTCTCCTACATGGATGCTTTGGATCATTGCATCTGTATCGAATACAAGGTGGGTCGTATCACATAGTGTCCCCAGGATAAGGTACCCAGCCTTATCCCTATACTATAGACCTTTTAGGTTGTTACTTGGACACTGATCCCCGTATGTCCCCACATACTAGTCCAAATTTCATTTAAACAACCTTGGATCTTAGTTTATTGGATTTAGGGTTTATTAATGCAAATTCGATTATTCAATAACCAAATTACTGAATTACTCAAATAACACTTTATTGAGATCGATTAATTTGTTTCATTTACTATCTACGAGTTTTAGGGCATAAAACCCAACAACTCCCACTTGAACTAAAACTCTAGTGGGCAATGTACATCAACAATCAAAATTGAATTAATAATCATTGAAGTAGGAATAGTAGTTTGTATTAATACTGTATAATACATGAAAAGTACAAATACAGATAAATACAATAAACTAGGGCATCCATAATACCCATTACACTTCTCCCACTTGCCCTAGATTATTCTATGTACATATCTCGAAAACCTAGACCCTCTAGATGACCCTCGAACACTTTAGCCGTGAGAGCCTTCGTAAATGGATCAGCAATATTGTGCTCAGAGGCTACCTTCGTGACGATCACGTCCCCTCATTGCACAATCTCTCTAATGAGATGATATTTGCGCTCTATGTGCTTGCCTCTTTTGTGACTGCGAGGTTCTTTAGAATTTGCCACTGCACCACTATTATCACAGTAAAGGGTGATTGGCAAGTTCATATTTGGAACAACTTCCAAATCCATCAAGAACTTCGGTAGCCATACAACATCCTAGAATCCTTATTAGTATGAAAGTCAGAGTCTGTGTATCCTGTAAGGATCAAATCCTTAGAGTCATACACAAGCTGATAGTCCTTCGTTCTCCGAAGATACTTGAGGATGTTTTTAACTGCAGTCCAGTGGTCTAACCCTGGATTGGACTGCTACCTACTGACTATCCCAACTGCATAGCAACTGTCAGGCCTAGTAAACAACATGGCGTACATAAGACTGCCCACAGCTGAAGCATAAGGGATGCGTCTCATATCCTCAATTTCTTGAGGTGTCTTAGGACACTGTTCCTTAGACAAATGAACTCCATGCCTGAAGGGTAGTAAACCCCTCTTGGAATTTTGCATCTTATATCTAGACAACATCTTTTCTATATATGATGCTTGAGACAAGGCTAACGTTCTGTTCTTACGATTCCTAATAATTTGAATCCCTAGAACATACTGAGCTTCACCCAAATCTTTCATTTGGAACTCAGTTGATAGCCATTTTTTAATGTCAGCTAGATATTCTACATCATTCCCAATGAGAAGAATATCATCTACATACAACACTAGAAAAGCTACTGAACCGTTGATAATCCTTTTGTAAACACAAGGCTCATCAACGTTCTGGTCAAAGCCATAAGATTTGACAGCAGTGTCAAACCTTATATTCCAAGATCTGGAAGCTTGCTTCAACCCATAAATGGATCGATTAAGCTTGCAAACTTGTTGCTCTTGACCTTGAGCAATGAACCCTTCTGGTTGAGACATAAAGATGCTCTCTTCAAGATTGTCATTCAGAAAAGCAGTCTTGACATCCATTTGCCAAATTTCATAATCATAAAACGTGGCAAAGGACAAGAGTATCCTTATTGACTTTAACATGGCAACTGGAGAGAAGGTTTTTTCATAGTCCACCCCTTCCTTTTGGGTATAACCCTTTGCCACAAATCGAGCTTTGAAAGTCTGTACTTTCTCAGCTGCGTCTCGTTTTCTCTTGTAGATCCATTTGCACCCTATGGGTTTTACCCCTTCAGGTAGGTCTACAAGATTCCAGACTTGATTGAAGTACATAGACTCCATCTCTAGATCCATAGCTTTGACCCACTAGTCATGATCCACATCATTCATTGCCTGTCTAAAGGTCAATGGATCCTCAACTCCATCATCAGGTATGACAGCTAGAGTTTCTACTAAACCTAGATAGTGTTCAGGTTGAATAACAATCCTCCCACTACGTCGAGGCATTCTCAACTCCTGAGAATGATGGGCTTGATCAGATGTACTGGGCTCCAACAACTCTTGTTGAAGGTTCAGCCTCATCAACAACTCTTGTTGATTCATTTGTAGCTTCCCCAGAAAGTTCACTCAACACAATTTTACTGCATGGTTTGTGTTCTCTAACGTGGTCTTCTCCCAAGAAAGTAGCATTTGTCGATACAAACACTTTATTTTCTTGTGGATCGAAGAAATATCCACCTCTTGTTTCTTTTGGGTAGCCTACGAATAGGCATAATTTTGAACGTGAATCCAATTTCTTTGGATTTGCCACTAGCACGTGCAGGACAACCTCAAATTCTGAAATGACGTAAACTAGCATTACGCCCTTTCCAGAGCTCAAATGGTGTTTCAGAAACACTCTTTGAGGGAACAACATTCAAAATATAAACTGTAGTCTCTACTGTGTAACCCCAAAAATAATTAGGCAACTGAGCATAGCTCATCATAGATCGAACCATGTCTAACAAGGTTCTGTTTCTCCTTTCAAATACACCATTCTGCTGAGGTGTACTTGGTGCTGAGAGTTGGGACGTGATTCCATGTTCTATCAAATAGTTTTGGAATTCTAAGTCTAAATACTCTCCACCTCGATCAGATCGAAGTGTTTTAATGGTCTTACCTAATAAGTTCTCAACTTCAGCCTTATACTCCTTGAACTTTTCAAGGGCTTCAGCCTTATGACTCATTAGGTATAAATAACCATACCTTGAATAATCATCTATGAAAGAGATGAAATATTCATACCCTCCTCACATATTTAATTAAATTCATCATTCTCTCAATAATTAATTTCGAATCATATCGAAAATTAATTATAAAGTTTAATTCTTTAATTAAACTTTATACTATAACGTATCTCCATATATTATATTAATTCCCTTTAATATCAAGACTAAATTATCTCAGAACCCGTTATGAGCTAGCAGGTGAACCTAATGGACCTACAGATCAGAAGCTTTAATGATACGAGATCGATCAGGTAAACTCATTAACCGAGTACATCAACATTCGTTAACTGTGGGTCACTCCACTAAAGACCCACAGCTGCACTCTTCTCACTGTAGAATATTTTTGTGTCCACGGATATCGACCAATTGCAGTAGGTCAATCCTTCACGTGTGTTCGTAACACCAGCTGGGTCAAATTACCGTTTTACCCCTGGGTTACCTCTGGATCCTTAAGTACCACTGATCCCTCTAATGAACAACCTGTTTAAGGTCCAACCTCTAAACAGAAATTCCTCTCGGGCCAGGAGAAGACAACGCGCTTTTGTTCAAGCCCCAGAATCAGCCCTTAAGGGAACACACATCTACTTGCCCCAAATAGACACACATCTACTTGACCCACAGCTCCCCGAAATCAGCCCTTAAGGGAACACACATCTACTGATCCCTCTAATGAACAACTTGTTTAAGGTCCAACCTCTAAACAAAAATTCCTCTCGAGCCAGGAGAGGACAACACGCTTTTGTTCAAGCCCCGGAATCAGCCCTTAAGGGAACACACATCTACTTGCCCCAAATAGAGGAAGGAGTGAATTCCATCTTGTACTGTTATGTTCCCAGCCCCCATTCGGTCTTGCCCCTGAAATGGTAGGAATATTGAGTCGGCGAACTAGCCACTCTCACCCATTCAAATCTAAGGACAATCCCTCTTGAAAAGGATTTCATAACAGACTCAGGATTGAGATTGAGTTACCTAGGTCATCCTATTGAAATAGAAACCTAAACTAGTTAACGGCGTTACATCTAGTGGTTACTATTTCGCGGTCTGGTCTTATGCAAACTCATTGCATAGGATACCCCCACCCGCATGTCTCCTACATGGATGCTTTGGATCATTGCATCTGTATTGGATACAAGGTGGGTCGTATCACATAGTGTCACCAGGATAAGGTACCCAGCCTTATCCCTATACTATAGACCATTTAGGTTGTTACTTGGACACCGATCCCCGTATGTCACCACATATCAGTCCAAGTTTCATTTAAACAACCTTGGATATTAGTTTATTGGATTTAGGGTTTAATAATGCAAATGTACATATTGAACCACAAGGATCCAAATGTACAAGCTTAAGGGCTCTTTGCCTCTTTAGCTCTTTTCCAGTAAAAGACCTATCAGTCAGCCCATAAGGCATGACCTATAAAGTAGTAGAGAGTCATCTTCTAACTCACTTAGAAGTACACTCTTGACCAATCTCTCAATCAAATTGAGATTAATATGGTCTAACCTTAAGTGCCAAAGAAAGGTATTTTCCTTTAGGAGAAATCCTTTGCCTATTATCATTTTGAGTAGTAGCAGTCTTAATCAGCTCAGTGTTCATGACTGTTTTACTTTCAATTAGTCTTCAAACATATAAGTTAATTTCCAGTCCAGCTGAACAGATGTCAACTCCCTTTCTTGAAATAAAACAACGTTAGCAGTTAAAGGTTTAGAGTAACATTGTTCCAGCATATAAGATACAAAAATAAAATTTCTGTTAATCTTAGGAACTACATACAATTATCTAATAATATGTATTTGCTCCCACTGGGAAAAATAACGGAGTGATTTCCATCTTGTGTTGTCATGTCCCCAGCCCCCCACTCAGTCTCGCCGCCAAAAAGTAGGCCTATTGAGTCGGCGTGCAGGTCACTCTCACCCATACTAATCAAAGGACAATCCCTCATGAGAAGGAATTCATAACACACTCAGGATTAAGACTGAGTTACCTAGGTCATCCTATTGAAACAACAACCTAACTAGTTAACGGTGTTACATCTAGTGGTTTACTATTTCGTGGTTCTGTCTTATGCAAACTCATTGCATAGGATACCCCCGCTTGCATGTCTCCTACATGGATACCTTTTTATCAATATGTCCGTATCGAATACAAAGAGGGTCGTATCACATAGTGTTATTAGGATAAGGTACCCAGCCTTATCCCTGTGTACTTATATACCTTTTAGGTTGTTACTGTTGGGTTTTATGCCCTAAAACTCGTAGAAAGTAAATGAAACAAATTAATCGATCTTAATAAAGCGTTATTTGAGTGATTTAGTAATTTGGTTATTGAATAATCGAGTTTGCATTAATAAACCCTAAATCCAATAAACTAAGATCCAAGGTTGTTTAATTGAAAATGGATTAGTATGTGGGGACATACGGGGATCGGTATCCAAGTAAAAACCTAAAAGGTCTATAGTATAGGGATAAGGTTGGGTACCTTATCCTCGCGACACTATGTGATACGACCCACTTTGTATTCGATACAGATGCAATGATCCAAAGCATCCATGTAGGAGACATACGAGTGAGGGTATCCTATGCAATGAGTTTGCATAAGACCGGACCGCGAAATAGTAACCACTAGATGTAACGTCGTTAACTAGTTTAGGTTTCTATTTCAATAGGATGACCTAGGTAACTCAATCTCAATCCCGAGTCTGTTATGAACCTCTTTCAGGAGGGATTGTCCTTAGATTTGTATGCGTGAGAGTGACCAGTTCGTCGGCTCAATAATTCTACCATTTTAGGGGCAAGACCGAATGAGGGTTGGGAACATAACAGTACAAGATGGAATTCATTCCTTCCCCTATTGGGGTAAGTAGATGTGTGTTCCCTTAAGGGTTGATTCTAGGGCTTGAACAAAGGCGCATCGTCCTCTCCTAGCCCGAGAGGAACTCCTATTTAGTGGTTGGACCCTAAACAACTTATTCATTAGAGGGACAGTGGTACTTAAGGAACCAGAGGTAACCCAGGGGTAAAACGGTAATTTGACCCACTTGGTGCTACGAGCACACGTGAAGGATTGACTTATTGCATTGGTCGATATCCGTGGACACATAAATATTCTACAGTGAGAAGAGTGCAGTTGTGGATCTTTAGTGGAGTGACCCACAGTTAACGAATGTTGACTAACTTAGTTAATGAGTTTAGCCAATTAGTCTCGTACCGTTGGAGCTTCTGATCTGTAGGTCCATTAGGTCCCACTGGTAGCTCGTAAAGAGACTTGAGGCAATTAAGTATATATTGTAAATTGAAAGTGTTCGATTTATTTAGGGGAATCTTATAATGTATATTCATACATTATAATATAAATTTTATGAAACTTTATAATATATTTTTAAATTAATTTCAAAATTAATTTTGGAGAGAAAATATTTGAAAGAGTTCAAATAATTAATATGAATTGGATTCATATTAATATAAATAATTTAATAAAATCCCTAAGATTTAAATATATGATATTTAATTGGGTAATTAATTAATTATTTATTAAATTGAATATGAATAAGATAATAGATTTGATTAGATCTTATTCATGACATTTTCCTATAAGGAAAAGGTTTTGGTCTTTTTCCTATAAATAGGACCCCTGGGGTGGGGTGAAAGACATTCCATTCATTCTCATACTCTCAGAGAATTTCCCTGAAGGCTCCCTCTAGACTCCCACCAGTCTTCTTCCTCTAGAAGTCTCAGAGTCATACCGGTGTAGCCATAGAAGTGGTGTTCGCAGTAGTTCGTGATTATTTCACAAGCAGTTGGTGAATTTAATCTGAGTTGTCAATGAGAGTAAGTAATTTGTTACTATATAAATTAGATTTAGATCTAATATTTTTGTATGCTTAGCCTTAATATAAATTTAGAATAGTTCTAAGATTATTGCCAATGTATTGGTATTTTAGATTAAACAAAATTAATTACGAATCAGTCCCAATCACGCTTCTGCTTTATGGAATTACGGAATTTCAATCATTCAGTTACTTGAACAATGATCCCCGTATACCCCCACATACTAGTTCAAGTTACATGCAAACAACCCTGGATCTTAGTTTATTGGATTTGGGTCATATTGTGCAATTTTAGACTTAATATGACTTATTGAGGTTTATGCAATAACACTTTCTTGCATAAACCTCAATAACACTTTATTGATACAAGTATATAATTCGTTAACATTCACTATCTACGAGTTTTAGGACATAGAACCCAACAACATCTAGTGGTTACTATTTCGCGGTCCGGTCTTATGCAAATTCATTGCATAGGATACCCCCACTCGCATGTCTTCTACATGGCTACTTTAGATCAATGCATCTGTATCGAGAAAGCGTGTCGTATCACATAGTGTCACTAGGATGAGATACCCAACCTTATCTCATACTATAGACCATTTAGGTTGTTACTTGAACATTGATCCCTATATGTCCCCACGTACTAGTACAAGTTTCATTTAAACAACCTTGGATCTTAGTTTATTGGATTTTAGGGTTAATTAATGCAAACTTGATTATTCAATAACAAATTACTAAATCACTCAAATAACGCTTTATTGAGATCGATTGATATGTTTCATTTACTATCTACGAGTTTTAGGGCATAAAATCCAACATTGATTTCATCAATTTAGATTAAGATTGATTAAAGAGAATAAATTGTAATGTGCAATTATTTTACAAGTCTAAGAAACGTAAATCACAACTATCTCTCCCGAACATAATTGATTCCCATGCATATAATTAACTTTATATCCCTATCTAAGTTCATTAACATGCAAGGCTTTGAGTTCTTTTAACAACTTCTAAAGCTATTCTAAATCTCCCGATCTTAGAATTCTACTTTAGTTATACAATTTAGTAAACTCTACGCTAAATCCCCTCTCTCGAGCAAGATTCAACACTTAAATCATTCAACTAGTGATCAAGTAATTGAAAGCATTTAAACATAATTGCATACATAAAATAAGTGCACAAAACATTCCAATAATAAATCCATGATCATCAACGACTACATCAATCCCTAAGAAACACGTCTAGCTACTCATACATGGTGTTACGATATAAGCTAGATATGAAAAAGCCATAAAAGCTAACTAGAGGTAAGGAAAAGAAAGGAAAACTCTTGAATCCGTTGAAACCAACACATCCCTTTCACGATCTCCACGTTTTCAACCTTGTTTTTCATTCCTAGGCCTTATTTTAGCTCCTACAGAAGGTCTCTAATAGTTTTTTAGGTCTAAATTCTCTCAAATTGGGCTTATCTTGGCTAGCACATCATAATCTTATAGGTGTTCATATAACACATGCAGAGCAGAATTTGTTAATGAAAACATGCTATCCAAATACCGTAAGCAGAGAGCAGAATTTGTACCAACTTTTTTGGAGACCGATTCAACAACTCCCTTTGATTCCTTTGATCACAAACAGTGTGTGGACCACCTCTGGTGTCTTCCTACTATTCTCCGGGCCAAGAACGACTTGTGGGAGTCTATAGAGATAGGGAATGGGAAGGGAATGCTTGAAGGTTCAAGCAATAGAGAGATATATGGAGATGAGAGAGTTTGAGACCAAAATCCAACAACATAACAATATGGAAATGACTCTCTTTTCTTTTAATCTGATTTTGCATCTACTTATAGAGCAAATCCATGCACCTTGGAGTCTCAAGATGAAGGACACATGGTGGAGAGTCAAGCAATAGTGGATTCTAGGAGTTCATGTAATATTACATGCAAGAGTGCATGGATGAATTGTTTTTCCACTTTGAATCACCATGCAGGAGTGAGATTCCAACAAAATCCACTATCTCATCTTGATGCAAGATTACCAATTTGTCTTGTAATTTAATTTAAATTCAATTCAAAATTGAGTTTAACTTAGTAATTGATTTGAAACCAATTTACAATCAATTTCATGTGATTAATCAAATTATTCAATCTTACCTAAAGTAATTCACTAATCATGAATCCTTATTCATGTATATAGTATTTAACACATATTTAAAAACTTCTATCTCTCAATTAATAATTTCATTCATAATTAAATTATTATGTCAATAATATCAAATATGTAATTGACATTATAATTCCTTTTCCCGATTTTGAACGATTCAAACTTTCCTATCTTATTGTTCTAAGCTTTATTCCGATATGAGCTAGCATGGGGACCTAATGGACCTACAGATCATGGGCTCCGACAATTCAAGGTTAACCGACTAATCTCATTAACCAAGCTAACCAACATTCGTTAACTACCGGGACACTCCACCATAGCCCAGTAGTTGCACTACCCTCACCATAGATATATTTCTGTCCACTTGATTTAACCATGTTCAGTAAGTCGATCCTTCACAGGTTGTTCGTAGCAATAACTAAGTCAAGTGATCGTTTTACCCCTATAGTACTTCTTGTTCCTTAAGTTCCACTAATCTTCTAATGAACAATCGGTTTGTGGTCCAACCATCAAACCTAAGTCCCTCTCGATCCAACGAGAGGGTGGGACCCCTTGTTCAAGTCATGGAGTTAGTACTTAAGGAAATGTTGGGTTCCTAGAGTGAGTAAAAATATGGTATAAAAGACTCTAGAATTCCTGTGCATGTATACACAGTCTGCAACAAGTAATATTATCAATTCGAGTCCTGAATTAGTTTCCACTCTACCTATTTTGTGTAACTCTCTAATGGTTTCAAAGATAGTAAAATGGTTTGGTTTTATCGGAATTATGCTGAAGCAAAATAAATGACAGAACAACGAGTAAACAAATAGATATATAGATTAAAGACAGACGCTGGTTAGGGATTTAGTGATTGTTTTAAAGGATTGCTCTAGAAATATTGTTGATCATGCATTTCTCGCAGTATTATTAGCGGATTCCTCCCGGAACTCCGAATCTTTTGGGATGTGTTTCAACCCCAATGAAGTTTGACCGATCAAGCACTAGGCAACTGGCTATCCCTAGCTCAGTCACTGGCGTTCACCAATACACAATGATCGTAGTGTGGATAATTGCCACACACCCTCTAAATCATCCCTGAAACTAGAAAGAGCTATCCATATCGGCTGGCCAGGCGGGCATAAAATGAGAATAAGCACAACAATTAACCAAAATGCGATAGTCAATATATTATTAGAGATGAAGCACAGTAATCACATTATTCGTAACCAACACCTTAAGCTACTTAGTTCATAACAGGCATAGGAATACAAATTACAATCTGAGTAGGCATGTCCATAACCACAAGTTAATAAAGAAAATAAACTCCCTAATCAGCTTGCGGATGATGGTGTTTTTGATAATCTTCAATCTCTCTAAAATATTCAGCTTCCAAGGGAAAACATGGAATGTTTTTGACTTGGACGGCTACTTCCTTTTATAGAAGGATAGGAGGCTTGAATTAGGTCAACTTGGACACGTGTAGGGCTCTCCTTGCTCCTTTATCCCGAAAATAACTCAACAAAAGTCGGTTCATGAAGTTGGCTAACGAGCTGTGATGTGGCAGTTTCTGCTCCCAGTTTTGCTGCAGCACAGAATTTGCTCCCTCCAGTCGCCCAGCAGCATAATCTGCACAAAATGATTCCCAAAGCTTCCATTCTTCCAAATGGGTTAAATCATGTAATATCTTTCTAAAACCAACCCTATTAAGCATTAAAGACACATAAATCCTTATGTAAATGAGGCCTAAATAACTACCTTTTGGGCAGTTATCAGGGAACAACCTCTCTACTATCCCTGAAATGGGTAAGAGTGGATTCCGTTTTGCGAGACTATGTCCCCAGCTATCTATTCGATCTTATCCCCAAAATGGTAGGCTTGTTGAGTCGGCGATGCTGACCACTCTCACCCATGCAGATCAAAGGATAATCTCGTATAAACAGGAGTTCATAGTTAACTCAGGATTAAGAACGAGTTACCTAGGTCATCTTTGAGAAATAGTTAGTTTCTTCAGTAAACGACGTTATAAAGAGAAAGTGACTTATTTCGTGGTCTAGTCTTATGCAAACTCATTGCATAGGACGCCCCCACTCGCAAGTTTCCACATGAACGATTTAGGACCTCATCGTTTGTACTTAATACAAAGTGGGCCGCGTCCATAGTGTCCCTAGGATAAGACACCCAACCCTATCCTTATACTAAAGACTATTTTGACTATAAACTTGAACTTGATCCTATGATATGTCCCTACATATAGTTCGAGTTTTCATATTATAGTCAAGGATCTTAGTTTACTGGATTTAGGTTAATCATACGCAATTTAGATATTCAATAACATCTTTTACTGAATAACCTCAATAACGTCTTTATTGGAAATAAAATATGTTTAATGATTTACAAACTACGAGTTTATAGGACATTAAACCCAACAAATCTATTTATAGGAATCTGTCAATAGCGCCGAGATGCTATGGACAGCGTTGCGACGTTGCCTTATTCTGATATGGAAATTCTTAACAACGTCGAGACGCAATGGACAACGTTGAGGCGCTGTCCTCTTTATCGCCCATTTTGTTTAAGGAGATTTTTTGTAGCGTCGAGATGCTAGCTCTCAGGTTTGCCTCATTTGATATGCCTCCAACTCGATTCCTTTTATTTTCTTTGGCTTTTTTTAGCATCCCGAACACCCAATCAACTCCAATGGTGTGGATGGATTTGTTCCAAAAGGTTGGTTACCCGAGTTCTCGGTTTTTGGATTACAAAATGCATGCTTTTAATTCCTAAAATTAATGAAATTAGAGTGCTTTCGCTCCAAATTGCTTCCGTACGAGTGTTGTACACTCCTTCAACTAATAACTTTGTGGGGTTTTTTTTTTTGTTTTTTTGTTTTACTGCAAGGAGGCTAATAATAATGAGAAGAATCAGCTTTAAGTGTTTGATTTCTTCAAATAAAGAAAATTTCTTACAAAAACCAATGTAACTCAGGTACAGTGTGATTTTTAACACTTATGCAAGTTTGAGGTTAAAATTGATACAATTTGCCAAGTTTGAGATTCAATTTCATGAAAACAAAAAGTTTAGAATTAAAATTGATACAACTTGCCAAGTTTAATGTAAGAAATGATTTTCCCCTGAAAAAGAGAGAAATAAAAAATAGAATTATTGTGAGTAACAGCATAGCTCAATTGGCATAAAGTGGTACTCTGGACTAAGTGGTCACAGATTCGAATCTTCCACCCGTATATTGTCAAATAAATAAACAATAACAATAAAATGAAATAAGAAACAAAAATATCAAACCCTAATTACCCAATCTTCCCCGAGCTCTTTGTCAAGTCAAGCGAAGCCCCATCACGCGACTAAGCGACGGCGAGTCCAGCGTGACCCACAGCGATCAGCGCGACTACGGTGACGGGACTCCGAAGACAACGCAACCCACAACGGCGAATCTCACGACGGCTGAGACACCCGACGATCAACATATTCTTATTCACCAACCACAGTGGCGCTTGAGACGCCAGATATTCCGAGAACACACCCACCGCCAGCTACTCGTGACGGCGAACCCCGGCGCAACCTCCGCACCCTCTCCCTTTGACGGTCAAGACCTACGGCGACTAGCCCAGTACCGTACGTTAGTTTCCATCAGCAGCAGAGGCTTACCTCTTCTCTCTTCTGGGTTATCCTTGCCACTGCTCATTCAAGAAAGGGTCGGTAAAATCTATTTCAACAAGTTTTCAATGTTGATTAAGTTGACTCGGTTCTCGAAAACGGTTTTTAATGGATTTTAATTTTGGTAATTTAGGGATTACAAAACAGTAGGGGAGAAATTAAGGAGCGAGCCCAAATAAGTGCTCTATCACGTATAGGACATGGCGTGTTTGTTCTGCCTGATGCCTATTGCTTGTTTTGTTTGCTTTTATATACTTAGTATTAGTATATTTGCCTATATATTTATTGTATGTGTTCATGGATTCTGGATGTCTAGCTGTTTATTTTAATTATGTAATTGATGGTTTAACATGCTGAAATTTTTGTGGAGAAACTGTACGATTGATATGGTTATGTCATTCATATGGGTCGAGTCTAGAGTGTGTTCCACAAAACAACGTGTTCGCAACTGAAACCATGTAAAAATCTTTCCTTCTGCACAAAATGTGTGAATTTCTGATGGAGGATCTTTAGAAGCATAATTGTCAATGGACCCTAAGTAGCATCTATAGCTGATATGTTCATACTTAGTCTAATTAGCATGTTGCCATGTTGTACTATTCACATTCTAGACTACCGTGAGTTGACATGTAATCTAATTGAGCTAGATGTGAGTCGACATTATTTAATGTGATAGCAAGAGTGAGGGATGACATTACATATCAAAATTGGGCAGCATTTGAAGCATAAATAATAAAGAATATTGTTCTTAATTTTGCTTTCAGACTTGAATTGTATTAGACACCATTAATGCATTATAATGATTTTTAGTTGCTTTAATGCATGTTTTCTTTTTATATTATATCTCCAGGACCAAACACGACCTTCTCACGATGAAATTCCATACTGGTGTTGATGACTTGGCTGGTTCTTCATCTTCTAAGCCCTTACATTCTACCGTTGATAACAAACCAGTCTTCTTAACAAAAGCCCAACGCGAGCAGTTGGCTCTTCAACGACGGCAAGAAGAAATCTCTCTTCAAAGGCGCCGCCAAGACCAACTTCTCCTCTCCAACTCTCAGAAATCTTCATATGATTCTGGTGATAACCACAAACCTTCAGACTCTGATCGTCGAGATCGAGATCGAGGAAGAGACAGAGATCGAGATCGGGATCGAGATAGGGCTCGTGATCGGGAAAGAGATCGTGATCGGGATTTGGAGCGACGAAATCGTGAGAAGGAGCGTGAGGAAGAGGTGAAAGCACGAGAACGTGCCCGTTTAGAGAAGCTTGCGGAGCGAGAGCGTGATAAAGAGTTGGATGCCATTAAAGAACAATATCTTGGTTCCAAGAAGCCTAAAAAACGTGTTATTAAACCAAGTGAGAAATTTCGCTTCTCATTTGATTGGGAAAATACTGAGGATACTTCTCGGGACATGAATTTGCTATACCAAAATCCTCATGAGGCCCAACTCTTGTTTGGACGAGGGTTTCGTGCTGGCATGGATAGGCGAGAGCAGAAGAAGCTTGCGGCTAAGAATGAGAAGGAGATGAGGGAGGAGATACGAAAGAAAGATGGTGTGGAGGAAAAGCCAGAAGAGGTTGCAGCTCAAAAACTCAAGGAAAAAGCTGCTGATTTGTATGACTCATTTGATATGAGGGTTGATCGGCATTGGAGCGAGAAGAAGTTGGAGGAGATGACTGAGAGGGATTGGAGAATTTTTAGAGAGGACTTCAATATATCTTACAAGGGATCCAAGATCCCTCGCCCCATGAGGAGTTGGACTGAGAGTAAGTTGACGACAGAACTTCTTAAGGCAGTAGAAAGGGCTGGTTATAAGACACCCTCTCCCATTCAGATGGCTGCTATTCCCCTTGGTTTACAACAACGTGATGTTATTGGGATTGCTGAGACTGGTTCTGGTAAGACTGCTGCCTTTGTCCTTCCCATGCTTGCTTATATTACAAGGTTGCCTCCCATCAATGAAGAGAATGAGGCAGAAGGGCCTTATGCAGTAGTGATGGCTCCCACTCGTGAACTTGCACAGCAAATTGAGGACGAGACTGTGAAGTTCTCTCATTTTTTGGGTATTAAAGTGGTTTCAATTGTTGGAGGTCAATCAATTGAAGAGCAAGGATTTAAGATTAGGCAGGGTTGTGAGGTTGTCATTGCCACACCAGGTCGCCTGTTGGATTGTTTGGAGAGGCGTTATGCAGTGCTTAATCAATGTAATTATGTTGTTCTAGATGAGGCTGATAGGATGATAGATATGGGATTTGAGCCTCAAGTTATGGGTGTTTTAGATGCAATGCCATCAAGCAATCTTAAACCTGAAAATGAGGATGAGGAGCTTGATGAGAAGAAAATATATCGAACTACATACATGTTTAGTGCTACCATGCCACCTGCTGTCGAGAGACTTGCTAGAAAATATTTAAGAAATCCTGTTGTTGTTACCATTGGAACTGCTGGGAAGGCAACTGACCTAATATCTCAACATGTTATTATGATGAAGGAATCAGAAAAATTTTATAGATTGCAGAATTTGCTTGATAATTTGGGTGACAAAACAGCAATTGTTTTTGTTAACACCAAGAAGAATGCTGATACTGTTGCCAAAAATTTGGACAAAGCAGGGTATCGTGTTACAACTTTGCATGGTGGGAAGTCACAGGAGCAAAGGGAAATTAGTCTTGAAGGGTTTAGAACTAAGAGATATAATGTCCTTGTTGCCACAGATGTTGCAGGTCGTGGGATAGATATTCCTGATGTTGCTCATGTCATAAATTATGATATGCCTAGTAACATTGAAATGTATACACATCGTATTGGACGTACTGGCCGTGCAGGGAAAACAGGTGTAGCCACAACGTTTTTGACTTTACATGATACTGAAGTCTTTTATGATCTCAAGCAAATGCTTATCCAAAGCAATAGTCCCGTGCCTCCTGAATTGGCAAGGCATGAGGCATCTAAGTTCAAGCCTGGGAGTATTCCTGATAGACCTCCCCGACGTAATGAAACTCTTTTTGCACATTGAGGAACGTGATTTTGAAGACATTTACATGGTCATAATTGCTGTATTGACTACATAGTTGTTTTGCTTTGCTTTGCTTTTATCTGGTATAAATTTTCTTGTCATTGTAATTTTTAGATGTTCTTGGCATAACTCATTATGGACTGTCAGTGTTTAACTTTCAAAATTACTAATTTGTTTTATAGTGAAACAACTAACCGATTTAGGTATCTAAAGTATATTGGCTTGATGCTTCATTTTTTATTGTTTTATAGCTGCAATTCTATAATGTGTTTGAGAGTTTAGTCCAAGGGTTTGATGAGATGTAATTATAAAGTTGATGTGAATCGATCAACTTTTTAAATATTTCTCGTAGGTATAGAGACTAACATGTTTCCTCGTGAGAAAAATTTCTTGGGATTGGCCCCCATATAAACTTGATTGTGCTTGATAATATATATTTGAGGCTTACCATAGTGTATATTTTAGGGTTTAGGGCTTACCATAGTGTACTTTCTACCCATCTTTCTAGTGTTAGAATATCCAGTCCAAATTTTCTGCTGGATACGAACTATTGACAATGGAGGGTGCTACTGACGTTGCTACTGCTTTTGGATTGACCACTTGCCGCTCGGTGATAATTCGGTCCTTGTGGAATTTTATTTTCCTTATTGGACTATGAAGAATTTATTTGGGGTAATTTTTGGTAGCAAAAAAGGACGAAAATTCAGATTGTAGCTTGTGAAGCTTAACCTACCAGCGCAGATGGTGATGCTGATGGTGCTGACAACAATGATAGGGCCGTTGGTGCTGGCGACTAGGTCAACTGAGAGAGCTCACTCAAAATTGTTTGGAAGGATTGTTACTCATGAATATCAGAGTTTGATTGGTAACTAATTTTATATTCATTTTCTGGCATGAAGAATGTTCATTTTCTTACTTCTACTTGTCGATGACATTTATTTTAATTTTGATAATTGATAGTACAAACTCGGGTCGTGGTTGAAGGTTTATAGGTTTTAGTCATCATAGCGATACTGTTCAATGAATTATTGTCCCTTTCATCATTTTGCAACTGCGCTCATGTTCTTAATAAAATTCTTCCTTTATTGTTGTTGAAAGATATGGACGTGGATATTATATTGAAAATGCAACAATTCTCGGGTGGTCACTCATTGTTACAATGTTAGACTTACTATAATTTGCTTTCTGGAGATTAGATGTAAATCTTGATAAGCGTTGCCATGTCCTATAATTTTTTGCGGAAGGATATGGGAAAATTATTCCTCAAGCTGTTAAGCTTTGAGTGGAGATGTATGAAAAAGATCCAAAAGCTTCAATGATTGAGCTGAGCTCCTGGCGATGCTGTTTGAGGTAATTCAAAGGTTTTTTATACCTTGGATTGTTGATTATTGATATCTATAAACTTACTCGCATGTGGAACTAAATACCATATCAAGGGTGACTTTCTGGGAGACTGATGTTGATGATGCTGTTGCTCCGGTCAATCTCGCAAAAACAGTAACTACTAAATCTGCATTTTTTATCCTTTATGCACATGCTTTATATTAGACCTTTTACATTCTACATTTTCTTGGTATCATAGAACACTTGATAATGTTTCAACTTTTTTCCTATTGCTTTCCCTGGACTTTTGCAACAAAGGTCCAGGGACTGAAGGATTTGATTTTCTCTTCTCATCACGAGGCTAGTATTCTAGCCAATGAAATTTTTATGTTGCTTTAGTTAATTAATAGTTGAATTTATTTTTAGAACATTTGTCGGGTTTTGACTGAAGCAATCTTTGTATTGCAACAGTTAAATTTCATTTGCATTCTTGATTCCTTAGTATTAATATGCAGGAAAATAGATTGGGAGCTATGAAGAATAAACTAATGCATTTACTTGCATGATTTTGAAGTTACTGTCTGAATCTTTAACTGTTCTATGTGAGCTGGATAATTAAATCGATGGTGATAGCTAAGACCCCGTGTGATAATCATTTGGTTTTTGGTTTTTGATTTTTTAAATTTATACTTGTTTTTCCAATTTTCTTACCATGGTTTTCATTTTTATTAAGGACACATGAATTCCTACCCAAATTTCAAAAACAAAAACAAGTTTTTGAAAACTATTTTTTGAAAACTATTTTTTTTTTTAGTTTTCAAAAATTGGTTTGGTTTTTAAATACATGGGAAGAAGGTAGATGAAAAAAAACAAAGAAACTTAAGGTAGAAATAGTGTTTGTAAGTTTAATTTTCAAAAACAAAAAACCAAATGGTTATTAAACAGGGTCTAAAATTTGAATCTAATTTTCTAAGAATGAATAATTATTATCAATGTTGTTTGCAACAAGGCAATTATACATGCCTCGTGTATACCTTAAGCAGCTATTGGGAACTCATTATCTGAAATTGGTTTCTGACGCACGAGTGGATATACTTGAGTCATTCTATTCACCTTTAATGAGCATGATAAAATTTCATACAACTAAATAGTTGTTTAGGAAATATACCAGTGTTTGTTTCTTGAAATTCATCTGATCCGATGGAAAATTTTATTTGAAAAGAATGACATTGAGAACGAGTATTAGTTATTTATTTATTTTTACAATTTTAACATTAACATTTTCATAATTTAATTTTTTAAAATGCTTCTAAAATGTTGGAGAAATAAATATATTTTCCTCTTCTATTTTCATGTGTTCTTTCGTTGAAGTGGCTACTTATATGAAATCATTAAATATTTTTATGCTGCAAATTGATTTTTTCCTCCATGTGTAAATAAATGATAGACAGCAGATTGCTAAATTTACCCTTAGTGTTTAAATGCATGTGGTATTATTGTATTACTCTTGTATTTTTTAGATTTATGCAGGAAGAAAGTCAGGACAAGCTATTTTAATTCGTTGTTGGCTACTGAGAGAATGTCATTTCTTGGTTGTGGTGTTTATTTTGATTCATAGCAATAGTGTGGAATCTTTATGCCTCTTTGTTGTGATTGAAAAAATCAGTGCTTGATTGCGAGGGATAATTTTAATTGGAAATCGAAAAATCTGAGGTAGTTGGGAAATCTTTTTCTTCATTAATTACAGACGAGTTGTCAATAGTTTGCAGCATGTGCAAAGACCTCTTGTGTCGTTCGGAAATCTGCAAAACCTGCAAAACCTTAGAACTTCTCCAATAACTGTTTGCATTTCTAGTTATTTTGATGAAATTATTATTTTCATTATTTATTTATTTTTCAAATGAAAAAAAAATTATTATCTTCATGTAGATTTATGAATGTTATCTATTAAGGAAAAAATTAGAAAAAACACACTTTTGGTCCTTGAGGTTTGGGTTAGGTTTCATTTTAATTCCTGAGTTTTCAAACTCAACAATTTAGCACTTGAGGTTTTTCGTTTCATTTTGGTCCCTCCATCCATTTTTTTCGTTAAATACTGGATTGCTGACGTGTCACTTTTTTTTTAATTAAAAAATTGTTTTAATTTTTTTAAATATAAATATATTAAAAGTATAAAAATATTATTATTTTATAATATTTTTATTTCTTTCCCATTCTCTCTTCTTCTTCTTCACCATTGCCATCACCCCATCCAACCTTTTGTTGTTGTCAACCGCCACCGGTCGTCGGCCACCAGCAGATTTTTTTTTTCTCTTCTTCCTTCTTTTCTTTTCCTTCATTTATTATTTTCTTCTCATTTTTCTTCATTTTCTTTTTCTTTTTAAAAGAAAAGTGGGAGAGGGAGGAGGAATTTCTGTTTCTTTTTTAATGGTGGGCTTTAAATTATTTCAAATATATGGGATTTGCTAGGGGTGTAAAGAACCGAACCGGTTCGGTTTGGTTCAGGTTTTGACTTTATTTTTACCAAACCGAATCGAACCTCACATTTTATTTGCCCGAATCAATATAGATTTTTAGGGTTCCATTCATTGCATTTTCTGTCCTCGCAGTCGCCTCTCCTCTTCGGTCCTCTTCTCTCTTTGCACAATCGCCTCTCCTCAGAGCTTGGTGATTAGGAGAATAAAAATTTTGCACAATCGCCTCTTCGCAGTCGCCTCTCTATTGACTTATCCTTTGGTTCTGTCGAGCTTGTCATCGTCGTTGGAGCTTGCTGTCGAGTTTAAGTTGTCGTTGGCGTCGAAGCTTTCTAAGCGTTCTTTCTGGGTTTCCATCGTCGCTGTTGGAGCTTGTTGTCGGGTAAGCTTCCACCGTCGCCGTTGAAGCTTTTTGGGTTTCCACCGCCGTTCCTTCTGTTTTGGATTGAACTCTGGGAGTTTATCTCTTTCTCGAGAGTGAATCGTTGTGAATTTATAGTTTATCTCTTTTATTGTTTATTTTTATTTCTTCCTCGCACAAGATTTTGAAACTCCAAGCATTCCCCCATTATCTACCTCTTGCAAATTTGTTATTTCTTTGATGGGTTTTCAGATTCGACTGCTTAGAAACTGTTGCAAATCCTCTCGCTCGATAAAATTAAGCTTTCAATCTCTGGGTTTAGTTGTTCTTAGTTTTGGCTTTTACATTGAATGTACCTGATTGATTGTGAAACAGTGCTTGCATTTTATATCCCTATGATGATTGATTTTATATATAAAAGTAGTGGACTGAATCTTACTGATGAAATATCAATTCTGAGGGATATTTGTTCTGAAGTTGTCATTGTAAATTTTCTATCTATCTGTGTTTTCTTATGAGCAGGTATTGATGTGAAAGCAGGGGCATGTATTTTGGTTTTCTTTGTGTTGAATCCCTACTTTTTCTCCTGGGTTTGTAAGCCTCGAGTTTGTTTGGATATATCTCTTTCAAGTCATAGTAACCTTCTAGTAATTGTTGGTAGTTCTAGCACTTTTCTTGGATTTGGTATGTCAAACTTTATTTAGACTATCATGGGATTGGACTCTTCTGATTTAACTTTGAGAAAGTTTTGAGTTGGTTTTGGGCTAAAATTGATCTTGAAAACTCATTGATTGAAGAAAATTTTTAATTTCTTTATGTCTAATTGATTTTTTGAGACCAAACTGATTCATCTATAAAATTGTTATAAATCTAACTAGCCGGATATACGACTTTTTGGTGGGCATTGGCTCTTGCTGGGATATTTTCTGCTTCCACCTTCAATGCACAGCTTACTGGACTAGGTATAACCAGTTTACTGGACTGGGTAAAATTTTGTTGACTAGATCACAACCCCCTTTCTTTAAAAAAAAAAAAAAAAACTCGACCCGACCTGACCTGGGTCAGATCACTCTGAACCAGGGCGGGTTGGTTTGTCCGTACAACTGACCCGACCCGGAAATTTTACACCCCTAGAATTTGCTAGAACAAGCTATAAGAGCCATTTATTTGAGATGGAAAAGGCAAATCTATTACAAGTTGGAGTTCTTGCTACATATAAAAAAAAGAAACATTACAAATACACACACGGGGGAAATCCACACCTCATCTGAACAAAAAAAAAAAAAAAACACAGAAGCTTAAGAATTGGAAAGAAGTAACAGACGGCTTGAAAACTCTATGTTATTGTCGCACATCGCTGAGCCTCTCTAGTACTAGGAAGAAGAACAAGCCCCATGGAAGCTAAAAGCTCGTTCCAGATTTGACGGCAGTACAACGAGGTTGCAATAGCGTGGATCTCAACTCAATAGCAGTGCAGATTGCGTGGGTCTCGCTCAACGGCAATACAGGTCACGTGGGTATTGACTCAACAACGTGGATCTCGGCTCAATGGCGATCCAGATCGTGTGGGTATCTACTCAACGACGTGGGTCTCGGCTTAACGATATTCCAAATCACGTGGGTATCGACTCAACGATAGTCCAGATCGTGTGGGTATCTACTCGACAACGTGGGTCTCGACTTAACGGTAGTCTAGAACGCATGGATCTCGGCACAACAGTGGCATCCTTGCACGAATAGACTCATGGGAACAAACCCACTTCTGTGTGTTTCTTTTAATGAATGGGAAATAAGAGAGAAAGGAGAAGAGGAAAGGGGAAAAGAGGAAAGGGGAGAAGAAGAAAAGAGAAAAATGAAAAAAAAATGGAGACAACAGGGATGTCGCCGACGACCATAGAGCGCATCGGCTACGACGGCAACAACGACGGAGGGCAGTGGCGGCGACTGAGGGCAGCCACGACGTGGATGGGGTGGATGGGGATGTGAGAAGAGGGAGGAAGTAAATGAAAAGGAGTGAGAAAAGAGAGGGAGGAGAAAAAAAGTAAATGAGAAGGAAGAGAGAAAGAAAAAGTATACTTTTTAAATTAAAAAATGTATTCGTTAAATAAAAATAATAAAAAATATTTTTTTAATAAAAACAAAAGTCACGTCAGTAATTCGTTAGACCGTTAACATCTAACGGAAAAATGGATGGAAGGACTAAAATGAAATGAAATCCAAACCTCAGGGGCTAAATTGTCGAGTTTGAAAACTCAGGGACCAAAATGAAATCTAACCCAAATCTCAGAGACCAAAAGTGTATTTTTTCCAAAAAATTATTTAAGATTTTATTATGGTGCATGCATTTAACTCTAAATATGAACTAAGGTTCACTCATTTAATTTGTCAACTAAACCAACCAAACTATAGATTAGTTATTACTAGACATAAATTTCATCCAAAAAGAGGATATCGTGGAATTCTTTGGTTAGCTAATTTTGGATGACTGCGAAAATTGAGGAACCGACAGAGTCAACACAACATCAACCTGAAACGCATCCAAGAGTCCAACCATCGAGGAAACAGAGAGTCAAGGTGATTAGGTTGAAGCCCAATCCCTAGTCATCGAGGCCGAGGCTAACCTCAAGTTTGACCCAATCCCACTTATTCTTGGTCCTTGGAGTTCAGGTTGAGCTCGATTTGACGGAATCTGATCCCAAATCGTCTCTAAAGGCAAGAGAAACCCTAAAAACAAAAGAAGGTATATAAACTCTTCTTCTTCTTTGCTGACTTAAGGATCGGAGGCGGTGTGGCAAGTACCACACTAATGTGCAGGTTTTCTTGTCTTGTAGGCCACGTCTTCCCCCTCTTTAAACAAATTTGTCGTTGGTGTCACATGAGGTTAGGTGAGTTCTTCCTGTCCAAATTTTGGCATCAACAGTTGGTTCCGTCTATGGGGAAGAAAGCTTGCTAGTTAAATCTACTCATCAATCACTCAATGAGTAAAAGAATGGAGAAGGGAAACCAAGATCTGGATGCAGAACGTTCGGACGGTGACCACCACCTACGGAGGCCGCGAGAAGAAAGTCGAGGTCGACCTCGAACCCAATCTCCTCGGCCTCCTTCATGAGAGAGGTAGACTGATGTCAAAATTTCTGCCCTTGAGGATTAGGTAAATGCGATGGATCATAATTTATTTAGGAAACTTTGTATCTTGGATAAACCTGATCCTAGCACTAAAATCCATGAGGAAAAATTTTGGGATCCAAGGAAGGGGAAGGAACCAATGGAGTACACTGTAGAGTCAGAAATAAGATTGAAGGAAAGAAGACAGACTTCGTGACCAACAGAGTTAGGGGACTAAAGTATGCGAATCACACAGTGTTTAGAAGTGGAACCATGAACGTAGAAGGACACGACCTCATCGTTTTGACTCCAAGTATCAGTCGCACCACATGAGCAAACCTGAGGAACTTGATCGAGGAAAAACGCAGAATGACCAAGGTTGCCAAGGTCGAGGCCAAGAATAATAACCCCCTTGGAAGATTGAGCTTTTGAACACATTGAAGGAGCTTAGAAGTTTCCAAGGGGACTTGCACAAATCAAAAGATTATGAAGGACAAGACTTGGAAGTCCTGATTGACCAGGTTGATCCACCATTCAATGATAAAGTCATTGAAAGTCAAGGTGCCCCAGAAGTTCAAGGTACCCACGTTCAAGTAGTATGATGGCAAGAAGGACCCCATGCAACATCTAGACACCTACAGGACGTGGATGGACTTCCATGGCATTTCAGATGTAATTAGGTGTCGTGCCTTCTCTTTCACTTTAACAGGGTCAGTAAAGAAATGGTTTCATAGGTTGCAAATGAGCTCCATTAGTTCTTTCAAAGAACTAGCTCGAGCGTTCATCTCACAATTCATGAGAGCCAGATAACAACGCAAGCTTCACATGAATCTTCTAACTGTCAAACAACAGCTAGGTGAGAGTTTGCGTGACTACATAACACGTTTTTAATGAAGAAGCACTTCAGGTTGAAGGATACAACGATGGAGCAGCCCTGGTAGCCATAATTGTCGGGTTGGAGGACGAGAGGTTGCTTAATTCGATAGGAAAAAATCAACCTCGTACCTATGCTGAGTTTGTCTCTAGAGTCCAAAAGTATATGAGTGCAGATGAGTTGCTCAAATCAAGGAAGTTAGAACGAGAACACAAGAGGCATTCTTCATTCAACTAGGACAGTAAGAAGGACAAAAGGCAGCAGACAGACGATGGTGGCCGAGGCCAAGCACATATCTTTGGTAAGTTTGAGAAATATACACCAACTACTATTCCACAGGAGCAAGTTCTGATGGAGATTCGAAACACAGGTCTTCTTAAATTCCCGGGGAAGATGAAGTCAAAACCTGATAGAATAGACAAGAACCAATACTGTCTTTTCCATTGGGACCACGAGCATTCAACTAGAAACTGTATTCAGTTGAAGGATGAAATTGGGACACTGATCCAAAATAGATATCTGAAGGAGTTTTTCGTTGGAATCGGGACCGAGGTCGAGGCTGACCAGAGATGGTCGAGACAAAGAAGAACCCCCTCGAGAGATCAGAACCATTTTTGTGAAGGATTGGAATTCCGTAATTCCGTAAAGCGGAAGCGTGATTGGGACCGATTCGTAATTAATTTTGTTTAATCTAAAATACCAATACATTGACAATAATATTAGAAGTATTCTAAATATATATTAAGGCTAAGCATACAAAAATATTAGATCTAAATCTAATTTATAAAGTAACAAATTACTTACTCTCGTTGACGATTCAGATTAAATTCACCAACTGCATGTGAATTAATCACGAACTAGTGTGAACACCACCACTATGGCTACACCGATATGACTCTGAGACTTCTAGAGGCAAGGGACTGGTGGGAGTCTAGAGGAAGCCTTGAGGGGAATTCTCTGAGAGAAGGAGAATGAATGGGATACCTTTCACCCCACCCCAGGGGTCCTATTTATTTATAGGTAAAGGCCAAGACCTTCTTCCTAATAGGAAAATGAAGACCTTCTCCTAATAGGAAAAAGTCTCTAATTTTAATAAATAATTAATTAATTCCATAATTAATTAATTTCCCTAATTAAATATCATATATTTAATCTTAGGGATTTTATTAAAATTAAAATTAATATGAATCCAATTCATATTAAATTTATTTGATCTTTCAAATATTTTCTTTCCTAATAGGAAAAAGTCTCTAATTTTAATAAATAAATAATTAATTCCATAATTAATTAATTTTCCCAATTAAATATCATATATTTAACCTTAGGGATTTTATTAAAATTAAAATTAATGTGAATCCAATTCATATTAAATTTATTTGAACTCTTTTAAATATTTTCTCTCAAGAATTAAATTTTGAAATTAATTCAAAAATTATATTATAAAGTTTCATAAACTTTATATTATAATGCATCAATATACATTTTACAATTCCCCAAATAAATTGAACACTTTCAATTTACAATTTATACTTAATTGCCTCAAGTCTCTTTACGAGCTACCAGTGGGACCTAATGGACCTATAGATCAGAAGCTCCAACGATACGAGACTAATTGGCCAAACTCATTGACCAAGTTTAGTCTACATTCGTTAACTGTGGGTCACTCCACTAAAGACCCACATCTGCACTCTTCTCACTGTAGAATATTTCTGTGTCCATGGATATCGACCAAGCAGTAAGTCAATCCTTCACGTGTGTTCGTAACACCAGCTGGGTCAAATTACCGTTTTACCCCTGGGTTACCTCTGGTTCCTTAAGTACTACTGATTCCTCTAATGAAAAAGTTGTTTAGGGTCCAACCACTAAATAGGAGTTCCTCTCGGGCTAGGAGAAGACGGCGCGCCTTTGTTCAAGCCCTGAAATCAGCCCTTAAGGGAACACACATCTACTTACCCCAATAGGGGAAGGAGTGAATTCCATCTTGTACTGTTATGTTCCCAGCCCCCATTCGGTCTTGCCCCTGAAATGGTAGGATTATTGAGTCGGCGAACTGGCCACTCTCACCCATACAAATCTAAGGACAATCCCTCCTGAAAGGGGTTCATAACAGACCCCTGAAATGGTAGGATTATTGAGTTACCTAGGTCATCCTATTGAAATAGAAACCTAAACTAGTTAACGACGTTACAACTAGTGGTTACTATTTTGCGGTCCGATCTTATGCAAACTCATTGCATAGGATACCCCCACCTGCATGTCTCCTACATGGATGCTTTGGATCATTGCATCTGTATCGAATACAAGGTGGGTCGTATCACATAGTGTCCCCAGGATAAGGTACCCAGCCTTATCCCTATACTATAGACCTTTTAGGTTGTTACTTGGACACTGATCCCCGTATGTCCCCACATACTAGTCCAAATTTCATTTAAACAACCTTGGATCTTAGTTTATTGGATTTAGGGTTTATTAATGCAAATTCGATTATTCAATAACCAAATTACTGAATTACTCAAATAACACTTTATTGAGATCGATTAATTTGTTTCATTTACTATCTACGAGTTTTAGGGCATAAAACCCAACAACTCCCACTTGAACTAAAACTCTAGTGGGCAATGTACATCAACAATCAAAATTGAATTAATAATCATTGAAGTAGGAATAGTAGTTTGTATTAATACTGTATAATACATGAAAAGTACAAATACAGATAAATACAATAAACTAGGGCATCCATAATACCCATTACACTTCTCCCACTTGCCCTAGATTATTCTATGTACATATCTCGAAAACCTAGACCCTCTAGATGACCCTCGAACACTTTAGCCGTGAGAGCCTTCGTAAATGGATCAGCAATATTGTGCTCAGAGGCTACCTTCGTGACGATCACGTCCCCTCATTGCACAATCTCTCTAATGAGATGATATTTGCGCTCTATGTGCTTGCCTCTTTTGTG
The DNA here is from genome assembly GCA_036850905.1 of Luffa acutangula. NCBI lineage: Eukaryota > Viridiplantae > Streptophyta > Magnoliopsida > Cucurbitales > Cucurbitaceae > Luffa > Luffa acutangula. The sequence goes on along the minus strand of CM072095.1, from coordinate 23,523,345 downwards.
ACTGCGAGGTTCTTTAGAATTTGCCACTGCACCACTATTATCACAGTAAAGGGTGATTGGCAAGTTCATATTTGGAACAACTTCCAAATCCATCAAGAACTTCGGTAGCCATACAACATCCTAGAATCCTTATTAGTATGAAAGTCAGAGTCTGTGTATCCTGTAAGGATCAAATCCTTAGAGTCATACACAAGCTGATAGTCCTTCGTTCTCCGAAGATACTTGAGGATGTTTTTAACTGCAGTCCAGTGGTCTAACCCTGGATTGGACTGCTACCTACTGACTATCCCAACTGCATAGCAACTGTCAGGCCTAGTAAACAACATGGCGTACATAAGACTGCCCACAGCTGAAGCATAAGGGATGCGTCTCATATCCTCAATTTCTTGAGGTGTCTTAGGACACTGTTCCTTAGACAAATGAACTCCATGCCTGAAGGGTAGTAAACCCCTCTTGGAATTTTGCATCTTATATCTAGACAACATCTTTTCTATATATGATGCTTGAGACAAGGCTAACGTTCTGTTCTTACGATTCCTAATAATTTGAATCCCTAGAACATACTGAGCTTCACCCAAATCTTTCATTTGGAACTCAGTTGATAGCCATTTTTTAATGTCAGCTAGATATTCTACATCATTCCCAATGAGAAGAATATCATCTACATACAACACTAGAAAAGCTACTGAACCGTTGATAATCCTTTTGTAAACACAAGGCTCATCAACGTTCTGGTCAAAGCCATAAGATTTGACAGCAGTGTCAAACCTTATATTCCAAGATCTGGAAGCTTGCTTCAACCCATAAATGGATCGATTAAGCTTGCAAACTTGTTGCTCTTGACCTTGAGCAATGAACCCTTCTGGTTGAGACATAAAGATGCTCTCTTCAAGATTGTCATTCAGAAAAGCAGTCTTGACATCCATTTGCCAAATTTCATAATCATAAAACGTGGCAAAGGACAAGAGTATCCTTATTGACTTTAACATGGCAACTGGAGAGAAGGTTTTTTCATAGTCCACCCCTTCCTTTTGGGTATAACCCTTTGCCACAAATCGAGCTTTGAAAGTCTGTACTTTCTCAGCTGCGTCTCGTTTTCTCTTGTAGATCCATTTGCACCCTATGGGTTTTACCCCTTCAGGTAGGTCTACAAGATTCCAGACTTGATTGAAGTACATAGACTCCATCTCTAGATCCATAGCTTTGACCCACTAGTCATGATCCACATCATTCATTGCCTGTCTAAAGGTCAATGGATCCTCAACTCCATCATCAGGTATGACAGCTAGAGTTTCTACTAAACCTAGATAGTGTTCAGGTTGAATAACAATCCTCCCACTACGTCGAGGCATTCTCAACTCCTGAGAATGATGGGCTTGATCAGATGTACTGGGCTCCAACAACTCTTGTTGAAGGTTCAGCCTCATCAACAACTCTTGTTGATTCATTTGTAGCTTCCCCAGAAAGTTCACTCAACACAATTTTACTGCATGGTTTGTGTTCTCTAACGTGGTCTTCTCCCAAGAAAGTAGCATTTGTCGATACAAACACTTTATTTTCTTGTGGATCGAAGAAATATCCACCTCTTGTTTCTTTTGGGTAGCCTACGAATAGGCATAATTTTGAACGTGAATCCAATTTCTTTGGATTTGCCACTAGCACGTGCAGGACAACCTCAAATTCTGAAATGACGTAAACTAGCATTACGCCCTTTCCAGAGCTCAAATGGTGTTTCAGAAACACTCTTTGAGGGAACAACATTCAAAATATAAACTGTAGTCTCTACTGTGTAACCCCAAAAATAATTAGGCAACTGAGCATAGCTCATCATAGATCGAACCATGTCTAACAAGGTTCTGTTTCTCCTTTCAAATACACCATTCTGCTGAGGTGTACTTGGTGCTGAGAGTTGGGACGTGATTCCATGTTCTATCAAATAGTTTTGGAATTCTAAGTCTAAATACTCTCCACCTCGATCAGATCGAAGTGTTTTAATGGTCTTACCTAATAAGTTCTCAACTTCAGCCTTATACTCCTTGAACTTTTCAAGGGCTTCAGCCTTATGACTCATTAGGTATAAATAACCATACCTTGAATAATCATCTATGAAAGAGATGAAATATTCATACCCTCCTCACATATTTAATTAAATTCATCATTCTCTCAATAATTAATTTCGAATCATATCGAAAATTAATTATAAAGTTTAATTCTTTAATTAAACTTTATACTATAACGTATCTCCATATATTATATTAATTCCCTTTAATATCAAGACTAAATTATCTCAGAACCCGTTATGAGCTAGCAGGTGAACCTAATGGACCTACAGATCAGAAGCTTTAATGATACGAGATCGATCAGGTAAACTCATTAACCGAGTACATCAACATTCGTTAACTGTGGGTCACTCCACTAAAGACCCACAGCTGCACTCTTCTCACTGTAGAATATTTTTGTGTCCACGGATATCGACCAATTGCAGTAGGTCAATCCTTCACGTGTGTTCGTAACACCAGCTGGGTCAAATTACCGTTTTACCCCTGGGTTACCTCTGGATCCTTAAGTACCACTGATCCCTCTAATGAACAACCTGTTTAAGGTCCAACCTCTAAACAGAAATTCCTCTCGGGCCAGGAGAAGACAACGCGCTTTTGTTCAAGCCCCAGAATCAGCCCTTAAGGGAACACACATCTACTTGCCCCAAATAGACACACATCTACTTGACCCACAGCTCCCCGAAATCAGCCCTTAAGGGAACACACATCTACTGATCCCTCTAATGAACAACTTGTTTAAGGTCCAACCTCTAAACAAAAATTCCTCTCGAGCCAGGAGAGGACAACACGCTTTTGTTCAAGCCCCGGAATCAGCCCTTAAGGGAACACACATCTACTTGCCCCAAATAGAGGAAGGAGTGAATTCCATCTTGTACTGTTATGTTCCCAGCCCCCATTCGGTCTTGCCCCTGAAATGGTAGGAATATTGAGTCGGCGAACTAGCCACTCTCACCCATTCAAATCTAAGGACAATCCCTCTTGAAAAGGATTTCATAACAGACTCAGGATTGAGATTGAGTTACCTAGGTCATCCTATTGAAATAGAAACCTAAACTAGTTAACGGCGTTACATCTAGTGGTTACTATTTCGCGGTCTGGTCTTATGCAAACTCATTGCATAGGATACCCCCACCCGCATGTCTCCTACATGGATGCTTTGGATCATTGCATCTGTATTGGATACAAGGTGGGTCGTATCACATAGTGTCACCAGGATAAGGTACCCAGCCTTATCCCTATACTATAGACCATTTAGGTTGTTACTTGGACACCGATCCCCGTATGTCACCACATATCAGTCCAAGTTTCATTTAAACAACCTTGGATATTAGTTTATTGGATTTAGGGTTTAATAATGCAAATGTACATATTGAACCACAAGGATCCAAATGTACAAGCTTAAGGGCTCTTTGCCTCTTTAGCTCTTTTCCAGTAAAAGACCTATCAGTCAGCCCATAAGGCATGACCTATAAAGTAGTAGAGAGTCATCTTCTAACTCACTTAGAAGTACACTCTTGACCAATCTCTCAATCAAATTGAGATTAATATGGTCTAACCTTAAGTGCCAAAGAAAGGTATTTTCCTTTAGGAGAAATCCTTTGCCTATTATCATTTTGAGTAGTAGCAGTCTTAATCAGCTCAGTGTTCATGACTGTTTTACTTTCAATTAGTCTTCAAACATATAAGTTAATTTCCAGTCCAGCTGAACAGATGTCAACTCCCTTTCTTGAAATAAAACAACGTTAGCAGTTAAAGGTTTAGAGTAACATTGTTCCAGCATATAAGATACAAAAATAAAATTTCTGTTAATCTTAGGAACTACATACAATTATCTAATAATATGTATTTGCTCCCACTGGGAAAAATAACGGAGTGATTTCCATCTTGTGTTGTCATGTCCCCAGCCCCCCACTCAGTCTCGCCGCCAAAAAGTAGGCCTATTGAGTCGGCGTGCAGGTCACTCTCACCCATACTAATCAAAGGACAATCCCTCATGAGAAGGAATTCATAACACACTCAGGATTAAGACTGAGTTACCTAGGTCATCCTATTGAAACAACAACCTAACTAGTTAACGGTGTTACATCTAGTGGTTTACTATTTCGTGGTTCTGTCTTATGCAAACTCATTGCATAGGATACCCCCGCTTGCATGTCTCCTACATGGATACCTTTTTATCAATATGTCCGTATCGAATACAAAGAGGGTCGTATCACATAGTGTTATTAGGATAAGGTACCCAGCCTTATCCCTGTGTACTTATATACCTTTTAGGTTGTTACTGTTGGGTTTTATGCCCTAAAACTCGTAGAAAGTAAATGAAACAAATTAATCGATCTTAATAAAGCGTTATTTGAGTGATTTAGTAATTTGGTTATTGAATAATCGAGTTTGCATTAATAAACCCTAAATCCAATAAACTAAGATCCAAGGTTGTTTAATTGAAAATGGATTAGTATGTGGGGACATACGGGGATCGGTATCCAAGTAAAAACCTAAAAGGTCTATAGTATAGGGATAAGGTTGGGTACCTTATCCTCGCGACACTATGTGATACGACCCACTTTGTATTCGATACAGATGCAATGATCCAAAGCATCCATGTAGGAGACATACGAGTGAGGGTATCCTATGCAATGAGTTTGCATAAGACCGGACCGCGAAATAGTAACCACTAGATGTAACGTCGTTAACTAGTTTAGGTTTCTATTTCAATAGGATGACCTAGGTAACTCAATCTCAATCCCGAGTCTGTTATGAACCTCTTTCAGGAGGGATTGTCCTTAGATTTGTATGCGTGAGAGTGACCAGTTCGTCGGCTCAATAATTCTACCATTTTAGGGGCAAGACCGAATGAGGGTTGGGAACATAACAGTACAAGATGGAATTCATTCCTTCCCCTATTGGGGTAAGTAGATGTGTGTTCCCTTAAGGGTTGATTCTAGGGCTTGAACAAAGGCGCATCGTCCTCTCCTAGCCCGAGAGGAACTCCTATTTAGTGGTTGGACCCTAAACAACTTATTCATTAGAGGGACAGTGGTACTTAAGGAACCAGAGGTAACCCAGGGGTAAAACGGTAATTTGACCCACTTGGTGCTACGAGCACACGTGAAGGATTGACTTATTGCATTGGTCGATATCCGTGGACACATAAATATTCTACAGTGAGAAGAGTGCAGTTGTGGATCTTTAGTGGAGTGACCCACAGTTAACGAATGTTGACTAACTTAGTTAATGAGTTTAGCCAATTAGTCTCGTACCGTTGGAGCTTCTGATCTGTAGGTCCATTAGGTCCCACTGGTAGCTCGTAAAGAGACTTGAGGCAATTAAGTATATATTGTAAATTGAAAGTGTTCGATTTATTTAGGGGAATCTTATAATGTATATTCATACATTATAATATAAATTTTATGAAACTTTATAATATATTTTTAAATTAATTTCAAAATTAATTTTGGAGAGAAAATATTTGAAAGAGTTCAAATAATTAATATGAATTGGATTCATATTAATATAAATAATTTAATAAAATCCCTAAGATTTAAATATATGATATTTAATTGGGTAATTAATTAATTATTTATTAAATTGAATATGAATAAGATAATAGATTTGATTAGAATCTTATTCATGACATTTTCCTATAAGGAAAAGGTTTTGGTCTTTTTCCTATAAATAGGACCCCTGGGGTGGGGTGAAAGACATTCCATTCATTCTCATACTCTCAGAGAATTTCCCTGAAGGCTCCCTCTAGACTCCCACCAGTCTTCTTCCTCTAGAAGTCTCAGAGTCATACCGGTGTAGCCATAGAAGTGGTGTTCGCAGTAGTTCGTGATTATTTCACAAGCAGTTGGTGAATTTAATCTGAGTTGTCAATGAGAGTAAGTAATTTGTTACTATATAAATTAGATTTAGATCTAATATTTTTGTATGCTTAGCCTTAATATAAATTTAGAATAGTTCTAAGATTATTGCCAATGTATTGGTATTTTAGATTAAACAAAATTAATTACGAATCAGTCCCAATCACGCTTCTGCTTTATGGAATTACGGAATTTCAATCATTCAGTTACTTGAACAATGATCCCCGTATACCCCCACATACTAGTTCAAGTTACATGCAAACAACCCTGGATCTTAGTTTATTGGATTTGGGTCATATTGTGCAATTTTAGACTTAATATGACTTATTGAGGTTTATGCAATAACACTTTCTTGCATAAACCTCAATAACACTTTATTGATACAAGTATATAATTCGTTAACATTCACTATCTACGAGTTTTAGGACATAGAACCCAACAACATCTAGTGGTTACTATTTCGCGGTCCGGTCTTATGCAAATTCATTGCATAGGATACCCCCACTCGCATGTCTTCTACATGGCTACTTTAGATCAATGCATCTGTATCGAGAAAGCGTGTCGTATCACATAGTGTCACTAGGATGAGATACCCAACCTTATCTCATACTATAGACCATTTAGGTTGTTACTTGAACATTGATCCCTATATGTCCCCACGTACTAGTACAAGTTTCATTTAAACAACCTTGGATCTTAGTTTATTGGATTTTAGGGTTAATTAATGCAAACTTGATTATTCAATAACAAATTACTAAATCACTCAAATAACGCTTTATTGAGATCGATTGATATGTTTCATTTACTATCTACGAGTTTTAGGGCATAAAATCCAACATTGATTTCATCAATTTAGATTAAGATTGATTAAAGAGAATAAATTGTAATGTGCAATTATTTTACAAGTCTAAGAAACGTAAATCACAACTATCTCTCCCGAACATAATTGATTCCCATGCATATAATTAACTTTATATCCCTATCTAAGTTCATTAACATGCAAGGCTTTGAGTTCTTTTAACAACTTCTAAAGCTATTCTAAATCTCCCGATCTTAGAATTCTACTTTAGTTATACAATTTAGTAAACTCTACGCTAAATCCCCTCTCTCGAGCAAGATTCAACACTTAAATCATTCAACTAGTGATCAAGTAATTGAAAGCATTTAAACATAATTGCATACATAAAATAAGTGCACAAAACATTCCAATAATAAATCCATGATCATCAACGACTACATCAATCCCTAAGAAACACGTCTAGCTACTCATACATGGTGTTACGATATAAGCTAGATATGAAAAAGCCATAAAAGCTAACTAGAGGTAAGGAAAAGAAAGGAAAACTCTTGAATCCGTTGAAACCAACACATCCCTTTCACGATCTCCACGTTTTCAACCTTGTTTTTCATTCCTAGGCCTTATTTTAGCTCCTACAGAAGGTCTCTAATAGTTTTTAGGTCTAAATTCTCTCAAATTGGGCTTATCTTGGCTAGCACATCATAATCTTATAGGTGTTCATATAACACATGCAGAGCAGAATTTGTTAATGAAAACATGCTATCCAAATACCGTAAGCAGAGAGCAGAATTTGTACCAACTTTTTTGGAGACCGATTCAACAACTCCCTTTGATTCCTTTGATCACAAACAGTGTGTGGACCACCTCTGGTGTCTTCCTACTATTCTCCGGGCCAAGAACGACTTGTGGGAGTCTATAGAGATAGGGAATGGGAAGGGAATGCTTGAAGGTTCAAGCAATAGAGAGATATATGGAGATGAGAGAGTTTGAGACCAAAATCCAACAACATAACAATATGGAAATGACTCTCTTTTCTTTTAATCTGATTTTGCATCTACTTATAGAGCAAATCCATGCACCTTGGAGTCTCAAGATGAAGGACACATGGTGGAGAGTCAAGCAATAGTGGATTCTAGGAGTTCATGTAATATTACATGCAAGAGTGCATGGATGAATTGTTTTTCCACTTTGAATCACCATGCAGGAGTGAGATTCCAACAAAATCCACTATCTCATCTTGATGCAAGATTACCAATTTGTCTTGTAATTTAATTTAAATTCAATTCAAAATTGAGTTTAACTTAGTAATTGATTTGAAACCAATTTACAATCAATTTCATGTGATTAATCAAATTATTCAATCTTACCTAAAGTAATTCACTAATCATGAATCCTTATTCATGTATATAGTATTTAACACATATTTAAAAACTTCTATCTCTCAATTAATAATTTCATTCATAATTAAATTATTATGTCAATAATATCAAATATGTAATTGACATTATAATTCCTTTTCCCGATTTTGAACGATTCAAACTTTCCTATCTTATTGTTCTAAGCTTTATTCCGATATGAGCTAGCATGGGGACCTAATGGACCTACAGATCATGGGCTCCGACAATTCAAGGTTAACCGACTAATCTCATTAACCAAGCTAACCAACATTCGTTAACTACCGGGACACTCCACCATAGCCCAGTAGTTGCACTACCCTCACCATAGATATATTTCTGTCCACTTGATTTAACCATGTTCAGTAAGTCGATCCTTCACAGGTTGTTCGTAGCAATAACTAAGTCAAGTGATCGTTTTTACCCCTATAGTACTTCTTGTTCCTTAAGTTCCACTAATCTTCTAATGAACAATCGGTTTGTGGTCCAACCATCAAACCTAAGTCCCTCTCTCGATCCAACGAGAGGGTGGGACCCCTTGTTCAAGTCATGGAGTTAGTACTTAAGGAAATGTTGGGTTCCTAGAGTGAGTAAAAATATGGTATAAAAGACTCTAGAATTCCTGTGCATGTATACACAGTCTGCAACAAGTAATATTATCAATTCGAGTCCTGAATTAGTTTCCACTCTACCTATTTTGTGTAACTCTCTAATGGTTTCAAAGATAGTAAAATGGTTTGGTTTTATCGGAATTATGCTGAAGCAAAATAAATGACAGAACAACGAGTAAACAAATAGATATATAGATTAAAGACAGACGCTGGTTAGGGATTTAGTGATTGTTTTAAAGGATTGCTCTAGAAATATTGTTGATCATGCATTTCTCGCAGTATTATTAGCGGATTCCTCCCGGAACTCCGAATCTTTTGGGATGTGTTTCAACCCCAATGAAGTTTGACCGATCAAGCACTAGGCAACTGGCTATCCCTAGCTCAGTCACTGGCGTTCACCAATACACAATGATCGTAGTGTGGATAATTGCCACACACCCTCTAAATCATCCCTGAAACTAGAAAGAGCTATCCATATCGGCTGGCCAGGCGGCATAAAATGAGAATAAGCACAACAATTAACCAAAATGCGATAGTCAATATATTATTAGAGATGAAGCACAGTAATCACATTATTCGTAACCAACACCTTAAGCTACTTAGTTCATAACAGGCATAGGAATACAAATTACAATCTGAGTAGGCATGTCCATAACCACAAGTTAATAAAGAAAATAAACTCCCTAATCAGCTTGCGGATGATGGTGTTTTTGATAATCTTCAATCTCTCTAAAATATTCAGCTTCCAAGGGAAAACATGGAATGTTTTTGACTTGGACGGCTACTTCCTTTTATAGAAGGATAGGAGGCTTGAATTAGGTCAACTTGGACACGTGTAGGGCTCTCCTTGCTCCTTTATCCCGAAAATAACTCAACAAAAGTCGGTTCATGAAGTTGGCTAACGAGCTGTGATGTGGCAGTTTCTGCTCCCAGTTTTGCTGCAGCACAGAATTTGCTCCCTCCAGTCGCCCAGCAGCATAATCTGCACAAAATGATTCCCAAAGCTTCCATTCTTCCAAATGGGTTAAATCATGTAATATCTTTCTAAAACCAACCCTATTAAGCATTAAAGACACATAAATCCTTATGTAAATGAGGCCTAAATAACTACCTTTTGGGCAGTTATCAGGGAACAACCTCTCTACTATCCCTGAAATGGGTAAGAGTGGATTCCGTTTTGCGAGACTATGTCCCCAGCTATCTATTCGATCTTATCCCCAAAATGGTAGGCTTGTTGAGTCGGCGATGCTGACCACTCTCACCCATGCAGATCAAAGGATAATCTCGTATAAACAGGAGTTCATAGTTAACTCAGGATTAAGAACGAGTTACCTAGGTCATCTTTGAGAAATAGTTAGTTTCTTCAGTAAACGACGTTATAAAGAGAAAGTGACTTATTTCGTGGTCTAGTCTTATGCAAACTCATTGCATAGGACGCCCCCACTCGCAAGTTTCCACATGAACGATTTAGGACCTCATCGTTTGTACTTAATACAAAGTGGGCCGCGTCCATAGTGTCCCTAGGATAAGACACCCAACCCTATCCTTATACTAAAGACTATTTTGACTATAAACTTGAACTTGATCCTATGATATGTCCCTACATATAGTTCGAGTTTTCATATTATAGTCAAGGATCTTAGTTTACTGGATTTAGGTTAATCATACGCAATTTAGATATTCAATAACATCTTTTACTGAATAACCTCAATAACGTCTTTATTGGAAATAAAATATGTTTAATGATTTACAAACTACGAGTTTATAGGACATTAAACCCAACAAATCTATTTATAGGAATCTGTCAATAGCGCCGAGATGCTATGGACAGCGTTGCGACGTTGCCTTATTCTGATATGGAAATTCTTAACAACGTCGAGACGCAATGGACAACGTTGAGGCGCTGTCCTCTTTATCGCCCATTTTGTTTAAGGAGATTTTTTGTAGCGTCGAGATGCTAGCTCTCAGGTTTGCCTCATTTGATATGCCTCCAACTCGATTCCTTTTATTTTCTTTGGCTTTTTTTAGCATCCCGAACACCCAATCAACTCCAATGGTGTGGATGGATTTGTTCCAAAAGGTTGGTTACCCGAGTTCTCGGTTTTTGGATTACAAAATGCATGCTTTTAATTCCTAAAATTAATGAAATTAGAGTGCTTTCGCTCCAAATTGCTTCCGTACGAGTGTTGTACACTCCTTCAACTAATAACTTTGTGGGGTTTTTTTTTTTGTTTTTTTGTTTTACTGCAAGGAGGCTAATAATAATGAGAAGAATCAGCTTTAAGTGTTTGATTTCTTCAAATAAAGAAAATTTCTTACAAAAACCAATGTAACTCAGGTACAGTGTGATTTTTAACACTTATGCAAGTTTGAGGTTAAAATTGATACAATTTGCCAAGTTTGAGATTCAATTTCATGAAAACAAAAAGTTTAGAATTAAAATTGATACAACTTGCCAAGTTTAATGTAAGAAATGATTTTCCCCTGAAAAAGAGAGAAATAAAAAATAGAATTATTGTGAGTAACAGCATAGCTCAATTGGCATAAAGTGGTACTCTGGACTAAGTGGTCACAGATTCGAATCTTCCACCCGTATATTGTCAAATAAATAAACAATAACAATAAAATGAAATAAGAAACAAAAATATCAAACCCTAATTACCCAATCTTCCCCGAGCTCTTTGTCAAGTCAAGCGAAGCCCCATCACGCGACTAAGCGACGGCGAGTCCAGCGTGACCCACAGCGATCAGCGCGACTACGGTGACGGGACTCCGAAGACAACGCAACCCACAACGGCGAATCTCACGACGGCTGAGACACCCGACGATCAACATATTCTTATTCACCAACCACAGTGGCGCTTGAGACGCCAGATATTCCGAGAACACACCCACCGCCAGCTACTCGTGACGGCGAACCCCGGCGCAACCTCCGCACCCTCTCCCTTTGACGGTCAAGACCTACGGCGACTAGCCCAGTACCGTACGTTAGTTTCCATCAGCAGCAGAGGCTTACCTCTTCTCTCTTCTGGGTTATCCTTGCCACTGCTCATTCAAGAAAGGGTCGGTAAAATCTATTTCAACAAGTTTTCAATGTTGATTAAGTTGACTCGGTTCTCGAAAACGGTTTTTAATGGATTTTAATTTTGGTAATTTAGGGATTACAAAACAGTAGGGGAGAAATTAAGGAGCGAGCCCAAATAAGTGCTCTATCACGTATAGGACATGGCGTGTTTGTTCTGCCTGATGCCTATTGCTTGTTTTGTTTGCTTTTATATACTTAGTATTAGTATATTTGCCTATATATTTATTGTATGTGTTCATGGATTCTGGATGTCTAGCTGTTTATTTTAATTATGTAATTGATGGTTTAACATGCTGAAATTTTTGTGGAGAAACTGTACGATTGATATGGTTATGTCATTCATATGGGTCGAGTCTAGAGTGTGTTCCACAAAACAACGTGTTCGCAACTGAAACCATGTAAAAATCTTTCCTTCTGCACAAAATGTGTGAATTTCTGATGGAGGATCTTTAGAAGCATAATTGTCAATGGACCCTAAGTAGCATCTATAGCTGATATGTTCATACTTAGTCTAATTAGCATGTTGCCATGTTGTACTATTCACATTCTAGACTACCGTGAGTTGACATGTAATCTAATTGAGCTAGATGTGAGTCGACATTATTTAATGTGATAGCAAGAGTGAGGGATGACATTACATATCAAAATTGGGCAGCATTTGAAGCATAAATAATAAAGAATATTGTTCTTAATTTTGCTTTCAGACTTGAATTGTATTAGACACCATTAATGCATTATAATGATTTTTAGTTGCTTTAATGCATGTTTTCTTTTTATATTATATCTCCAGGACCAAACACGACCTTCTCACGATGAAATTCCATACTGGTGTTGATGACTTGGCTGGTTCTTCATCTTCTAAGCCCTTACATTCTACCGTTGATAACAAACCAGTCTTCTTAACAAAAGCCCAACGCGAGCAGTTGGCTCTTCAACGACGGCAAGAAGAAATCTCTCTTCAAAGGCGCCGCCAAGACCAACTTCTCCTCTCCAACTCTCAGAAATCTTCATATGATTCTGGTGATAACCACAAACCTTCAGACTCTGATCGTCGAGATCGAGATCGAGGAAGAGACAGAGATCGAGATCGGGATCGAGATAGGGCTCGTGATCGGGAAAGAGATCGTGATCGGGATTTGGAGCGACGAAATCGTGAGAAGGAGCGTGAGGAAGAGGTGAAAGCACGAGAACGTGCCCGTTTAGAGAAGCTTGCGGAGCGAGAGCGTGATAAAGAGTTGGATGCCATTAAAGAACAATATCTTGGTTCCAAGAAGCCTAAAAAACGTGTTATTAAACCAAGTGAGAAATTTCGCTTCTCATTTGATTGGGAAAATACTGAGGATACTTCTCGGGACATGAATTTGCTATACCAAAATCCTCATGAGGCCCAACTCTTGTTTGGACGAGGGTTTCGTGCTGGCATGGATAGGCGAGAGCAGAAGAAGCTTGCGGCTAAGAATGAGAAGGAGATGAGGGAGGAGATACGAAAGAAAGATGGTGTGGAGGAAAAGCCAGAAGAGGTTGCAGCTCAAAAACTCAAGGAAAAAGCTGCTGATTTGTATGACTCATTTGATATGAGGGTTGATCGGCATTGGAGCGAGAAGAAGTTGGAGGAGATGACTGAGAGGGATTGGAGAATTTTTAGAGAGGACTTCAATATATCTTACAAGGGATCCAAGATCCCTCGCCCCATGAGGAGTTGGACTGAGAGTAAGTTGACGACAGAACTTCTTAAGGCAGTAGAAAGGGCTGGTTATAAGACACCCTCTCCCATTCAGATGGCTGCTATTCCCCTTGGTTTACAACAACGTGATGTTATTGGGATTGCTGAGACTGGTTCTGGTAAGACTGCTGCCTTTGTCCTTCCCATGCTTGCTTATATTACAAGGTTGCCTCCCATCAATGAAGAGAATGAGGCAGAAGGGCCTTATGCAGTAGTGATGGCTCCCACTCGTGAACTTGCACAGCAAATTGAGGACGAGACTGTGAAGTTCTCTCATTTTTTGGGTATTAAAGTGGTTTCAATTGTTGGAGGTCAATCAATTGAAGAGCAAGGATTTAAGATTAGGCAGGGTTGTGAGGTTGTCATTGCCACACCAGGTCGCCTGTTGGATTGTTTGGAGAGGCGTTATGCAGTGCTTAATCAATGTAATTATGTTGTTCTAGATGAGGCTGATAGGATGATAGATATGGGATTTGAGCCTCAAGTTATGGGTGTTTTAGATGCAATGCCATCAAGCAATCTTAAACCTGAAAATGAGGATGAGGAGCTTGATGAGAAGAAAATATATCGAACTACATACATGTTTAGTGCTACCATGCCACCTGCTGTCGAGAGACTTGCTAGAAAATATTTAAGAAATCCTGTTGTTGTTACCATTGGAACTGCTGGGAAGGCAACTGACCTAATATCTCAACATGTTATTATGATGAAGGAATCAGAAAAATTTTATAGATTGCAGAATTTGCTTGATAATTTGGGTGACAAAACAGCAATTGTTTTTGTTAACACCAAGAAGAATGCTGATACTGTTGCCAAAAATTTGGACAAAGCAGGGTATCGTGTTACAACTTTGCATGGTGGGAAGTCACAGGAGCAAAGGGAAATTAGTCTTGAAGGGTTTAGAACTAAGAGATATAATGTCCTTGTTGCCACAGATGTTGCAGGTCGTGGGATAGATATTCCTGATGTTGCTCATGTCATAAATTATGATATGCCTAGTAACATTGAAATGTATACACATCGTATTGGACGTACTGGCCGTGCAGGGAAAACAGGTGTAGCCACAACGTTTTTGACTTTACATGATACTGAAGTCTTTTATGATCTCAAGCAAATGCTTATCCAAAGCAATAGTCCCGTGCCTCCTGAATTGGCAAGGCATGAGGCATCTAAGTTCAAGCCTGGGAGTATTCCTGATAGACCTCCCCGACGTAATGAAACTCTTTTTGCACATTGAGGAACGTGATTTTGAAGACATTTACATGGTCATAATTGCTGTATTGACTACATAGTTGTTTTGCTTTGCTTTGCTTTTATCTGGTATAAATTTTCTTGTCATTGTAATTTTTAGATGTTCTTGGCATAACTCATTATGGACTGTCAGTGTTTAACTTTCAAAATTACTAATTTGTTTTATAGTGAAACAACTAACCGATTTAGGTATCTAAAGTATATTGGCTTGATGCTTCATTTTTTATTGTTTTATAGCTGCAATTCTATAATGTGTTTGAGAGTTTAGTCCAAGGGTTTGATGAGATGTAATTATAAAGTTGATGTGAATCGATCAACTTTTTAAATATTTCTCGTAGGTATAGAGACTAACATGTTTCCTCGTGAGAAAAATTTCTTGGGATTGGCCCCCATATAAACTTGATTGTGCTTGATAATATATATTTGAGGCTTACCATAGTGTATATTTTAGGGTTTAGGGCTTACCATAGTGTACTTTCTACCCATCTTTCTAGTGTTAGAATATCCAGTCCAAATTTTCTGCTGGATACGAACTATTGACAATGGAGGGTGCTACTGACGTTGCTACTGCTTTTGGATTGACCACTTGCCGCTCGGTGATAATTCGGTCCTTGTGGAATTTTATTTTCCTTATTGGACTATGAAGAATTTATTTGGGGTAATTTTTGGTAGCAAAAAAGGACGAAAATTCAGATTGTAGCTTGTGAAGCTTAACCTACCAGCGCAGATGGTGATGCTGATGGTGCTGACAACAATGATAGGGCCGTTGGTGCTGGCGACTAGGTCAACTGAGAGAGCTCACTCAAAATTGTTTGGAAGGATTGTTACTCATGAATATCAGAGTTTGATTGGTAACTAATTTTATATTCATTTTCTGGCATGAAGAATGTTCATTTTCTTACTTCTACTTGTCGATGACATTTATTTTAATTTTGATAATTGATAGTACAAACTCGGGTCGTGGTTGAAGGTTTATAGGTTTTAGTCATCATAGCGATACTGTTCAATGAATTATTGTCCCTTTCATCATTTTGCAACTGCGCTCATGTTCTTAATAAAATTCTTCCTTTATTGTTGTTGAAAGATATGGACGTGGATATTATATTGAAAATGCAACAATTCTCGGGTGGTCACTCATTGTTACAATGTTAGACTTACTATAATTTGCTTTCTGGAGATTAGATGTAAATCTTGATAAGCGTTGCCATGTCCTATAATTTTTTGCGGAAGGATATGGGAAAATTATTCCTCAAGCTGTTAAGCTTTGAGTGGAGATGTATGAAAAAGATCCAAAAGCTTCAATGATTGAGCTGAGCTCCTGGCGATGCTGTTTGAGGTAATTCAAAGGTTTTTTATACCTTGGATTGTTGATTATTGATATCTATAAACTTACTCGCATGTGGAACTAAATACCATATCAAGGGTGACTTTCTGGGAGACTGATGTTGATGATGCTGTTGCTCCGGTCAATCTCGCAAAAACAGTAACTACTAAATCTGCATTTTTTATCCTTTATGCACATGCTTTATATTAGACCTTTTACATTCTACATTTTCTTGGTATCATAGAACACTTGATAATGTTTCAACTTTTTTCCTATTGCTTTCCCTGGACTTTTGCAACAAAGGTCCAGGGACTGAAGGATTTGATTTTCTCTTCTCATCACGAGGCTAGTATTCTAGCCAATGAAATTTTTATGTTGCTTTAGTTAATTAATAGTTGAATTTATTTTTAGAACATTTGTCGGGTTTTGACTGAAGCAATCTTTGTATTGCAACAGTTAAATTTCATTTGCATTCTTGATTCCTTAGTATTAATATGCAGGAAAATAGATTGGGAGCTATGAAGAATAAACTAATGCATTTACTTGCATGATTTTGAAGTTACTGTCTGAATCTTTAACTGTTCTATGTGAGCTGGATAATTAAATCGATGGTGATAGCTAAGACCCCGTGTGATAATCATTTGGTTTTTGGTTTTTGATTTTTTAAATTTATACTTGTTTTTCCAATTTTCTTACCATGGTTTTCATTTTTATTAAGGACACATGAATTCCTACCCAAATTTCAAAAACAAAAACAAGTTTTTGAAAACTATTTTTTGAAAACTATTTTTTTTTTTAGTTTTCAAAAATTGGTTTGGTTTTTAAATACATGGGAAGAAGGTAGATGAAAAAAAACAAAGAAACTTAAGGTAGAAATAGTGTTTGTAAGTTTAATTTTCAAAAACAAAAAACCAAATGGTTATTAAACAGGGTCTAAAATTTGAATCTAATTTTCTAAGAATGAATAATTATTATCAATGTTGTTTGCAACAAGGCAATTATACATGCCTCGTGTATACCTTAAGCAGCTATTGGGAACTCATTATCTGAAATTGGTTTCTGACGCACGAGTGGATATACTTGAGTCATTCTATTCACCTTTAATGAGCATGATAAAATTTCATACAACTAAATAGTTGTTTAGGAAATATACCAGTGTTTGTTTCTTGAAATTCATCTGATCCGATGGAAAATTTTATTTGAAAAGAATGACATTGAGAACGAGTATTAGTTATTTATTTATTTTTACAATTTTAACATTAACATTTTCATAATTTAATTTTTTAAAATGCTTCTAAAATGTTGGAGAAATAAATATATTTTCCTCTTCTATTTTCATGTGTTCTTTCGTTGAAGTGGCTACTTATATGAAATCATTAAATATTTTTATGCTGCAAATTGATTTTTTCCTCCATGTGTAAATAAATGATAGACAGCAGATTGCTAAATTTACCCTTAGTGTTTAAATGCATGTGGTATTATTGTATTACTCTTGTATTTTTTAGATTTATGCAGGAAGAAAGTCAGGACAAGCTATTTTAATTCGTTGTTGGCTACTGAGAGAATGTCATTTCTTGGTTGTGGTGTTTATTTTGATTCATAGCAATAGTGTGGAATCTTTATGCCTCTTTGTTGTGATTGAAAAAATCAGTGCTTGATTGCGAGGGATAATTTTAATTGGAAATCGAAAAATCTGAGGTAGTTGGGAAATCTTTTTCTTCATTAATTACAGACGAGTTGTCAATAGTTTGCAGCATGTGCAAAGACCTCTTGTGTCGTTCGGAAATCTGCAAAACCTGCAAAACCTTAGAACTTCTCCAATAACTGTTTGCATTTCTAGTTATTTTGATGAAATTATTATTTTCATTATTTATTTATTTTTCAAATGAAAAAAAAATTATTATCTTCATGTAGATTTATGAATGTTATCTATTAAGGAAAAAATTAGAAAAAACACACTTTTGGTCCTTGAGGTTTGGGTTAGGTTTCATTTTAATTCCTGAGTTTTCAAACTCAACAATTTAGCACTTGAGGTTTTTCGTTTCATTTTGGTCCCTCCATCCATTTTTTCGTTAAATACTGGATTGCTGACGTGTCACTTTTTTTTTAATTAAAAAATTGTTTTAATTTTTTTAAATATAAATATATTAAAAGTATAAAAATATTATTATTTTATAATATTTTTATTTCTTTCCCATTCTCTCTTCTTCTTCTTCACCATTGCCATCACCCCATCCAACCTTTTGTTGTTGTCAACCGCCACCGGTCGTCGGCCACCAGCAGATTTTTTTTTTCTCTTCTTCCTTCTTTTCTTTTCCTTCATTTATTATTTTCTTCTCATTTTTCTTCATTTTCTTTTTCTTTTTAAAAGAAAAGTGGGAGAGGGAGGAGGAATTTCTGTTTCTTTTTTAATGGTGGGCTTTAAATTATTTCAAATATATGGGATTTGCTAGGGGTGTAAAGAACCGAACCGGTTCGGTTTGGTTCAGGTTTTGACTTTATTTTTACCAAACCGAATCGAACCTCACATTTTATTTGCCCGAATCAATATAGATTTTTAGGGTTCCATTCATTGCATTTTCTGTCCTCGCAGTCGCCTCTCCTCTTCGGTCCTCTTCTCTCTTTGCACAATCGCCTCTCCTCAGAGCTTGGTGATTAGGAGAATAAAAATTTTGCACAATCGCCTCTTCGCAGTCGCCTCTCTATTGACTTATCCTTTGGTTCTGTCGAGCTTGTCATCGTCGTTGGAGCTTGCTGTCGAGTTTAAGTTGTCGTTGGCGTCGAAGCTTTCTAAGCGTTCTTTCTGGGTTTCCATCGTCGCTGTTGGAGCTTGTTGTCGGGTAAGCTTCCACCGTCGCCGTTGAAGCTTTTTGGGTTTCCACCGCCGTTCCTTCTGTTTTGGATTGAACTCTGGGAGTTTATCTCTTTCTCGAGAGTGAATCGTTGTGAATTTATAGTTTATCTCTTTTATTGTTTATTTTTATTTCTTCCTCGCACAAGATTTTGAAACTCCAAGCATTCCCCCATTATCTACCTCTTGCAAATTTGTTATTTCTTTGATGGGTTTTCAGATTCGACTGCTTAGAAACTGTTGCAAATCCTCTCGCTCGATAAAATTAAGCTTTCAATCTCTGGGTTTAGTTGTTCTTAGTTTTGGCTTTTACATTGAATGTACCTGATTGATTGTGAAACAGTGCTTGCATTTTATATCCCTATGATGATTGATTTTATATATAAAAGTAGTGGACTGAATCTTACTGATGAAATATCAATTCTGAGGGATATTTGTTCTGAAGTTGTCATTGTAAATTTTCTATCTATCTGTGTTTTCTTATGAGCAGGTATTGATGTGAAAGCAGGGGCATGTATTTTGGTTTTCTTTGTGTTGAATCCCTACTTTTTCTCCTGGGTTTGTAAGCCTCGAGTTTGTTTGGATATATCTCTTTCAAGTCATAGTAACCTTCTAGTAATTGTTGGTAGTTCTAGCACTTTTCTTGGATTTGGTATGTCAAACTTTATTTAGACTATCATGGGATTGGACTCTTCTGATTTAACTTTGAGAAAGTTTTGAGTTGGTTTTGGGCTAAAATTGATCTTGAAAACTCATTGATTGAAGAAAATTTTTAATTTCTTTATGTCTAATTGATTTTTTGAGACCAAACTGATTCATCTATAAAATTGTTATAAATCTAACTAGCCGGATATACGACTTTTTGGTGGGCATTGGCTCTTGCTGGGATATTTTCTGCTTCCACCTTCAATGCACAGCTTACTGGACTAGGTATAACCAGTTTACTGGACTGGGTAAAATTTTGTTGACTAGATCACAACCCCCTTTCTTTAAAAAAAAAAAAAAAAACTCGACCCGACCTGACCTGGGTCAGATCACTCTGAACCAGGGCGGGTTGGTTTGTCCGTACAACTGACCCGACCCGGAAATTTTACACCCCTAGAATTTGCTAGAACAAGCTATAAGAGCCATTTATTTGAGATGGAAAAGGCAAATCTATTACAAGTTGGAGTTCTTGCTACATATAAAAAAAAGAAACATTACAAATACACACACGGGGGAAATCCACACCTCATCTGAACAAAAAAAAAAAAAAACACAGAAGCTTAAGAATTGGAAAGAAGTAACAGACGGCTTGAAAACTCTATGTTATTGTCGCACATCGCTGAGCCTCTCTAGTACTAGGAAGAAGAACAAGCCCCATGGAAGCTAAAAGCTCGTTCCAGATTTGACGGCAGTACAACGAGGTTGCAATAGCGTGGATCTCAACTCAATAGCAGTGCAGATTGCGTGGGTCTCGCTCAACGGCAATACAGGTCACGTGGGTATTGACTCAACAACGTGGATCTCGGCTCAATGGCGATCCAGATCGTGTGGGTATCTACTCAACGACGTGGGTCTCGGCTTAACGATATTCCAAATCACGTGGGTATCGACTCAACGATAGTCCAGATCGTGTGGGTATCTACTCGACAACGTGGGTCTCGACTTAACGGTAGTCTAGAACGCATGGATCTCGGCACAACAGTGGCATCCTTGCACGAATAGACTCATGGGAACAAACCCACTTCTGTGTGTTTCTTTTAATGAATGGGAAATAAGAGAGAAAGGAGAAGAGGAAAGGGGAAAAGAGGAAAGGGGAGAAGAAGAAAAGAGAAAAATGAAAAAAAAATGGAGACAACAGGGATGTCGCCGACGACCATAGAGCGCATCGGCTACGACGGCAACAACGACGGAGGGCAGTGGCGGCGACTGAGGGCAGCCACGACGTGGATGGGGTGGATGGGGATGTGAGAAGAGGGAGGAAGTAAATGAAAAGGAGTGAGAAAAGAGAGGGAGGAGAAAAAAAGTAAATGAGAAGGAAGAGAGAAAGAAAAAGTATACTTTTTAAATTAAAAAATGTATTCGTTAAATAAAAATAATAAAAAATATTTTTTTAATAAAAACAAAAGTCACGTCAGTAATTCGTTAGACCGTTAACATCTAACGGAAAAATGGATGGAAGGACTAAAATGAAATGAAATCCAAACCTCAGGGGCTAAATTGTCGAGTTTGAAAACTCAGGGACCAAAATGAAATCTAACCCAAATCTCAGAGACCAAAAGTGTATTTTTTCCAAAAAATTATTTAAGATTTTATTATGGTGCATGCATTTAACTCTAAATATGAACTAAGGTTCACTCATTTAATTTGTCAACTAAACCAACCAAACTATAGATTAGTTATTACTAGACATAAATTTCATCCAAAAAGAGGATATCGTGGAATTCTTTGGTTAGCTAATTTTGGATGACTGCGAAAATTGAGGAACCGACAGAGTCAACACAACATCAACCTGAAACGCATCCAAGAGTCCAACCATCGAGGAAACAGAGAGTCAAGGTGATTAGGTTGAAGCCCAATCCCTAGTCATCGAGGCCGAGGCTAACCTCAAGTTTGACCCAATCCCACTTATTCTTGGTCCTTGGAGTTCAGGTTGAGCTCGATTTGACGGAATCTGATCCCAAATCGTCTCTAAAGGCAAGAGAAACCCTAAAAACAAAAGAAGGTATATAAACTCTTCTTCTTCTTTGCTGACTTAAGGATCGGAGGCGGTGTGGCAAGTACCACACTAATGTGCAGGTTTTCTTGTCTTGTAGGCCACGTCTTCCCCCTCTTTAAACAAATTTGTCGTTGGTGTCACATGAGGTTAGGTGAGTTCTTCCTGTCCAAATTTTGGCATCAACAGTTGGTTCCGTCTATGGGGAAGAAAGCTTGCTAGTTAAATCTACTCATCAATCACTCAATGAGTAAAAGAATGGAGAAGGGAAACCAAGATCTGGATGCAGAACGTTCGGACGGTGACCACCACCTACGGAGGCCGCGAGAAGAAAGTCGAGGTCGACCTCGAACCCAATCTCCTCGGCCTCCTTCATGAGAGAGGTAGACTGATGTCAAAATTTCTGCCCTTGAGGATTAGGTAAATGCGATGGATCATAATTTATTTAGGAAACTTTGTATCTTGGATAAACCTGATCCTAGCACTAAAATCCATGAGGAAAAATTTTGGGATCCAAGGAAGGGGAAGGAACCAATGGAGTACACTGTAGAGTCAGAAATAAGATTGAAGGAAAGAAGACAGACTTCGTGACCAACAGAGTTAGGGGACTAAAGTATGCGAATCACACAGTGTTTAGAAGTGGAACCATGAACGTAGAAGGACACGACCTCATCGTTTTGACTCCAAGTATCAGTCGCACCACATGAGCAAACCTGAGGAACTTGATCGAGGAAAAACGCAGAATGACCAAGGTTGCCAAGGTCGAGGCCAAGAATAATAACCCCCTTGGAAGATTGAGCTTTTGAACACATTGAAGGAGCTTAGAAGTTTCCAAGGGGACTTGCACAAATCAAAAGATTATGAAGGACAAGACTTGGAAGTCCTGATTGACCAGGTTGATCCACCATTCAATGATAAAGTCATTGAAAGTCAAGGTGCCCCAGAAGTTCAAGGTACCCACGTTCAAGTAGTATGATGGCAAGAAGGACCCCATGCAACATCTAGACACCTACAGGACGTGGATGGACTTCCATGGCATTTCAGATGTAATTAGGTGTCGTGCCTTCTCTTTCACTTTAACAGGGTCAGTAAAGAAATGGTTTCATAGGTTGCAAATGAGCTCCATTAGTTCTTTCAAAGAACTAGCTCGAGCGTTCATCTCACAATTCATGAGAGCCAGATAACAACGCAAGCTTCACATGAATCTTCTAACTGTCAAACAACAGCTAGGTGAGAGTTTGCGTGACTACATAACACGTTTTTAATGAAGAAGCACTTCAGGTTGAAGGATACAACGATGGAGCAGCCCTGGTAGCCATAATTGTCGGGTTGGAGGACGAGAGGTTGCTTAATTCGATAGGAAAAAATCAACCT
Organism: Luffa acutangula; assembly: GCA_036850905.1. Classification (NCBI taxonomy): domain Eukaryota; kingdom Viridiplantae; phylum Streptophyta; class Magnoliopsida; order Cucurbitales; family Cucurbitaceae; genus Luffa; species Luffa acutangula. Next base: position 23,500,312 of record CM072095.1, on the reverse strand, counting down.
CGTACCTATGCTGAGTTTGTCTCTAGAGTCCAAAAGTATATGAGTGCAGATGAGTTGCTCAAATCAAGGAAGTTAGAACGAGAACACAAGAGGCATTCTTCATTCAACTAGGACAGTAAGAAGGACAAAAGGCAGCAGACAGACGATGGTGGCCGAGGCCAAGCACATATCTTTGGTAAGTTTGAGAAATATACACCAACTACTATTCCACAGGAGCAAGTTCTGATGGAGATTCGAAACACAGGTCTTCTTAAATTCCCGGGGAAGATGAAGTCAAAACCTGATAGAATAGACAAGAACCAATACTGTCTTTTCCATTGGGACCACGAGCATTCAACTAGAAACTGTATTCAGTTGAAGGATGAAATTGGGACACTGATCCAAAATAGATATCTGAAGGAGTTTTTTCGTTGGAATCGGGACCGAGGTCGAGGCTGACCAGAGATGGTCGAGACAAAGAAGAACCCCCTCGAGAGATCAGAACCATTTTTGTGAAGGATTGGAATTCCGTAATTCCGTAAAGCGGAAGCGTGATTGGGACCGATTCGTAATTAATTTTGTTTAATCTAAAATACCAATACATTGACAATAATATTAGAAGTATTCTAAATATATATTAAGGCTAAGCATACAAAAATATTAGATCTAAATCTAATTTATAAAGTAACAAATTACTTACTCTCGTTGACGATTCAGATTAAATTCACCAACTGCATGTGAATTAATCACGAACTAGTGTGAACACCACCACTATGGCTACACCGATATGACTCTGAGACTTCTAGAGGCAAGGGACTGGTGGGAGTCTAGAGGAAGCCTTGAGGGGAATTCTCTGAGAGAAGGAGAATGAATGGGATACCTTTCACCCCACCCCAGGGGTCCTATTTATTTATAGGTAAAGGCCAAGACCTTCTTCCTAATAGGAAAATGAAGACCTTCTCCTAATAGGAAAAAGTCTCTAATTTTAATAAATAATTAATTAATTCCATAATTAATTAATTTCCCTAATTAAATATCATATATTTAATCTTAGGGATTTTATTAAAATTAAAATTAATATGAATCCAATTCATATTAAATTTATTTGATCTTTCAAATATTTTCTTTCCTAATAGGAAAAAGTCTCTAATTTTAATAAATAAATAATTAATTCCATAATTAATTAATTTTCCCAATTAAATATCATATATTTAACCTTAGGGATTTTATTAAAATTAAAATTAATGTGAATCCAATTCATATTAAATTTATTTGAACTCTTTTAAATATTTTCTCTCAAGAATTAAATTTTGAAATTAATTCAAAAATTATATTATAAAGTTTCATAAACTTTATATTATAATGCATCAATATACATTTTACAATTCCCCAAATAAATTGAACACTTTCAATTTACAATTTATACTTAATTGCCTCAAGTCTCTTTACGAGCTACCAGTGGGACCTAATGGACCTATAGATCAGAAGCTCCAACGATACGAGACTAATTGGCCAAACTCATTGACCAAGTTTAGTCTACATTCGTTAACTGTGGGTCACTCCACTAAAGACCCACATCTGCACTCTTCTCACTGTAGAATATTTCTGTGTCCATGGATATCGACCAAGCAGTAAGTCAATCCTTCACGTGTGTTCGTAACACCAGCTGGGTCAAATTACCGTTTTACCCCTGGGTTACCTCTGGTTCCTTAAGTACTACTGATTCCTCTAATGAAAAAGTTGTTTAGGGTCCAACCACTAAATAGGAGTTCCTCTCGGGCTAGGAGAAGACGGCGCGCCTTTGTTCAAGCCCTGAAATCAGCCCTTAAGGGAACACACATCTACTTACCCCAATAGGGGAAGGAGTGAATTCCATCTTGTACTGTTATGTTCCCAGCCCCCATTCGGTCTTGCCCCTGAAATGGTAGGATTATTGAGTCGGCGAACTGGCCACTCTCACCCATACAAATCTAAGGACAATCCCTCCTGAAAGGGGTTCATAACAGACCCCTGAAATGGTAGGATTATTGAGTTACCTAGGTCATCCTATTGAAATAGAAACCTAAACTAGTTAACGACGTTACAACTAGTGGTTACTATTTTGCGGTCCGATCTTATGCAAACTCATTGCATAGGATACCCCCACCTGCATGTCTCCTACATGGATGCTTTGGATCATTGCATCTGTATCGAATACAAGGTGGGTCGTATCACATAGTGTCCCCAGGATAAGGTACCCAGCCTTATCCCTATACTATAGACCTTTTAGGTTGTTACTTGGACACTGATCCCCGTATGTCCCCACATACTAGTCCAAATTTCATTTAAACAACCTTGGATCTTAGTTTATTGGATTTAGGGTTTATTAATGCAAATTCGATTATTCAATAACCAAATTACTGAATTACTCAAATAACACTTTATTGAGATCGATTAATTTGTTTCATTTACTATCTACGAGTTTTAGGGCATAAAACCCAACAACTCCCACTTGAACTAAAACTCTAGTGGGCAATGTACATCAACAATCAAAATTGAATTAATAATCATTGAAGTAGGAATAGTAGTTTGTATTAATACTGTATAATACATGAAAAGTACAAATACAGATAAATACAATAAACTAGGGCATCCATAATACCCATTACACTTCTCCCACTTGCCCTAGATTATTCTATGTACATATCTCGAAAACCTAGACCCTCTAGATGACCCTCGAACACTTTAGCCGTGAGAGCCTTCGTAAATGGATCAGCAATATTGTGCTCAGAGGCTACCTTCGTGACGATCACGTCCCCTCATTGCACAATCTCTCTAATGAGATGATATTTGCGCTCTATGTGCTTGCCTCTTTTGTGACTGCGAGGTTCTTTAGAATTTGCCACTGCACCACTATTATCACAGTAAAGGGTGATTGGCAAGTTCATATTTGGAACAACTTCCAAATCCATCAAGAACTTCGGTAGCCATACAACATCCTAGAATCCTTATTAGTATGAAAGTCAGAGTCTGTGTATCCTGTAAGGATCAAATCCTTAGAGTCATACACAAGCTGATAGTCCTTCGTTCTCCGAAGATACTTGAGGATGTTTTTAACTGCAGTCCAGTGGTCTAACCCTGGATTGGACTGCTACCTACTGACTATCCCAACTGCATAGCAACTGTCAGGCCTAGTAAACAACATGGCGTACATAAGACTGCCCACAGCTGAAGCATAAGGGATGCGTCTCATATCCTCAATTTCTTGAGGTGTCTTAGGACACTGTTCCTTAGACAAATGAACTCCATGCCTGAAGGGTAGTAAACCCCTCTTGGAATTTTGCATCTTATATCTAGACAACATCTTTTCTATATATGATGCTTGAGACAAGGCTAACGTTCTGTTCTTACGATTCCTAATAATTTGAATCCCTAGAACATACTGAGCTTCACCCAAATCTTTCATTTGGAACTCAGTTGATAGCCATTTTTTAATGTCAGCTAGATATTCTACATCATTCCCAATGAGAAGAATATCATCTACATACAACACTAGAAAAGCTACTGAACCGTTGATAATCCTTTTGTAAACACAAGGCTCATCAACGTTCTGGTCAAAGCCATAAGATTTGACAGCAGTGTCAAACCTTATATTCCAAGATCTGGAAGCTTGCTTCAACCCATAAATGGATCGATTAAGCTTGCAAACTTGTTGCTCTTGACCTTGAGCAATGAACCCTTCTGGTTGAGACATAAAGATGCTCTCTTCAAGATTGTCATTCAGAAAAGCAGTCTTGACATCCATTTGCCAAATTTCATAATCATAAAACGTGGCAAAGGACAAGAGTATCCTTATTGACTTTAACATGGCAACTGGAGAGAAGGTTTTTTCATAGTCCACCCCTTCCTTTTGGGTATAACCCTTTGCCACAAATCGAGCTTTGAAAGTCTGTACTTTCTCAGCTGCGTCTCGTTTTCTCTTGTAGATCCATTTGCACCCTATGGGTTTTACCCCTTCAGGTAGGTCTACAAGATTCCAGACTTGATTGAAGTACATAGACTCCATCTCTAGATCCATAGCTTTGACCCACTAGTCATGATCCACATCATTCATTGCCTGTCTAAAGGTCAATGGATCCTCAACTCCATCATCAGGTATGACAGCTAGAGTTTCTACTAAACCTAGATAGTGTTCAGGTTGAATAACAATCCTCCCACTACGTCGAGGCATTCTCAACTCCTGAGAATGATGGGCTTGATCAGATGTACTGGGCTCCAACAACTCTTGTTGAAGGTTCAGCCTCATCAACAACTCTTGTTGATTCATTTGTAGCTTCCCCAGAAAGTTCACTCAACACAATTTTACTGCATGGTTTGTGTTCTCTAACGTGGTCTTCTCCCAAGAAAGTAGCATTTGTCGATACAAACACTTTATTTTCTTGTGGATCGAAGAAATATCCACCTCTTGTTTCTTTTGGGTAGCCTACGAATAGGCATAATTTTGAACGTGAATCCAATTTCTTTGGATTTGCCACTAGCACGTGCAGGACAACCTCAAATTCTGAAATGACGTAAACTAGCATTACGCCCTTTCCAGAGCTCAAATGGTGTTTCAGAAACACTCTTTGAGGGAACAACATTCAAAATATAAACTGTAGTCTCTACTGTGTAACCCCAAAAATAATTAGGCAACTGAGCATAGCTCATCATAGATCGAACCATGTCTAACAAGGTTCTGTTTCTCCTTTCAAATACACCATTCTGCTGAGGTGTACTTGGTGCTGAGAGTTGGGACGTGATTCCATGTTCTATCAAATAGTTTTGGAATTCTAAGTCTAAATACTCTCCACCTCGATCAGATCGAAGTGTTTTAATGGTCTTACCTAATAAGTTCTCAACTTCAGCCTTATACTCCTTGAACTTTTCAAGGGCTTCAGCCTTATGACTCATTAGGTATAAATAACCATACCTTGAATAATCATCTATGAAAGAGATGAAATATTCATACCCTCCTCACATATTTAATTAAATTCATCATTCTCTCAATAATTAATTTCGAATCATATCGAAAATTAATTATAAAGTTTAATTCTTTAATTAAACTTTATACTATAACGTATCTCCATATATTATATTAATTCCCTTTAATATCAAGACTAAATTATCTCAGAACCCGTTATGAGCTAGCAGGTGAACCTAATGGACCTACAGATCAGAAGCTTTAATGATACGAGATCGATCAGGTAAACTCATTAACCGAGTACATCAACATTCGTTAACTGTGGGTCACTCCACTAAAGACCCACAGCTGCACTCTTCTCACTGTAGAATATTTTTGTGTCCACGGATATCGACCAATTGCAGTAGGTCAATCCTTCACGTGTGTTCGTAACACCAGCTGGGTCAAATTACCGTTTTACCCCTGGGTTACCTCTGGATCCTTAAGTACCACTGATCCCTCTAATGAACAACCTGTTTAAGGTCCAACCTCTAAACAGAAATTCCTCTCGGGCCAGGAGAAGACAACGCGCTTTTGTTCAAGCCCCAGAATCAGCCCTTAAGGGAACACACATCTACTTGCCCCAAATAGACACACATCTACTTGACCCACAGCTCCCCGAAATCAGCCCTTAAGGGAACACACATCTACTGATCCCTCTAATGAACAACTTGTTTAAGGTCCAACCTCTAAACAAAAATTCCTCTCGAGCCAGGAGAGGACAACACGCTTTTGTTCAAGCCCCGGAATCAGCCCTTAAGGGAACACACATCTACTTGCCCCAAATAGAGGAAGGAGTGAATTCCATCTTGTACTGTTATGTTCCCAGCCCCCATTCGGTCTTGCCCCTGAAATGGTAGGAATATTGAGTCGGCGAACTAGCCACTCTCACCCATTCAAATCTAAGGACAATCCCTCTTGAAAAGGATTTCATAACAGACTCAGGATTGAGATTGAGTTACCTAGGTCATCCTATTGAAATAGAAACCTAAACTAGTTAACGGCGTTACATCTAGTGGTTACTATTTCGCGGTCTGGTCTTATGCAAACTCATTGCATAGGATACCCCCACCCGCATGTCTCCTACATGGATGCTTTGGATCATTGCATCTGTATTGGATACAAGGTGGGTCGTATCACATAGTGTCACCAGGATAAGGTACCCAGCCTTATCCCTATACTATAGACCATTTAGGTTGTTACTTGGACACCGATCCCCGTATGTCACCACATATCAGTCCAAGTTTCATTTAAACAACCTTGGATATTAGTTTATTGGATTTAGGGTTTAATAATGCAAATGTACATATTGAACCACAAGGATCCAAATGTACAAGCTTAAGGGCTCTTTGCCTCTTTAGCTCTTTTCCAGTAAAAGACCTATCAGTCAGCCCATAAGGCATGACCTATAAAGTAGTAGAGAGTCATCTTCTAACTCACTTAGAAGTACACTCTTGACCAATCTCTCAATCAAATTGAGATTAATATGGTCTAACCTTAAGTGCCAAAGAAAGGTATTTTCCTTTAGGAGAAATCCTTTGCCTATTATCATTTTGAGTAGTAGCAGTCTTAATCAGCTCAGTGTTCATGACTGTTTTACTTTCAATTAGTCTTCAAACATATAAGTTAATTTCCAGTCCAGCTGAACAGATGTCAACTCCCTTTCTTGAAATAAAACAACGTTAGCAGTTAAAGGTTTAGAGTAACATTGTTCCAGCATATAAGATACAAAAATAAAATTTCTGTTAATCTTAGGAACTACATACAATTATCTAATAATATGTATTTGCTCCCACTGGGAAAAATAACGGAGTGATTTCCATCTTGTGTTGTCATGTCCCCAGCCCCCCACTCAGTCTCGCCGCCAAAAAGTAGGCCTATTGAGTCGGCGTGCAGGTCACTCTCACCCATACTAATCAAAGGACAATCCCTCATGAGAAGGAATTCATAACACACTCAGGATTAAGACTGAGTTACCTAGGTCATCCTATTGAAACAACAACCTAACTAGTTAACGGTGTTACATCTAGTGGTTTACTATTTCGTGGTTCTGTCTTATGCAAACTCATTGCATAGGATACCCCCGCTTGCATGTCTCCTACATGGATACCTTTTTATCAATATGTCCGTATCGAATACAAAGAGGGTCGTATCACATAGTGTTATTAGGATAAGGTACCCAGCCTTATCCCTGTGTACTTATATACCTTTTAGGTTGTTACTGTTGGGTTTTATGCCCTAAAACTCGTAGAAAGTAAATGAAACAAATTAATCGATCTTAATAAAGCGTTATTTGAGTGATTTAGTAATTTGGTTATTGAATAATCGAGTTTGCATTAATAAACCCTAAATCCAATAAACTAAGATCCAAGGTTGTTTAATTGAAAATGGATTAGTATGTGGGGACATACGGGGATCGGTATCCAAGTAAAAACCTAAAAGGTCTATAGTATAGGGATAAGGTTGGGTACCTTATCCTCGCGACACTATGTGATACGACCCACTTTGTATTCGATACAGATGCAATGATCCAAAGCATCCATGTAGGAGACATACGAGTGAGGGTATCCTATGCAATGAGTTTGCATAAGACCGGACCGCGAAATAGTAACCACTAGATGTAACGTCGTTAACTAGTTTAGGTTTCTATTTCAATAGGATGACCTAGGTAACTCAATCTCAATCCCGAGTCTGTTATGAACCTCTTTCAGGAGGGATTGTCCTTAGATTTGTATGCGTGAGAGTGACCAGTTCGTCGGCTCAATAATTCTACCATTTTAGGGGCAAGACCGAATGAGGGTTGGGAACATAACAGTACAAGATGGAATTCATTCCTTCCCCTATTGGGGTAAGTAGATGTGTGTTCCCTTAAGGGTTGATTCTAGGGCTTGAACAAAGGCGCATCGTCCTCTCCTAGCCCGAGAGGAACTCCTATTTAGTGGTTGGACCCTAAACAACTTATTCATTAGAGGGACAGTGGTACTTAAGGAACCAGAGGTAACCCAGGGGTAAAACGGTAATTTGACCCACTTGGTGCTACGAGCACACGTGAAGGATTGACTTATTGCATTGGTCGATATCCGTGGACACATAAATATTCTACAGTGAGAAGAGTGCAGTTGTGGATCTTTAGTGGAGTGACCCACAGTTAACGAATGTTGACTAACTTAGTTAATGAGTTTAGCCAATTAGTCTCGTACCGTTGGAGCTTCTGATCTGTAGGTCCATTAGGTCCCACTGGTAGCTCGTAAAGAGACTTGAGGCAATTAAGTATATATTGTAAATTGAAAGTGTTCGATTTATTTAGGGGAATCTTATAATGTATATTCATACATTATAATATAAATTTTATGAAACTTTATAATATATTTTTAAATTAATTTCAAAATTAATTTTGGAGAGAAAATATTTGAAAGAGTTCAAATAATTAATATGAATTGGATTCATATTAATATAAATAATTTAATAAAATCCCTAAGATTTAAATATATGATATTTAATTGGGTAATTAATTAATTATTTATTAAATTGAATATGAATAAGATAATAGATTTGATTAGATCTTATTCATGACATTTTCCTATAAGGAAAAGGTTTTGGTCTTTTTCCTATAAATAGGACCCCTGGGGTGGGGTGAAAGACATTCCATTCATTCTCATACTCTCAGAGAATTTCCCTGAAGGCTCCCTCTAGACTCCCACCAGTCTTCTTCCTCTAGAAGTCTCAGAGTCATACCGGTGTAGCCATAGAAGTGGTGTTCGCAGTAGTTCGTGATTATTTCACAAGCAGTTGGTGAATTTAATCTGAGTTGTCAATGAGAGTAAGTAATTTGTTACTATATAAATTAGATTTAGATCTAATATTTTTGTATGCTTAGCCTTAATATAAATTTAGAATAGTTCTAAGATTATTGCCAATGTATTGGTATTTTAGATTAAACAAAATTAATTACGAATCAGTCCCAATCACGCTTCTGCTTTATGGAATTACGGAATTTCAATCATTCAGTTACTTGAACAATGATCCCCGTATACCCCCACATACTAGTTCAAGTTACATGCAAACAACCCTGGATCTTAGTTTATTGGATTTGGGTCATATTGTGCAATTTTAGACTTAATATGACTTATTGAGGTTTATGCAATAACACTTTCTTGCATAAACCTCAATAACACTTTATTGATACAAGTATATAATTCGTTAACATTCACTATCTACGAGTTTTAGGACATAGAACCCAACAACATCTAGTGGTTACTATTTCGCGGTCCGGTCTTATGCAAATTCATTGCATAGGATACCCCCACTCGCATGTCTTCTACATGGCTACTTTAGATCAATGCATCTGTATCGAGAAAGCGTGTCGTATCACATAGTGTCACTAGGATGAGATACCCAACCTTATCTCATACTATAGACCATTTAGGTTGTTACTTGAACATTGATCCCTATATGTCCCCACGTACTAGTACAAGTTTCATTTAAACAACCTTGGATCTTAGTTTATTGGATTTTAGGGTTAATTAATGCAAACTTGATTATTCAATAACAAATTACTAAATCACTCAAATAACGCTTTATTGAGATCGATTGATATGTTTCATTTACTATCTACGAGTTTTAGGGCATAAAATCCAACATTGATTTCATCAATTTAGATTAAGATTGATTAAAGAGAATAAATTGTAATGTGCAATTATTTTACAAGTCTAAGAAACGTAAATCACAACTATCTCTCCCGAACATAATTGATTCCCATGCATATAATTAACTTTATATCCCTATCTAAGTTCATTAACATGCAAGGCTTTGAGTTCTTTTAACAACTTCTAAAGCTATTCTAAATCTCCCGATCTTAGAATTCTACTTTAGTTATACAATTTAGTAAACTCTACGCTAAATCCCCTCTCTCGAGCAAGATTCAACACTTAAATCATTCAACTAGTGATCAAGTAATTGAAAGCATTTAAACATAATTGCATACATAAAATAAGTGCACAAAACATTCCAATAATAAATCCATGATCATCAACGACTACATCAATCCCTAAGAAACACGTCTAGCTACTCATACATGGTGTTACGATATAAGCTAGATATGAAAAAGCCATAAAAGCTAACTAGAGGTAAGGAAAAGAAAGGAAAACTCTTGAATCCGTTGAAACCAACACATCCCTTTCACGATCTCCACGTTTTCAACCTTGTTTTTCATTCCTAGGCCTTATTTTAGCTCCTACAGAAGGTCTCTAATAGTTTTTAGGTCTAAATTCTCTCAAATTGGGCTTATCTTGGCTAGCACATCATAATCTTATAGGTGTTCATATAACACATGCAGAGCAGAATTTGTTAATGAAAACATGCTATCCAAATACCGTAAGCAGAGAGCAGAATTTGTACCAACTTTTTTGGAGACCGATTCAACAACTCCCTTTGATTCCTTTGATCACAAACAGTGTGTGGACCACCTCTGGTGTCTTCCTACTATTCTCCGGGCCAAGAACGACTTGTGGGAGTCTATAGAGATAGGGAATGGGAAGGGAATGCTTGAAGGTTCAAGCAATAGAGAGATATATGGAGATGAGAGAGTTTGAGACCAAAATCCAACAACATAACAATATGGAAATGACTCTCTTTTCTTTTAATCTGATTTTGCATCTACTTATAGAGCAAATCCATGCACCTTGGAGTCTCAAGATGAAGGACACATGGTGGAGAGTCAAGCAATAGTGGATTCTAGGAGTTCATGTAATATTACATGCAAGAGTGCATGGATGAATTGTTTTTCCACTTTGAATCACCATGCAGGAGTGAGATTCCAACAAAATCCACTATCTCATCTTGATGCAAGATTACCAATTTGTCTTGTAATTTAATTTAAATTCAATTCAAAATTGAGTTTAACTTAGTAATTGATTTGAAACCAATTTACAATCAATTTCATGTGATTAATCAAATTATTCAATCTTACCTAAAGTAATTCACTAATCATGAATCCTTATTCATGTATATAGTATTTAACACATATTTAAAAACTTCTATCTCTCAATTAATAATTTCATTCATAATTAAATTATTATGTCAATAATATCAAATATGTAATTGACATTATAATTCCTTTTCCCGATTTTGAACGATTCAAACTTTCCTATCTTATTGTTCTAAGCTTTATTCCGATATGAGCTAGCATGGGGACCTAATGGACCTACAGATCATGGGCTCCGACAATTCAAGGTTAACCGACTAATCTCATTAACCAAGCTAACCAACATTCGTTAACTACCGGGACACTCCACCATAGCCCAGTAGTTGCACTACCCTCACCATAGATATATTTCTGTCCACTTGATTTAACCATGTTCAGTAAGTCGATCCTTCACAGGTTGTTCGTAGCAATAACTAAGTCAAGTGATCGTTTTACCCCTATAGTACTTCTTGTTCCTTAAGTTCCACTAATCTTCTAATGAACAATCGGTTTGTGGTCCAACCATCAAACCTAAGTCCCTCTCGATCCAACGAGAGGGTGGGACCCCTTGTTCAAGTCATGGAGTTAGTACTTAAGGAAATGTTGGGTTCCTAGAGTGAGTAAAAATATGGTATAAAAGACTCTAGAATTCCTGTGCATGTATACACAGTCTGCAACAAGTAATATTATCAATTCGAGTCCTGAATTAGTTTCCACTCTACCTATTTTGTGTAACTCTCTAATGGTTTCAAAGATAGTAAAATGGTTTGGTTTTATCGGAATTATGCTGAAGCAAAATAAATGACAGAACAACGAGTAAACAAATAGATATATAGATTAAAGACAGACGCTGGTTAGGGATTTAGTGATTGTTTTAAAGGATTGCTCTAGAAATATTGTTGATCATGCATTTCTCGCAGTATTATTAGCGGATTCCTCCCGGAACTCCGAATCTTTTGGGATGTGTTTCAACCCCAATGAAGTTTGACCGATCAAGCACTAGGCAACTGGCTATCCCTAGCTCAGTCACTGGCGTTCACCAATACACAATGATCGTAGTGTGGATAATTGCCACACACCCTCTAAATCATCCCTGAAACTAGAAAGAGCTATCCATATCGGCTGGCCAGGCGGGCATAAAATGAGAATAAGCACAACAATTAACCAAAATGCGATAGTCAATATATTATTAGAGATGAAGCACAGTAATCACATTATTCGTAACCAACACCTTAAGCTACTTAGTTCATAACAGGCATAGGAATACAAATTACAATCTGAGTAGGCATGTCCATAACCACAAGTTAATAAAGAAAATAAACTCCCTAATCAGCTTGCGGATGATGGTGTTTTTGATAATCTTCAATCTCTCTAAAATATTCAGCTTCCAAGGGAAAACATGGAATGTTTTTGACTTGGACGGCTACTTCCTTTTATAGAAGGATAGGAGGCTTGAATTAGGTCAACTTGGACACGTGTAGGGCTCTCCTTGCTCCTTTATCCCGAAAATAACTCAACAAAAGTCGGTTCATGAAGTTGGCTAACGAGCTGTGATGTGGCAGTTTCTGCTCCCAGTTTTGCTGCAGCACAGAATTTGCTCCCTCCAGTCGCCCAGCAGCATAATCTGCACAAAATGATTCCCAAAGCTTCCATTCTTCCAAATGGGTTAAATCATGTAATATCTTTCTAAAACCAACCCTATTAAGCATTAAAGACACATAAATCCTTATGTAAATGAGGCCTAAATAACTACCTTTTGGGCAGTTATCAGGGAACAACCTCTCTACTATCCCTGAAATGGGTAAGAGTGGATTCCGTTTTGCGAGACTATGTCCCCAGCTATCTATTCGATCTTATCCCCAAAATGGTAGGCTTGTTGAGTCGGCGATGCTGACCACTCTCACCCATGCAGATCAAAGGATAATCTCGTATAAACAGGAGTTCATAGTTAACTCAGGATTAAGAACGAGTTACCTAGGTCATCTTTGAGAAATAGTTAGTTTCTTCAGTAAACGACGTTATAAAGAGAAAGTGACTTATTTCGTGGTCTAGTCTTATGCAAACTCATTGCATAGGACGCCCCCACTCGCAAGTTTCCACATGAACGATTTAGGACCTCATCGTTTGTACTTAATACAAAGTGGGCCGCGTCCATAGTGTCCCTAGGATAAGACACCCAACCCTATCCTTATACTAAAGACTATTTTGACTATAAACTTGAACTTGATCCTATGATATGTCCCTACATATAGTTCGAGTTTTCATATTATAGTCAAGGATCTTAGTTTACTGGATTTAGGTTAATCATACGCAATTTAGATATTCAATAACATCTTTTACTGAATAACCTCAATAACGTCTTTATTGGAAATAAAATATGTTTAATGATTTACAAACTACGAGTTTATAGGACATTAAACCCAACAAATCTATTTATAGGAATCTGTCAATAGCGCCGAGATGCTATGGACAGCGTTGCGACGTTGCCTTATTCTGATATGGAAATTCTTAACAACGTCGAGACGCAATGGACAACGTTGAGGCGCTGTCCTCTTTATCGCCCATTTTGTTTAAGGAGATTTTTTGTAGCGTCGAGATGCTAGCTCTCAGGTTTGCCTCATTTGATATGCCTCCAACTCGATTCCTTTTATTTTCTTTGGCTTTTTTTAGCATCCCGAACACCCAATCAACTCCAATGGTGTGGATGGATTTGTTCCAAAAGGTTGGTTACCCGAGTTCTCGGTTTTTGGATTACAAAATGCATGCTTTTAATTCCTAAAATTAATGAAATTAGAGTGCTTTCGCTCCAAATTGCTTCCGTACGAGTGTTGTACACTCCTTCAACTAATAACTTTGTGGGGTTTTTTTTTTTGTTTTTTTGTTTTACTGCAAGGAGGCTAATAATAATGAGAAGAATCAGCTTTAAGTGTTTGATTTCTTCAAATAAAGAAAATTTCTTACAAAAACCAATGTAACTCAGGTACAGTGTGATTTTTAACACTTATGCAAGTTTGAGGTTAAAATTGATACAATTTGCCAAGTTTGAGATTCAATTTCATGAAAACAAAAAGTTTAGAATTAAAATTGATACAACTTGCCAAGTTTAATGTAAGAAATGATTTTCCCCTGAAAAAGAGAGAAATAAAAAATAGAATTATTGTGAGTAACAGCATAGCTCAATTGGCATAAAGTGGTACTCTGGACTAAGTGGTCACAGATTCGAATCTTCCACCCGTATATTGTCAAATAAATAAACAATAACAATAAAATGAAATAAGAAACAAAAATATCAAACCCTAATTACCCAATCTTCCCCGAGCTCTTTGTCAAGTCAAGCGAAGCCCCATCACGCGACTAAGCGACGGCGAGTCCAGCGTGACCCACAGCGATCAGCGCGACTACGGTGACGGGACTCCGAAGACAACGCAACCCACAACGGCGAATCTCACGACGGCTGAGACACCCGACGATCAACATATTCTTATTCACCAACCACAGTGGCGCTTGAGACGCCAGATATTCCGAGAACACACCCACCGCCAGCTACTCGTGACGGCGAACCCCGGCGCAACCTCCGCACCCTCTCCCTTTGACGGTCAAGACCTACGGCGACTAGCCCAGTACCGTACGTTAGTTTCCATCAGCAGCAGAGGCTTACCTCTTCTCTCTTCTGGGTTATCCTTGCCACTGCTCATTCAAGAAAGGGTCGGTAAAATCTATTTCAACAAGTTTTCAATGTTGATTAAGTTGACTCGGTTCTCGAAAACGGTTTTTAATGGATTTTAATTTTGGTAATTTAGGGATTACAAAACAGTAGGGGAGAAATTAAGGAGCGAGCCCAAATAAGTGCTCTATCACGTATAGGACATGGCGTGTTTGTTCTGCCTGATGCCTATTGCTTGTTTTGTTTGCTTTTATATACTTAGTATTAGTATATTTGCCTATATATTTATTGTATGTGTTCATGGATTCTGGATGTCTAGCTGTTTATTTTAATTATGTAATTGATGGTTTAACATGCTGAAATTTTTGTGGAGAAACTGTACGATTGATATGGTTATGTCATTCATATGGGTCGAGTCTAGAGTGTGTTCCACAAAACAACGTGTTCGCAACTGAAACCATGTAAAAATCTTTCCTTCTGCACAAAATGTGTGAATTTCTGATGGAGGATCTTTAGAAGCATAATTGTCAATGGACCCTAAGTAGCATCTATAGCTGATATGTTCATACTTAGTCTAATTAGCATGTTGCCATGTTGTACTATTCACATTCTAGACTACCGTGAGTTGACATGTAATCTAATTGAGCTAGATGTGAGTCGACATTATTTAATGTGATAGCAAGAGTGAGGGATGACATTACATATCAAAATTGGGCAGCATTTGAAGCATAAATAATAAAGAATATTGTTCTTAATTTTGCTTTCAGACTTGAATTGTATTAGACACCATTAATGCATTATAATGATTTTTAGTTGCTTTAATGCATGTTTTCTTTTTATATTATATCTCCAGGACCAAACACGACCTTCTCACGATGAAATTCCATACTGGTGTTGATGACTTGGCTGGTTCTTCATCTTCTAAGCCCTTACATTCTACCGTTGATAACAAACCAGTCTTCTTAACAAAAGCCCAACGCGAGCAGTTGGCTCTTCAACGACGGCAAGAAGAAATCTCTCTTCAAAGGCGCCGCCAAGACCAACTTCTCCTCTCCAACTCTCAGAAATCTTCATATGATTCTGGTGATAACCACAAACCTTCAGACTCTGATCGTCGAGATCGAGATCGAGGAAGAGACAGAGATCGAGATCGGGATCGAGATAGGGCTCGTGATCGGGAAAGAGATCGTGATCGGGATTTGGAGCGACGAAATCGTGAGAAGGAGCGTGAGGAAGAGGTGAAAGCACGAGAACGTGCCCGTTTAGAGAAGCTTGCGGAGCGAGAGCGTGATAAAGAGTTGGATGCCATTAAAGAACAATATCTTGGTTCCAAGAAGCCTAAAAAACGTGTTATTAAACCAAGTGAGAAATTTCGCTTCTCATTTGATTGGGAAAATACTGAGGATACTTCTCGGGACATGAATTTGCTATACCAAAATCCTCATGAGGCCCAACTCTTGTTTGGACGAGGGTTTCGTGCTGGCATGGATAGGCGAGAGCAGAAGAAGCTTGCGGCTAAGAATGAGAAGGAGATGAGGGAGGAGATACGAAAGAAAGATGGTGTGGAGGAAAAGCCAGAAGAGGTTGCAGCTCAAAAACTCAAGGAAAAAGCTGCTGATTTGTATGACTCATTTGATATGAGGGTTGATCGGCATTGGAGCGAGAAGAAGTTGGAGGAGATGACTGAGAGGGATTGGAGAATTTTTAGAGAGGACTTCAATATATCTTACAAGGGATCCAAGATCCCTCGCCCCATGAGGAGTTGGACTGAGAGTAAGTTGACGACAGAACTTCTTAAGGCAGTAGAAAGGGCTGGTTATAAGACACCCTCTCCCATTCAGATGGCTGCTATTCCCCTTGGTTTACAACAACGTGATGTTATTGGGATTGCTGAGACTGGTTCTGGTAAGACTGCTGCCTTTGTCCTTCCCATGCTTGCTTATATTACAAGGTTGCCTCCCATCAATGAAGAGAATGAGGCAGAAGGGCCTTATGCAGTAGTGATGGCTCCCACTCGTGAACTTGCACAGCAAATTGAGGACGAGACTGTGAAGTTCTCTCATTTTTTGGGTATTAAAGTGGTTTCAATTGTTGGAGGTCAATCAATTGAAGAGCAAGGATTTAAGATTAGGCAGGGTTGTGAGGTTGTCATTGCCACACCAGGTCGCCTGTTGGATTGTTTGGAGAGGCGTTATGCAGTGCTTAATCAATGTAATTATGTTGTTCTAGATGAGGCTGATAGGATGATAGATATGGGATTTGAGCCTCAAGTTATGGGTGTTTTAGATGCAATGCCATCAAGCAATCTTAAACCTGAAAATGAGGATGAGGAGCTTGATGAGAAGAAAATATATCGAACTACATACATGTTTAGTGCTACCATGCCACCTGCTGTCGAGAGACTTGCTAGAAAATATTTAAGAAATCCTGTTGTTGTTACCATTGGAACTGCTGGGAAGGCAACTGACCTAATATCTCAACATGTTATTATGATGAAGGAATCAGAAAAATTTTATAGATTGCAGAATTTGCTTGATAATTTGGGTGACAAAACAGCAATTGTTTTTGTTAACACCAAGAAGAATGCTGATACTGTTGCCAAAAATTTGGACAAAGCAGGGTATCGTGTTACAACTTTGCATGGTGGGAAGTCACAGGAGCAAAGGGAAATTAGTCTTGAAGGGTTTAGAACTAAGAGATATAATGTCCTTGTTGCCACAGATGTTGCAGGTCGTGGGATAGATATTCCTGATGTTGCTCATGTCATAAATTATGATATGCCTAGTAACATTGAAATGTATACACATCGTATTGGACGTACTGGCCGTGCAGGGAAAACAGGTGTAGCCACAACGTTTTTGACTTTACATGATACTGAAGTCTTTTATGATCTCAAGCAAATGCTTATCCAAAGCAATAGTCCCGTGCCTCCTGAATTGGCAAGGCATGAGGCATCTAAGTTCAAGCCTGGGAGTATTCCTGATAGACCTCCCCGACGTAATGAAACTCTTTTTGCACATTGAGGAACGTGATTTTGAAGACATTTACATGGTCATAATTGCTGTATTGACTACATAGTTGTTTTGCTTTGCTTTGCTTTTATCTGGTATAAATTTTCTTGTCATTGTAATTTTTAGATGTTCTTGGCATAACTCATTATGGACTGTCAGTGTTTAACTTTCAAAATTACTAATTTGTTTTATAGTGAAACAACTAACCGATTTAGGTATCTAAAGTATATTGGCTTGATGCTTCATTTTTTATTGTTTTATAGCTGCAATTCTATAATGTGTTTGAGAGTTTAGTCCAAGGGTTTGATGAGATGTAATTATAAAGTTGATGTGAATCGATCAACTTTTTAAATATTTCTCGTAGGTATAGAGACTAACATGTTTCCTCGTGAGAAAAATTTCTTGGGATTGGCCCCCATATAAACTTGATTGTGCTTGATAATATATATTTGAGGCTTACCATAGTGTATATTTTAGGGTTTAGGGCTTACCATAGTGTACTTTCTACCCATCTTTCTAGTGTTAGAATATCCAGTCCAAATTTTCTGCTGGATACGAACTATTGACAATGGAGGGTGCTACTGACGTTGCTACTGCTTTTGGATTGACCACTTGCCGCTCGGTGATAATTCGGTCCTTGTGGAATTTTATTTTCCTTATTGGACTATGAAGAATTTATTTGGGGTAATTTTTGGTAGCAAAAAAGGACGAAAATTCAGATTGTAGCTTGTGAAGCTTAACCTACCAGCGCAGATGGTGATGCTGATGGTGCTGACAACAATGATAGGGCCGTTGGTGCTGGCGACTAGGTCAACTGAGAGAGCTCACTCAAAATTGTTTGGAAGGATTGTTACTCATGAATATCAGAGTTTGATTGGTAACTAATTTTATATTCATTTTCTGGCATGAAGAATGTTCATTTTCTTACTTCTACTTGTCGATGACATTTATTTTAATTTTGATAATTGATAGTACAAACTCGGGTCGTGGTTGAAGGTTTATAGGTTTTAGTCATCATAGCGATACTGTTCAATGAATTATTGTCCCTTTCATCATTTTGCAACTGCGCTCATGTTCTTAATAAAATTCTTCCTTTATTGTTGTTGAAAGATATGGACGTGGATATTATATTGAAAATGCAACAATTCTCGGGTGGTCACTCATTGTTACAATGTTAGACTTACTATAATTTGCTTTCTGGAGATTAGATGTAAATCTTGATAAGCGTTGCCATGTCCTATAATTTTTTGCGGAAGGATATGGGAAAATTATTCCTCAAGCTGTTAAGCTTTGAGTGGAGATGTATGAAAAAGATCCAAAAGCTTCAATGATTGAGCTGAGCTCCTGGCGATGCTGTTTGAGGTAATTCAAAGGTTTTTTATACCTTGGATTGTTGATTATTGATATCTATAAACTTACTCGCATGTGGAACTAAATACCATATCAAGGGTGACTTTCTGGGAGACTGATGTTGATGATGCTGTTGCTCCGGTCAATCTCGCAAAAACAGTAACTACTAAATCTGCATTTTTTATCCTTTATGCACATGCTTTATATTAGACCTTTTACATTCTACATTTTCTTGGTATCATAGAACACTTGATAATGTTTCAACTTTTTTCCTATTGCTTTCCCTGGACTTTTGCAACAAAGGTCCAGGGACTGAAGGATTTGATTTTCTCTTCTCATCACGAGGCTAGTATTCTAGCCAATGAAATTTTTATGTTGCTTTAGTTAATTAATAGTTGAATTTATTTTTAGAACATTTGTCGGGTTTTGACTGAAGCAATCTTTGTATTGCAACAGTTAAATTTCATTTGCATTCTTGATTCCTTAGTATTAATATGCAGGAAAATAGATTGGGAGCTATGAAGAATAAACTAATGCATTTACTTGCATGATTTTGAAGTTACTGTCTGAATCTTTAACTGTTCTATGTGAGCTGGATAATTAAATCGATGGTGATAGCTAAGACCCCGTGTGATAATCATTTGGTTTTTGGTTTTTGATTTTTTAAATTTATACTTGTTTTTCCAATTTTCTTACCATGGTTTTCATTTTTATTAAGGACACATGAATTCCTACCCAAATTTCAAAAACAAAAACAAGTTTTTGAAAACTATTTTTTGAAAACTATTTTTTTTTTTTAGTTTTCAAAAATTGGTTTGGTTTTTAAATACATGGGAAGAAGGTAGATGAAAAAAAACAAAGAAACTTAAGGTAGAAATAGTGTTTGTAAGTTTAATTTTCAAAAACAAAAAACCAAATGGTTATTAAACAGGGTCTAAAATTTGAATCTAATTTTCTAAGAATGAATAATTATTATCAATGTTGTTTGCAACAAGGCAATTATACATGCCTCGTGTATACCTTAAGCAGCTATTGGGAACTCATTATCTGAAATTGGTTTCTGACGCACGAGTGGATATACTTGAGTCATTCTATTCACCTTTAATGAGCATGATAAAATTTCATACAACTAAATAGTTGTTTAGGAAATATACCAGTGTTTGTTTCTTGAAATTCATCTGATCCGATGGAAAATTTTATTTGAAAAGAATGACATTGAGAACGAGTATTAGTTATTTATTTATTTTTACAATTTTAACATTAACATTTTCATAATTTAATTTTTTAAAATGCTTCTAAAATGTTGGAGAAATAAATATATTTTCCTCTTCTATTTTCATGTGTTCTTTCGTTGAAGTGGCTACTTATATGAAATCATTAAATATTTTTATGCTGCAAATTGATTTTTTCCTCCATGTGTAAATAAATGATAGACAGCAGATTGCTAAATTTACCCTTAGTGTTTAAATGCATGTGGTATTATTGTATTACTCTTGTATTTTTTAGATTTATGCAGGAAGAAAGTCAGGACAAGCTATTTTAATTCGTTGTTGGCTACTGAGAGAATGTCATTTCTTGGTTGTGGTGTTTATTTTGATTCATAGCAATAGTGTGGAATCTTTATGCCTCTTTGTTGTGATTGAAAAAATCAGTGCTTGATTGCGAGGGATAATTTTAATTGGAAATCGAAAAATCTGAGGTAGTTGGGAAATCTTTTTCTTCATTAATTACAGACGAGTTGTCAATAGTTTGCAGCATGTGCAAAGACCTCTTGTGTCGTTCGGAAATCTGCAAAACCTGCAAAACCTTAGAACTTCTCCAATAACTGTTTGCATTTCTAGTTATTTTGATGAAATTATTATTTTCATTATTTATTTATTTTTCAAATGAAAAAAAAATTATTATCTTCATGTAGATTTATGAATGTTATCTATTAAGGAAAAAATTAGAAAAAACACACTTTTGGTCCTTGAGGTTTGGGTTAGGTTTCATTTTAATTCCTGAGTTTTCAAACTCAACAATTTAGCACTTGAGGTTTTTCGTTTCATTTTGGTCCCTCCATCCATTTTTTCGTTAAATACTGGATTGCTGACGTGTCACTTTTTTTTTAATTAAAAAATTGTTTTAATTTTTTTAAATATAAATATATTAAAAGTATAAAAATATTATTATTTTATAATATTTTTATTTCTTTCCCATTCTCTCTTCTTCTTCTTCACCATTGCCATCACCCCATCCAACCTTTTGTTGTTGTCAACCGCCACCGGTCGTCGGCCACCAGCAGATTTTTTTTTTCTCTTCTTCCTTCTTTTCTTTTCCTTCATTTATTATTTTCTTCTCATTTTTCTTCATTTTCTTTTTCTTTTTAAAAGAAAAGTGGGAGAGGGAGGAGGAATTTCTGTTTCTTTTTTAATGGTGGGCTTTAAATTATTTCAAATATATGGGATTTGCTAGGGGTGTAAAGAACCGAACCGGTTCGGTTTGGTTCAGGTTTTGACTTTATTTTTACCAAACCGAATCGAACCTCACATTTTATTTGCCCGAATCAATATAGATTTTTAGGGTTCCATTCATTGCATTTTCTGTCCTCGCAGTCGCCTCTCCTCTTCGGTCCTCTTCTCTCTTTGCACAATCGCCTCTCCTCAGAGCTTGGTGATTAGGAGAATAAAAATTTTGCACAATCGCCTCTTCGCAGTCGCCTCTCTATTGACTTATCCTTTGGTTCTGTCGAGCTTGTCATCGTCGTTGGAGCTTGCTGTCGAGTTTAAGTTGTCGTTGGCGTCGAAGCTTTCTAAGCGTTCTTTCTGGGTTTCCATCGTCGCTGTTGGAGCTTGTTGTCGGGTAAGCTTCCACCGTCGCCGTTGAAGCTTTTTGGGTTTCCACCGCCGTTCCTTCTGTTTTGGATTGAACTCTGGGAGTTTATCTCTTTCTCGAGAGTGAATCGTTGTGAATTTATAGTTTATCTCTTTTATTGTTTATTTTTATTTCTTCCTCGCACAAGATTTTGAAACTCCAAGCATTCCCCCATTATCTACCTCTTGCAAATTTGTTATTTCTTTGATGGGTTTTCAGATTCGACTGCTTAGAAACTGTTGCAAATCCTCTCGCTCGATAAAATTAAGCTTTCAATCTCTGGGTTTAGTTGTTCTTAGTTTTGGCTTTTACATTGAATGTACCTGATTGATTGTGAAACAGTGCTTGCATTTTATATCCCTATGATGATTGATTTTATATATAAAAGTAGTGGACTGAATCTTACTGATGAAATATCAATTCTGAGGGATATTTGTTCTGAAGTTGTCATTGTAAATTTTCTATCTATCTGTGTTTTCTTATGAGCAGGTATTGATGTGAAAGCAGGGGCATGTATTTTGGTTTTCTTTGTGTTGAATCCCTACTTTTTCTCCTGGGTTTGTAAGCCTCGAGTTTGTTTGGATATATCTCTTTCAAGTCATAGTAACCTTCTAGTAATTGTTGGTAGTTCTAGCACTTTTCTTGGATTTGGTATGTCAAACTTTATTTAGACTATCATGGGATTGGACTCTTCTGATTTAACTTTGAGAAAGTTTTGAGTTGGTTTTGGGCTAAAATTGATCTTGAAAACTCATTGATTGAAGAAAATTTTTAATTTCTTTATGTCTAATTGATTTTTTGAGACCAAACTGATTCATCTATAAAATTGTTATAAATCTAACTAGCCGGATATACGACTTTTTGGTGGGCATTGGCTCTTGCTGGGATATTTTCTGCTTCCACCTTCAATGCACAGCTTACTGGACTAGGTATAACCAGTTTACTGGACTGGGTAAAATTTTGTTGACTAGATCACAACCCCCTTTCTTTAAAAAAAAAAAAAAAAAACTCGACCCGACCTGACCTGGGTCAGATCACTCTGAACCAGGGCGGGTTGGTTTGTCCGTACAACTGACCCGACCCGGAAATTTTACACCCCTAGAATTTGCTAGAACAAGCTATAAGAGCCATTTATTTGAGATGGAAAAGGCAAATCTATTACAAGTTGGAGTTCTTGCTACATATAAAAAAAAGAAACATTACAAATACACACACGGGGGAAATCCACACCTCATCTGAACAAAAAAAAAAAAAAACACAGAAGCTTAAGAATTGGAAAGAAGTAACAGACGGCTTGAAAACTCTATGTTATTGTCGCACATCGCTGAGCCTCTCTAGTACTAGGAAGAAGAACAAGCCCCATGGAAGCTAAAAGCTCGTTCCAGATTTGACGGCAGTACAACGAGGTTGCAATAGCGTGGATCTCAACTCAATAGCAGTGCAGATTGCGTGGGTCTCGCTCAACGGCAATACAGGTCACGTGGGTATTGACTCAACAACGTGGATCTCGGCTCAATGGCGATCCAGATCGTGTGGGTATCTACTCAACGACGTGGGTCTCGGCTTAACGATATTCCAAATCACGTGGGTATCGACTCAACGATAGTCCAGATCGTGTGGGTATCTACTCGACAACGTGGGTCTCGACTTAACGGTAGTCTAGAACGCATGGATCTCGGCACAACAGTGGCATCCTTGCACGAATAGACTCATGGGAACAAACCCACTTCTGTGTGTTTCTTTTAATGAATGGGAAATAAGAGAGAAAGGAGAAGAGGAAAGGGGAAAAGAGGAAAGGGGAGAAGAAGAAAAGAGAAAAATGAAAAAAAAATGGAGACAACAGGGATGTCGCCGACGACCATAGAGCGCATCGGCTACGACGGCAACAACGACGGAGGGCAGTGGCGGCGACTGAGGGCAGCCACGACGTGGATGGGGTGGATGGGGATGTGAGAAGAGGGAGGAAGTAAATGAAAAGGAGTGAGAAAAGAGAGGGAGGAGAAAAAAAGTAAATGAGAAGGAAGAGAGAAAGAAAAAGTATACTTTTTAAATTAAAAAATGTATTCGTTAAATAAAAATAATAAAAAATATTTTTTTAATAAAAACAAAAGTCACGTCAGTAATTCGTTAGACCGTTAACATCTAACGGAAAAATGGATGGAAGGACTAAAATGAAATGAAATCCAAACCTCAGGGGCTAAATTGTCGAGTTTGAAAACTCAGGGACCAAAATGAAATCTAACCCAAATCTCAGAGACCAAAAGTGTATTTTTTCCAAAAAATTATTTAAGATTTTATTATGGTGCATGCATTTAACTCTAAATATGAACTAAGGTTCACTCATTTAATTTGTCAACTAAACCAACCAAACTATAGATTAGTTATTACTAGACATAAATTTCATCCAAAAAGAGGATATCGTGGAATTCTTTGGTTAGCTAATTTTGGATGACTGCGAAAATTGAGGAACCGACAGAGTCAACACAACATCAACCTGAAACGCATCCAAGAGTCCAACCATCGAGGAAACAGAGAGTCAAGGTGATTAGGTTGAAGCCCAATCCCTAGTCATCGAGGCCGAGGCTAACCTCAAGTTTGACCCAATCCCACTTATTCTTGGTCCTTGGAGTTCAGGTTGAGCTCGATTTGACGGAATCTGATCCCAAATCGTCTCTAAAGGCAAGAGAAACCCTAAAAACAAAAGAAGGTATATAAACTCTTCTTCTTCTTTGCTGACTTAAGGATCGGAGGCGGTGTGGCAAGTACCACACTAATGTGCAGGTTTTCTTGTCTTGTAGGCCACGTCTTCCCCCTCTTTAAACAAATTTGTCGTTGGTGTCACATGAGGTTAGGTGAGTTCTTCCTGTCCAAATTTTGGCATCAACAGTTGGTTCCGTCTATGGGGAAGAAAGCTTGCTAGTTAAATCTACTCATCAATCACTCAATGAGTAAAAGAATGGAGAAGGGAAACCAAGATCTGGATGCAGAACGTTCGGACGGTGACCACCACCTACGGAGGCCGCGAGAAGAAAGTCGAGGTCGACCTCGAACCCAATCTCCTCGGCCTCCTTCATGAGAGAGGTAGACTGATGTCAAAATTTCTGCCCTTGAGGATTAGGTAAATGCGATGGATCATAATTTATTTAGGAAACTTTGTATCTTGGATAAACCTGATCCTAGCACTAAAATCCATGAGGAAAAATTTTGGGATCCAAGGAAGGGGAAGGAACCAATGGAGTACACTGTAGAGTCAGAAATAAGATTGAAGGAAAGAAGACAGACTTCGTGACCAACAGAGTTAGGGGACTAAAGTATGCGAATCACACAGTGTTTAGAAGTGGAACCATGAACGTAGAAGGACACGACCTCATCGTTTTGACTCCAAGTATCAGTCGCACCACATGAGCAAACCTGAGGAACTTGATCGAGGAAAAACGCAGAATGACCAAGGTTGCCAAGGTCGAGGCCAAGAATAATAACCCCCTTGGAAGATTGAGCTTTTGAACACATTGAAGGAGCTTAGAAGTTTCCAAGGGGACTTGCACAAATCAAAAGATTATGAAGGACAAGACTTGGAAGTCCTGATTGACCAGGTTGATCCACCATTCAATGATAAAGTCATTGAAAGTCAAGGTGCCCCAGAAGTTCAAGGTACCCACGTTCAAGTAGTATGATGGCAAGAAGGACCCCATGCAACATCTAGACACCTACAGGACGTGGATGGACTTCCATGGCATTTCAGATGTAATTAGGTGTCGTGCCTTCTCTTTCACTTTAACAGGGTCAGTAAAGAAATGGTTTCATAGGTTGCAAATGAGCTCCATTAGTTCTTTCAAAGAACTAGCTCGAGCGTTCATCTCACAATTCATGAGAGCCAGATAACAACGCAAGCTTCACATGAATCTTCTAACTGTCAAACAACAGCTAGGTGAGAGTTTGCGTGACTACATAACACGTTTTTAATGAAGAAGCACTTCAGGTTGAAGGATACAACGATGGAGCAGCCCTGGTAGCCATAATTGTCGGGTTGGAGGACGAGAGGTTGCTTAATTCGATAGGAAAAAATCAACCTCGTACCTATGCTGAGTTTGTCTCTAGAGTCCAAAAGTATATGAGTGCAGATGAGTTGCTCAAATCAAGGAAGTTAGAACGAGAACACAAGAGGCATTCTTCATTCAACTAGGACAGTAAGAAGGACAAAAGGCAGCAGACAGACGATGGTGGCCGAGGCCAAGCACATATCTTTGGTAAGTTTGAGAAATATACACCAACTACTATTCCACAGGAGCAAGTTCTGATGGAGATTCGAAACACAGGTCTTCTTAAATTCCCGGGGAAGATGAAGTCAAAACCTGATAGAATAGACAAGAACCAATACTGTCTTTTCCATTGGGACCACGAGCATTCAACTAGAAACTGTATTCAGTTGAAGGATGAAATTGGGACACTGATCCAAAATAGATATCTGAAGGAGTTTTTCGTTGGAATCGGGACCGAGGTCGAGGCTGACCAGAGATGGTCGAGACAAAGAAGAACCCCCTCGAGAGATCAGAACCATTTTTGTGAAGGATTGGAATTCCGTAATTCCGTAAAGCGGAAGCGTGATTGGGACCGATTCGTAATTAATTTTGTTTAATCTAAAATACCAATACATTGACAATAATATTAGAAGTATTCTAAATATATATTAAGGCTAAGCATACAAAAATATTAGATCTAAATCTAATTTATAAAGTAACAAATTACTTACTCTCGTTGACGATTCAGATTAAATTCACCAACTGCATGTGAATTAATCACGAACTAGTGTGAACACCACCACTATGGCTACACCGATATGACTCTGAGACTTCTAGAGGCAAGGGACTGGTGGGAGTCTAGAGGAAGCCTTGAGGGGAATTCTCTGAGAGAAGGAGAATGAATGGGATACCTTTCACCCCACCCCAGGGGTCCTATTTATTTATAGGTAAAGGCCAAGACCTTCTTCCTAATAGGAAAATGAAGACCTTCTCCTAATAGGAAAAAGTCTCTAATTTTAATAAATAATTAATTAATTCCATAATTAATTAATTTCCCTAATTAAATATCATATATTTAATCTTAGGGATTTTATTAAAATTAAAATTAATATGAATCCAATTCATATTAAATTTATTTGATCTTTCAAATATTTTCTTTCCTAATAGGAAAAAGTCTCTAATTTTAATAAATAAATAATTAATTCCATAATTAATTAATTTTCCCAATTAAATATCATATATTTAACCTTAGGGATTTTATTAAAATTAAAATTAATGTGAATCCAATTCATATTAAATTTATTTGAACTCTTTTAAATATTTTCTCTCAAGAATTAAATTTTGAAATTAATTCAAAAATTATATTATAAAGTTTCATAAACTTTATATTATAATGCATCAATATACATTTTACAATTCCCCAAATAAATTGAACACTTTCAATTTACA
The DNA here is from genome assembly GCA_036850905.1 of Luffa acutangula. NCBI lineage: Eukaryota > Viridiplantae > Streptophyta > Magnoliopsida > Cucurbitales > Cucurbitaceae > Luffa > Luffa acutangula. Next base: position 23,473,047 of record CM072095.1, on the reverse strand, counting down.
ATTTATACTTAATTGCCTCAAGTCTCTTTACGAGCTACCAGTGGGACCTAATGGACCTATAGATCAGAAGCTCCAACGATACGAGACTAATTGGCCAAACTCATTGACCAAGTTTAGTCTACATTCGTTAACTGTGGGTCACTCCACTAAAGACCCACATCTGCACTCTTCTCACTGTAGAATATTTCTGTGTCCATGGATATCGACCAAGCAGTAAGTCAATCCTTCACGTGTGTTCGTAACACCAGCTGGGTCAAATTACCGTTTTACCCCTGGGTTACCTCTGGTTCCTTAAGTACTACTGATTCCTCTAATGAAAAAGTTGTTTAGGGTCCAACCACTAAATAGGAGTTCCTCTCGGGCTAGGAGAAGACGGCGCGCCTTTGTTCAAGCCCTGAAATCAGCCCTTAAGGGAACACACATCTACTTACCCCAATAGGGGAAGGAGTGAATTCCATCTTGTACTGTTATGTTCCCAGCCCCCATTCGGTCTTGCCCCTGAAATGGTAGGATTATTGAGTCGGCGAACTGGCCACTCTCACCCATACAAATCTAAGGACAATCCCTCCTGAAAGGGGTTCATAACAGACCCCTGAAATGGTAGGATTATTGAGTTACCTAGGTCATCCTATTGAAATAGAAACCTAAACTAGTTAACGACGTTACAACTAGTGGTTACTATTTTGCGGTCCGATCTTATGCAAACTCATTGCATAGGATACCCCCACCTGCATGTCTCCTACATGGATGCTTTGGATCATTGCATCTGTATCGAATACAAGGTGGGTCGTATCACATAGTGTCCCCAGGATAAGGTACCCAGCCTTATCCCTATACTATAGACCTTTTAGGTTGTTACTTGGACACTGATCCCCGTATGTCCCCACATACTAGTCCAAATTTCATTTAAACAACCTTGGATCTTAGTTTATTGGATTTAGGGTTTATTAATGCAAATTCGATTATTCAATAACCAAATTACTGAATTACTCAAATAACACTTTATTGAGATCGATTAATTTGTTTCATTTACTATCTACGAGTTTTAGGGCATAAAACCCAACAACTCCCACTTGAACTAAAACTCTAGTGGGCAATGTACATCAACAATCAAAATTGAATTAATAATCATTGAAGTAGGAATAGTAGTTTGTATTAATACTGTATAATACATGAAAAGTACAAATACAGATAAATACAATAAACTAGGGCATCCATAATACCCATTACACTTCTCCCACTTGCCCTAGATTATTCTATGTACATATCTCGAAAACCTAGACCCTCTAGATGACCCTCGAACACTTTAGCCGTGAGAGCCTTCGTAAATGGATCAGCAATATTGTGCTCAGAGGCTACCTTCGTGACGATCACGTCCCCTCATTGCACAATCTCTCTAATGAGATGATATTTGCGCTCTATGTGCTTGCCTCTTTTGTGACTGCGAGGTTCTTTAGAATTTGCCACTGCACCACTATTATCACAGTAAAGGGTGATTGGCAAGTTCATATTTGGAACAACTTCCAAATCCATCAAGAACTTCGGTAGCCATACAACATCCTAGAATCCTTATTAGTATGAAAGTCAGAGTCTGTGTATCCTGTAAGGATCAAATCCTTAGAGTCATACACAAGCTGATAGTCCTTCGTTCTCCGAAGATACTTGAGGATGTTTTTAACTGCAGTCCAGTGGTCTAACCCTGGATTGGACTGCTACCTACTGACTATCCCAACTGCATAGCAACTGTCAGGCCTAGTAAACAACATGGCGTACATAAGACTGCCCACAGCTGAAGCATAAGGGATGCGTCTCATATCCTCAATTTCTTGAGGTGTCTTAGGACACTGTTCCTTAGACAAATGAACTCCATGCCTGAAGGGTAGTAAACCCCTCTTGGAATTTTGCATCTTATATCTAGACAACATCTTTTCTATATATGATGCTTGAGACAAGGCTAACGTTCTGTTCTTACGATTCCTAATAATTTGAATCCCTAGAACATACTGAGCTTCACCCAAATCTTTCATTTGGAACTCAGTTGATAGCCATTTTTTAATGTCAGCTAGATATTCTACATCATTCCCAATGAGAAGAATATCATCTACATACAACACTAGAAAAGCTACTGAACTGTTGATAATCCTTTTGTAAACACAAGGCTCATCAACGTTCTGGTCAAAGCCATAAGATTTGTCAGCAGTGTCAAACTTTATATTCCAAGATCTGCAAGCTTGCTTCAACCCATAAATGGATCGTCTAAGCTTGCAAACTTTTTGCTCCTAACCTTGAGCAACGAACCCCTCTGGTTGAGACATTAAGATGCTCTCATCAAGATTGCCATTTAGAAAAGCAGTCTTGACGTCCATTTGCAACATCTCATAATCATAAAAGGTGGCAATGGACAAGAGAATTCTTATCGACTTTAACATGGCAACTGGGGAGAAGGTTTCCTCATAGTCCACCCCCTCCTTTTGGGTATAACCCTTTGCCACAAGTCGAGCTTTGAAAGTCTGTACTTTCCCAGCCGCTTCTCGTTTTCTCTTGTAGATCCATTTGCACCCTATGGGTTTAACCCCTTCAGGTAGGTCTACAAGATCTCAAACTTGATTGAAGTACATACACTCCATCTCTAGGTCCATAGCTTTGACCCACTGGTCATGGTCCACATCATTCATTGCCTGTCTAAAGGTCAATGGATCCTCAACCCCATCATCAGGTATGACAGTTGGAGTTTCTGGTAAACCCAGATAGCGTTCAGGTTAAATAACAATCCTCCCACTACGTCGAGGCATTCTCAACTCTTAAGAAGGATGGGCTTGACCAGATGTACTGGGCTCATCAATAACTCTTGTTGGTGGTCCAACCTCTGAACTGGGCTCATCAACAACTCTTGTTGAAGGTCCAACCTCATCAACAACTCTTGTTGATTCATTTGTAGCTTTACCAGAAAGTTCACTTAACACAATTTTACTGCGTGGTATGTGTTCTTTAACGTGGTCTTCTTCCAAGAAAGTAGCATTTGTCGATACAAACACTTTATTTTCTTTTGGATCAAAGAAGTATCACCTCTTGTTTCTTTTGGGTAGCCTACGAATAGGCATAATTTTGAACGTGAATCCAATTTCTTTGGGTTTGCTACTAACACATGTGCAGGGCAGTCCCAAATTCTGAAATGACGTAAACTAACTTTACGCCCTTTCCAAAGCTCAAATGGTGTTTCAGAAACACTCTTTGAAGGAACAACATTCAAAATATAAAATGTAGTCTCTACCGCATAACCCAAAAAAAAAAACTAGGCAATTGAGCATAGCTTATCATAGATCGAACCATGTCTAACAAGGTTCTGTTTCTCCTTTCAAATACACCATTCTGCTGAGGTGTAGCTGGTGCTGAGAGTTGGGACGATATTCCATGTTCTATCAAATAGTTTTGGAATTTTAAGTCCAAATACTCTCCACCATGATCAGATCGAAGTGTTTTAATGGTCTTACCTAACAAGTTCTCAACTTCAGTCTTGTACTCCTTGAACTTTTCAAGGGCTTCAGACTTATGACTCATTAGGTATAAATAATCATACCTTGAATAATCATCTATAAAAGAGATGAAATATTCATACCCTCCTCGAACTCTTACATTCATTGGACCACAGAGATCCGTATGTACGAGTTCTAAGGGCTCCTTGGCACGATAACCTTTTCCAGTAAAAGGTCGTTTGGTCATCTTACCTTCGAGACATGACTCACATGGAGGTAAAGTACCATATTCTAACTGGCTTAGAAGTCCGTTCTTTACCAATCTCCCAATCCTATTTAGATTTATGTGACCAAGTCTCAAGTGCCAAAGATTGGTACTTTGAGAAACTTTTTGCCTTTTTGGTTGAGTCTCAGCTGTTTTAAACATTTCATTGTTCAAAATAGCCCTATACTCTATTGGTCTTAAGACATACAAATTGTTCTCCATTTTTTTTGCAGAACATATATCAGCACCCCTTTTAGTAATGAAAGCTTCATTCACAGAAAATGACACTGAATACCCTTGTTCTAGCAAACAAGAAATAGAAATAAAATTTCTTTTTATTCTGGGAACTATATATACGTTATCTAATAACATATAACGTTCCCTGGAGAAGAACATTTTAATATCTCCCACTGCTTTAGCTGAAATGAGCTCTCCAGTCCCAACTCTGAGAGTCATTTCCCCAGCATCTAACTGTTGCCAGGAGCTCATTCCCTCAAAGGAAGAGCATACGTGATGAGTGGCACCTGAATCAAGGATCCAGGCTGTATCATCATTTTCCACTATACACGTTTCAATGATCAATAAATCAAATTTATTTTCATTGGGATGTGCTAAGCAGTCTATGTCATATTCATCATGATTAATTTCGGATAAATTAGACATAAGGGCTTGAGGACCGTCCTTAGTTAAGACCAATTCCACGCATTTAGTGTTTAAGATCATTTTCTTAGTTGTATTAGAAATACCAGTTTTGTAATTGGCGTTATTTGAGGCATACAAAGAACGTTTCATTGCTGATAGAACAAACAAATTAACTTAATAAGTATTGTTGCATTAACCCATTACACAAAATAATATTATTAATTTAATCTAATCAATTTAGCAAAAGTAATGATCAACCCATAGAATAAACATTCATGTTGCAACAACACTTCAGAGGTTTAGAACAACAGCTACCGTAGGGTAGTCAGCTACTCGTCCTCTGAATTGAGACAATCTCAACCAATCCCTATTCCCGGAATAACTCATATTCCAATAGTTCTTAGCTACCGTTTTTTCGGTCAGGAAATTATTAACACCTTAACAATTTCCCGTAAGTGTGACCCTCCATTTTTCAGATTTCAGAGGTCGGCCCCAACAATGTTACCATAGGGAAAGTCAAAGTTGGAAATGGACCTAAGAAACCCTATCCATTTCTGGAGTTTGCATTGTTCCGACTCCCATGATCAAGTCCTCCGTAGGGTGATCGCTCCTAGGGCGACTCGCAGGCAGATCATGGACATCTCACGGTGCAACCTAATGGAGGAAACCGTAGGATACGTTGACAAGTGTCCTGCTCCCACTTACTATAAAATACTCCCTCATTCACCTTGATATTAATCCATGCAAACACCATCCGTAGGGGGTCACTCCCAGGGTGACTCGAGGCCAAGCATGAACCTCACGTTGTGAACTTTTGAGGACGTGAGAGCAAAACTTGATTTATGAAAATCTTGTTTTGATATATTTCCTCCCACTAAGTATTTTTATAATTATAGGGTCTATTACTTAGGTAAATTCCGGCTAAGTGAATCTATCTAAGTCTATGCCTGCATATAACTTTTATATATATAGGTCTTTTCTCTGATGTGTCTAGGTGAATTAAACACTTTTAATAACCTAGAGACATTGCATGCTAATATAACTATGGTTAATTCAACTCAAGTTCCGGCTCAATTCCCAGGTAGCAGGTGTTCCGTAAACTGTCATCTTAAGTACCTCCAGCCTTAGACAGAACTTTACCGGTAGAGTTCCCTTATAACCAATAGTTATGATAAATCTTTACTCTAAAGATCTAGGTGAATTAAACTCTTTTAATAAACCTACTGACATTGCATGCTAACATTTAGCTATGATTAATTCAACTCCGGTATTCCGGGTTAGTTCCCAGGTAGGAGGTGTTCCGTAAACCGTCATCTTAAGTACCCCCAGCCTTAGACAGAACTTATCCGGTGGAGTTCCCTAATAATCATAGTAATGTTTTTCCTACTTAGTCAATTAAAACTATTTTTAATTCTAAGTAAGAAAATAATTCTAATCATATTAGAATTATAATGAGCTTAGGTCTAATTAATTTTAAACATTTTAAAATTAATTCATTTTAACCTAAGGTCCTATGTTTGAATGCAACTCTTTGTTATAGGTTGACGGTTTCTAATCAATTTTATAACTTATTATAAAAAATTAATGATTAGCCCTATAACATGCTTCTAGGGTGTTGGAAAAATAACAATCATATTCTAATTATTAAACACCATATTATTATTATAACGATAATAACGATTATTAATCTAAGGTTATGTCATCCTAAATTTCAATTTCATTTAATTAATATCGATTATATTAATTAAACATACGAAATTAAATTCCATGAAATTTGACATAATATAATATAACTCTTATATCAATCTAATTAATGTCATGCTCAATGCTATTTATTTTCATTTCAATAATATTCCATTTTATATTAAATCATTGAAAACAAGCATTGATATATATTGATTATTTTATTGATATAACTATTTATATTAATTCTATGAAAATAATGCTAAGCATGCATGCTACATTAATAACATATAACAATTATAATATCTAATTAATGTCATGCATCATGCTTTTCCAATTTCATATATTTAATATAACAATTATACTATAACTCATGAAATTTAAATTCATGCATAATTATACATTATATAAATAACATAAATATGCATGAAAACTTGCTTAACCTATGGTGGGAATTTAAGCTAATGAATCCATAAAGCCAATAAATAGCAATTGAACCGGTTAATTTTGGCCCCTAGGATAAAATAAAGCATAAATTACAATAATTATAGCTAAATTCTATCCTAAAAGTCCTTCTGCAGCTCCAAATACTAGTCTAGACTGCCTGAACCGATCCGAACCACTTCGAACCAGCTACAAAAACCACGAACCGAGCCAAATTCCAGCCTAACCGGACCAAATCGGTCCCAGCCCAGCCAGACCGCCCAACAACCTTGAACCGTCCTGTTTGCGAATTTCTAGCGCGTGCTGTAATCATGACAACGTCGCAATTTCTCTGATTTTTATCTCATAAAAACCTATTCTAGACCCGGACTTACATAGGACTCGATTTTACATAAAATACCCGAAACACCGGGCCCTTACATGATCAAATCACATAAAAAATAGTAAAATCTATGGCCATAAAATTAACCAAAACAGTTCAATGCAAACCATACATACATTATGCATTAATCAATCCCACCAATAGCCAATGCAAATTTTAGTGAAACAAAATTAGATCTACGATCGTCTCTGATACCAATTGAAGGATTGGAATTTCGTAATTCCGTAAAGCGGAAGCGTGATTGGGACCGATTCGTAATTAATTTTGTTTAATCTAAAATACCAATACATTGACAATAATATTAGAACTATTCTAAATATATATTAAGGCTAAGCATACAAAAATATTAGATCTAAATCTAATTTATAAAGTAACAAATTACTTACTCTCGTTGACGACTCAGATTAAATTCACCAACTGCATGTGAATTAATCACGAACTAGTGTGAACACCACCACTATGGCTACACCAGTATGACTCTGAGACTTCTAGAGACAAAAGACTGGTGGGAGTCTAGAGGAAGCCTTGAGGGGAATTCTCTGAGAGAAGGAGAATGAATGGGATACCTTTCACCCCACCCCAGGGGTCCTATTTTTAGGTAAAGGCCAAGACTTTCTTCCTAATAGGAAAAGGAAGACCTTCTCCTAATAGGAAAAAATCTCTAATTTTAATAAATAATTAATTAATTTCATAATCAATTAATTTCCCTAATTAAATATCATATATTTAATCTTAGGGATTTTATTAAAATTAAAATTAATATGAATCCAATTCATATTAAATTTATTTGAACTCTTTCAAATATTTTCTTTCCTAATAGGAAAAAGTCTCTAATTTTAATAAATAAATAATTAATTCCATAATAAATTAATTTTCTCAATTAAATATCATATATTTAATCTTAGGGATTTTATTAAAATTAAAATTAATATGAATCCAATTCATATTAAATTTATTTGAACTCTTTCAAATATTTTCTCTCAAGAATTAATTTTTGAAATTAATTCAAAAATTATATTATAAAGTTTCATAAACTTTATATTATAATGCATCAATATACATTTTACAATTCCCCAAATAAATTGAACACTTTCAATTTACAATTTATACTTAATTGCCTCAAGTCTCTTTACGAGCTACCAGTGGGACCTAATGGACCTACAGATCAGAAGCTCCAACGATACGAGACTAATTGGCCAAACTCATTGACCAAGTTTAGTCAACATTCGTTAACTGTGGGTCACTCCACTAAAGACCCACAGTTGCACTCTTCTCAGTGTAGAATATTTCTGTGTCCATGGATATCGACCAAGCAGTAAGTCAATCCTTCACGTGTGTTCGTAACACAAGTTGGGTCAAATTACCGTTTTACCCTTGGGTTAGCTCTGGTTCCTTAAGTACTACTGATTCCTCTAATGAACAAGTTGTTTAGGGTCCAACCACTAAACAGGAGTTCCTCTCGGGCTAGGAGAAGACGACGCGCCTTTGTTCAAGCCCTGAATACCCCAATAGGGGAAGAAGTGAATTCCATCTTGTACTGTTATGTTCCCAGCCCCCATTCGGTCTTGCCCCTGAAATGGTAGGATTATTGAGTCGGCGAACTGGCCACTCTCACCCATACAAATCTAAGGACAATCCCTCCTGAAAGGGGTTCATAACAGACTCGGATTGAGATTGAGTTACCTAGGCCATCCTATTGAAATAGAAACCTAAACTAGTTAACGGCGTTACAACTAGTGGTTACTATTTTGCGGTCCGATCTTATGTAAACTCATTGCATAGGATACCCCCACCTGCATGTCTCCTACATGGATGCTTTGGATCATTGCATCTGTATCGAATACAAGGTGGGTCGTATCACATAGTGTCACCAGGATAAGGTACCCAACCTTATCCCTATACTATAGACCTTTTAGGTTGTTACTTGGACACTGATCCCCGTATGTCCCCACATACTAGTCCAAGTTTCATTTAAACAACCTTGGATCTTAGTTTATTGGATTTAGGGTTTATTAATGCAAATTCGATTATTCAATAACCAAATTACTGAATTACTCAAATAACACTTTATTGAGATCGATTAATTTGTTTCATTTACTATCTACGAGTTTTAGGGCATAAAACCCAACAACTCCCACTTGAACTAAAACTCTAGTGGGCAATGTATATCAACAATCAAAATTGAATGAATAATCATTGAAGTAGGAATAGTAGTTTGTATTAATACTGTATAATACATGAAAAGTACAAATACAGATAAATACAATAAACTAGGGCATCCACAATACCCATTACACTTCTCCCACTTGCCCTAGATTATTCTATGTACATATCTCGAAAACCTAGACCCTCTAGATGACCCTCGAACACTTTAGCCGTGAGAGCCTTCGTAAATGGATCAGCAATATTGTGCTCAGAGGCTACCTTCGTGACGATCACGTCCCCTCGTTGCACAATCTCTCTAATGAGATGATATTTGCGCTCTATGTGCTTGCCTCTTTTGTGACTGCGAGGTTCTTTAGAATTTGCCACTGCACCACTATTATCACAGTAAAGGGTGATTGGCAAGTTCATATTTGGAACAACTTCCAAATCCATCAAGAACTTCTGTAGCCATACAGCCTCCTTAGCTGCTTCACAAGCAGCGACATATTCGGCCTCCATGGTGGAGTCTGCAATGCATCCTTGCTTGATGCTATGCCAGACTACAGCTCTCCCGTCTAGGGTAAATACTGACCCTGATGTGGATTTCCTAGAATCCTTATCAGTCTGAAAGTCAGAGTCTGTGTATCCTGTAAGGATCAAATACTTAGAGTCATACACAAGCTGATAGTCCTTCGTTCTCCGAAGATACTTGAGGATGTTTTTAACTGCAGTCCAGTGGTCTAACCCTGGATTGGACTGCTACCTGCTGACTATCCCAACTGCATAGCAACTGTCAGGCCTAGTACACAACATGGCGTACATAAGACTGCCCACAGCTGAAGCATAAGGGATGCGTCTCATATCCTCAATTTCTTGGTGTCTTAGGACACTGTTCCTTAGACAAATGAACTCTATGCCTGAAGGGTAGTAAACCCCTCTTGGAATTTTGCATCTTATATCTAGACAACATCTTGTCTATATATGATGCTTGAGACAAGACTAACGTTCATTTCTTACGATTCCTAATAATTTGAATCCCTAGAACATACTGAGCTTCACCCAAATCTTTCATTTGGAACTCAGTTGATAGCCATTTTTTAATGTCAGCTACATATTCTACATCATTCCCAATGAGAAGAATATCATCTACATACAACACTAGAAAAGCTACTGAACTGTTGATAATCCTTTTGTAGACACAAGGCTCATCAATGTTCTGGTCAAAGCCATAAGATTTGTCAGCAGTGTCAAAATTTATATTCCAAGATCTGGAAGCTTGCTTCAACCCATAAATGGATCGTCTAAGCTTGCAAACTTTTTGCTCCTGACCTTGAGCAACGAACCCCTCTGGTTGAGACATTAAGATGCTCTCATCAAGATTGCCATTCAGAAAAACAGTCTTGACGTTCATTTGCACCATCTCATAATCATAAAAGGTGGCAATGGACAAGAGAATTCTTATCGACTTTAACATGGCAACTGGGGAGAAGGTTTCCTCATAGTCCACCCCCTCCTTTTGGTTAGAACCCTTTGCCACAAGTCGAGTTTTGAAAGTCTGTACTTTCCCAGCCGCTTCTCGTTTTCTCTTGTAGATCCATTTTCACCCTATGGGTTTAACCCCTTCAGGTAGGTCTACAAGATCCCAAACTTGATTGAAGTACATACACTCCATCTCTAGGTCCATAGCTTTGACCCACTGGTCATGGTCCACATCATTCATTGCCTGTCTAAAGGTCAATGGATCCTCAACCCCATCATCAGGTATGACAGTTGGAGTTTCTGGTAAACCCAGATAGCGTTCAGGTTGAATAACAATCCTCCCACTACGTCGAGGCATTCTCAACTCTTGAGAAGGATGGGCTTGACCAGATGTACTGGGCTCATCAATAACTCTTGTTGATGGTCCAACCTCTGAACTGGGCTCATCAATAACTCTTGTTGAAGGTCCAACCTCATCAACAACTCTTGTTGATTCATTTGTAGCTTTACCAGAAAGTTCACTTAACACAATTTTACTGCGTGGTATGCGTTCTTTAACGTGGTCTTCTTCCAAGAAAGCAGCATTTGTCGATACAAACACTTTATTTTCTTTTGGATCAAAGAAGTATCCACCTCTTGTTTCTTTTGGGTAGCCTACGAATAGACATAATTTTGAACGTGAATCCAATTTCTTTGGGTTTGCAACTAACAAATGTGCAGGGCAGCCCCAAATTCTGAAATGACGTAAACTAACTTTACGCCCTTTCCAAAGCTCAAATGGTGTTTCAGAAACACTCTTTGAGGGAACAACATTCAAAATATAAACTGTAGTCTCTACTGCATAACCCCCCCCCCCAAAAAAAAACTAGGCAATTGAGCATAGCTTATCATAGATCGAACCATGTCTAATAAGGTTCTGTTTCTCCTTTCAAATACACCATTCTGCTGAGGTGTAGCTGGTGCTGAGAGTTGAGACGATATTCCATGTTCTATCAAATAGTTTTGGAATTTTAAGTCCAAATACTCTCCACCTCGATCAGATCGAAGTGTTTTAATGGTCTTACCTAACAAGTTGTCAACTTCAGTCCTGTACTCCTTGAAATTTTCAAGGGCTTCAGACTTATGACTCATTAGGTATAAATAACCATACCTTAAGATCGATTAATTTGTTTCCTTTACTATCTACGAGTTTTAGGGCATAAAACCCAACACTTTGGAGGACCAATTGGAGGAGGTTCAAGTAGAAAAAGAAAAGTTATTGCAAGAGAATCAAGGTTCGAATCGGAATACCGAGGTATGCACTCTGTCCATCTAACAAACCAAATCCTCCTTTGGAGTTCACTGAGATTGAAGCAACAAACATACATCAGCCACATAATGATGCTCTGGTAGTCACGTTAATGGTGGCCAATGTGAAAATCCATTTGATTCTGATTGATGGAGGAAGTTCGGATGATGTCCTTTCTCTAACGACCTTCGAGGCAATGAAGTTAGGGAGAGAACTCTTAAAACAAAGCCTTACACCACTTGTAGGGTTTGGGGGAGAATGAGTGACACCAGAGGGTGCATAGTACTTCCTGTGACCTTTGGGGATGGACTACAGTGACGAAGATAATGAACTTCTTAGTCGTGGATTGCATTTAAGCCTACAATGCAATTTTAGAAAGGTCGATCTTGCATGATATGAAGGCCATAGCTTCAACTTATCATCAGTTGCTTAAGTTTCCAACTCAGAATGGTGTAGGAATTGCTAGAGGAGGGCAGAAGGCATCGAGAGAGTGTTATTGGACAACACTGAAAGAAGTCAAGTCACGGAAGGTCGAGGCCGATCAGGGATTGAGCCGAGATCGAGTAGGGCAAATTTCTACCAACACTGAATTTGAACTTATGGAGCTTTAGGAATTTTTATTTATTGCATTTCATCATGTAATTGAACATTAGTTGTTCTCCTTTTACTTCCTGTATGTAGGAATAGGTTGAGTGTTTTTTCCTATTTTTTTTCATTCAAATGTAAAAGTTCAATGAATTCCAAAGCTCCATTTTTTACCATTAAAGTTCAATATTCAGAAGTGTGCACAATACAACCAAACCAAGCATCACCTTCATGCCAGAACAAGTCAAAGCTAAGCGAGCCTGGGCCTCCGGGTCTACCTCGCCCCATCTAGATTCGAGATCTTGCGAGCCTGGACCACCAGGTCTACCTCGCCTCATCCAGCTCGGGCCCACATATTCATGCGAGCCTGGACCATCAGGTCTACCTCGCCTCATCCACGTTTGAGATTATGTGAGCCTGGACCACCGAGTCTACCTCGCCTCATTTTACTTGAGCTCATCACTTTATGTGAGCCTGGGCCCCCAGGTCTACCTCGCCTCATCCAGATTTGAGATTATGCGAGCTTGGACCATCGGGTCTACCTCGCCTTATCTGGCTCGCCCATCACTTTTCGCGAGTCTGGGGCATCAGATTTACCTTGCCTCATCCAAATTCACTTTATTGAGATTAATTAATTTCTTTCATTTACTATCCACGAGGTTTAGGGCATAAAACCCAACATACACGGTCGACACGTCAAGCTAACAACGTTAAACAAGCGCTTAAGACAGGCAACCCAAGTTAGTTTTGTTTTTGTTTTGTTGTTTTTTTATTTATTTTAGTGTTGTTTTGGTTTTGTAGGTCTTAAGATCCCGTGGTTGTTGTCGTTGTTTTCATTCATGAGGAGGTCATCATTCCAGGGTAGTATTGTTCACCCCTTATTTCTCTTTATTGTTCTCATACTTGTTGTATGCTTTAGTTCTTTTATACGTTGAGGACAATGCATGTGTTTTAAGTTTGGGGGTGGAATGCTATGCTTTGTTGAGCCCTTGAACATCTGAGTTCGGGTTATGTTTTGAGCTTATTGTGAATTTGACATGTGGTTGTTTATGGATGTTGTTTTTGCATGATTATGACTTCCAAGGATAGGTTCTTTTGTCAATTTTTATGCTTTTGATGAGTTGTAAGCATGAGTGCCCCAAAAAGGGAGACTTTTTAAAAATTTTCTAGGAAATGTCTTGCATTTGTGGAGTATTTTTCTTGCTTTAGAATTGAAATTGAATTTTTAGGAGTGAATTGTTGTCACCTCGATAGGTGTAGGGAGGAGCTAAAGAGTTAATTTTTTTTTTGCAAATTAACATATTTGATCTTGCCTAGGAGGAAAGAAAAGAATACTTGCTTGTTATGCTCAAAGAAACATCATTCTTGTTGATAATTGAAAGAAAAAATATGGGCATGTCATGTATATACAATTTGCAATGTTTAATGATGATTTAGGCAAAAAGAGTTACCCCCGTTGTGATCAGTTAGGCCAACGAAGAATTAAACTCGGGTTATGGGTCCCTACAATCGGTGTGTGAAAGCTAGTGCCACTTAAAAATGCTTAATTCAATTTCAATCTAAAGCACCTAGGTATGGAAAGAAACAATCTAATTTGTTTCATTGGCTCGTTAGTAAATCCTTAGTGCCAGTGTAGAGGGAAGATGAGTTGAGAGTCTTATAATCAAATCTCGAGCTAGTAGAGTCCAATCTAAGCAAGTTAGATCTCTCGTGTACAAGATAATTTTGGAAGAATTTTGATTTGTCTCCTTCATTAGGCCTTATGTGCATGTCTCTTGATTGCTTGTTAATTGACTTTTGAGCCTTGAGGATTGAGTTATGTTTTTTTGCATCTATTTACAACCTATGTTTGATTTTTAGTTTGCTCGAGGACTAGCAAAAACTTAAGTTTGGGGGTGTTTGATAGCTCGCATAACGAGCTATTTTTTCCATTTAATTATAGTTAGTCTTTGAGAATTATTTGATCAATTTTACACTCTTTTGTTTTCTTTTTGTAGGAATGGAATATTAAAATTGGAGAAATTTGAGTTAATCGAGCGTCCGAGATCTGAAAAAGGCAAAAGAAATGAAGAAGGATAAAAAAGAGAACTATTCAAGCCAAAATTCCGAAGAGGGTAGAATTGAAACGCTTTCCTAGAGCGTCTCGATGCTACCAATTATTTCCTTCTTTATCCGTGGTGGCAAGGGGATAGCGTCTCGACGCTGGCCTTAGCGTCTCGACGCCGTTGAAAGATTTTCTATAAGGGGAATATGATCTTGGTCGAAAAAGGGAGTCCAATTGGTTAGATTTTAGTCCTGATTTCGACTAGAGACCTTTGGTGGGAGCTGAAGCAAGGACAAGGAACGGGATTCAAGCTAGAACGCATGGAGATCGTGTCGCGGACGCGCAGTTTCAATGATTCAAGTTTTATCCCTTTCTTTCCCTTTTATCTAGTAGTTTTTAGGACTTTTATTTCAATTAGTGTTTGTAGTTCTAAGACTATGAGTAGCTAAATTGATTGTCTTAGGGATTGATGTAGCCCTTTGGGCGTTGTTGGATTAATGCTTGGATGTTTATTGTTTTGGATTCATTTATGCATATTCTTCTCTTAATGCTTTCAATTTATTGGTCATGAATTGAATGTTGATTTCTCTAAGTCTTGCTCGGGAGATGGGATTTAGTTTGGATCTTGTTTTGCATAACTAGAATAATTCTAGGATCGAGAGATTTAGGATAGATTTTAGAAATCGTTAAAGGGTCGTTTGGTTCAAGGTTTTGGAGATGGGGATGGGCAAGAGTTTCTGATACCCTTGTTTGTTTCAAGGTTTCTGTGGTGGACCCCTGGGAATAAAACATTCTCAGGCATCATTTATGCCCGTAAGCAAAGGCTTTCTATGTCTTTGCAAAAGCATGAGTTTTCTCTTTGCCCATGTCTTCTTTTTTATTTTTATGTGCAACTTTATTTTGAATATAGTTAATTAATTAACTAATGGATACTAAATTAAAAATAATATAATAAATTATTTAATTAGATTAAATAAATAATAATTTGTCAAGAATTTGAATTTTTTTAAACAAATACTTTAATCCAAGTTTATTAAATGGATGCAATTACATATTTACTAAAATTATAATTAATTAGTTAACATTATCGAAAATATATTTAATTATTGAATTAAAATTATTTAGGAAAAAATACACTTTTGGTCCTTGAGGTTTGGGTTAAGTTACACTTTGGTCCCTGAGTTTTCAAACTCAACAAAAATACCCCTGAGGTTTGAGATAAGGAGCACTTTAGTCCCTGCCGTCTATTTTTATGTTGAATACTAACGGTTGCTGACGTGACATTATTATTTTAATAAAAAATTATTTTTTCACTTTTTTAAATAAAAACATATTAAAATAATAAAATATTATTATTTTATTCTTATTTTTTAAATTCTTTCTCTCTCTTGCTTTCTTCTCCATCCATCTTCTTTCTCCCTTATTATCTCCTTCTTCTTCAGCTGTCGGCGAACGGCGACGATGGTGGCTGCCGGAAATTTCTTTTTTATTTTCCTTCTTCTTTCTTCTTCCCTTCTTCTCTTCTTCTCCTTTCTTTTCTTTCTTCTGTGTTTTTTTAAAAACACAGAAGAAAGAAAAGAAAGGAGAAGAAGAGAAGAAGGGAAGAAGAAGAAAGAAGAAAAAAAAAATTCTGGCTGCCCCTACCGCTGTTCGTCGGCGGCGATGGGCCACCAAAGCTGAAGAAGAAGGAGTTGGGGAGGGAAGAGATGGAAAGGAGAAAGAAGATAGATGGAGAAGAAAGGAAGAGAGAGAAAGAATTAAATAATAATAATAATAATAAAATTATTATTTTAATATGTTTTTACTTACAAAAATGAAAAAATATTTTTTTTAGGGGCAACAAGAAAACTGGCTAAAAGTAAATAGCTGACTTGAAAAATGGCTACACAAGTTTATAAATTAAATAAATTAAATATATGGCTAATTGATTTTATGATTAATAAATCCCTATTTGCAGAAGACAAAAAATGCCCCCTACAAACTGTCTAAGGTGTTCCTAACGTTTAAAATTAAAATAAGAGTTTATGAGAAAGAAAATATCCCTAAAAAAGTTAGAGAAATTCTAGGAAGCTTGAAATTCAAAAAATCCAAGGAACCAACATAATTTGAAAATCTAGATGTGGCATCTTCTTAGTACTCAAGAAGTGTTTTTCGGAAAAAAAACACATGGGACAAACTCAAGAATCGATACCTTTATTAGGGGGAAACATGTAAAATTCAACCCCCTCCAGTAGGAGAAACACACTTCAAATGCGTCGATTGAAAAATCAACCCTCTCAATCAGAAGATATACCTCCTACAAAATGCGTTAAAAATGCCCCAAATTGGAAACAACTAAGAAAAATGAACTTAAATGCTACAATTATGACAAATCAAATCAACACAAACCCTCCACCAAAACCGCCTCATGCATTTCCTCCCCACGCCCGTGCTCTTCGTCTTCCACATGTCGCAAACTTGAGAGCTAAAACCTAAGGAAACCTCCATTTCCCACCTCATATGTTGCAATCTCGTTAGGAACCTTCTTTCCAACCCATTGTATCGCGCTTCTTACCTCCTACACGACGCCGACGAACCACTTCTGCCGTGTCGACGAGCTTTTCCCGCCGCGTTGACGAGCCTTCTACGCAACCCGCCAGCTCCGTTGAGTTTTCTTCTCCACAACGACTATCACCAAAAAATTTAAAATAAGATATGTAGATAACAACTTCATTTCCCTTATATTTGCAACAACCGTATACATAATCCCCGATTTTAGGGATTCATTTTTTCCTTCCAATCCGCGATTATACCACTCTATTGTAAGACAAAAAGCACAGGCGTGTGGAGGAAAGGCATGGAGACAGTTTTGTTGGAGGGTTTGTGTTGATTTGAACTTATATGTTAAACTCGCCAGAGCGGTATGTACTGATAAATACCATTTCATCGTTATTGCAACTTCTCTGGAAAAAGTGTACTTGTGGTATACTCATATGTATGTG
The DNA here is from genome assembly GCA_036850905.1 of Luffa acutangula. NCBI lineage: Eukaryota > Viridiplantae > Streptophyta > Magnoliopsida > Cucurbitales > Cucurbitaceae > Luffa > Luffa acutangula. The sequence goes on along the minus strand of CM072095.1, from coordinate 23,455,636 downwards.
TGCGTCCCCCCTACATTATACAGATTGGCATGTCTAATAGAAAAAATGCTTTGATTTGTCTGTATTATTATATACATCCATGGAATGGTCTGATGTGTCTACTTGTGTGTGTACACTTAATCCCCCTGTATTTGAGTTAATCACCCCCTGTATCGTGTATGTCTGGAATGCCCAATAAAAATACACTCTTTCTTTGTCTGTGTTGCTATTGTTGGGTTTTATGCCCTAAAACTCATAGATAGTAAATGTACTTTTGACCGAACATTAATAAAAGTGATGTATTATTCAATGTTTGTATTATATCTTGTCTTATTAACCCCAATCCAATAAACTAATCATCCAAGGCTAATAGAATGAGGCTTGAACTAGTATGTAGGGACATACGAGGATCAATGTTCAAGTTTTAGCCTAAAGGGTCTGTAGTATAGGGATAAGGCTGGGTACCTTATCCTGGTGACACTATGGATACGACCCGCTTTGTATATTGATACAAACGTAATGATCCAACGCGTTCATGTAGTTGACATGCGAGTGGGGGTATCCTGTGCAATGAGTTTGCACAAAGACCGGACCGCAAAATAGTTAACCACTACCTGTAACACCGATAGTTAGCTCGGTTTCTATTTCACTAGGATGACCTAGGCAACTTGGCCTTAATCCTGAGTGGATTATGGACTCCTGTCCATGAGGGATTGTCCTTTGATTTGTACGGGTGAGAGTGGCCTGTTCGCCGACTCAATATGCCTACCATTTTGGGGACAAGACCGAGTGGGGAGCTGGGAACATAGTCTTACAAGATGGAATTCACTCATTCCCGACATTAGGGAAGTAGAGGTGTGTTCCCTTAAGTAGTGACTCCAGGTCTTGAACAATGGGCCCTACCCTCTTTATGGTACGAGAGGGATTTCTGTTTGTTGGTTGGACCTCAAACAGGTTGTTCATTAGAGGAGCACTGGTACTTAAGGACCAAGAGGTAGCCCAGGGGTAAAACGGTAATTTGACCTAGCTGGGATACGAACACACGTGAAGGGCTGACTTGCTGTTGATGGTCGATATCCGTGGACACAGAAATATATCTGCAGTGAGAAGAGTGCAGTTGTGGTTCTTTGGTGGAATGAACCATAGTTAACGAATATTGATTATTTTGGTTAATGAGTTTAGCGAATTAATCTCACATCGTTGGAGCTTCTGATCTGTAGGTCCATTAGGTCCCACCGATGACTCTAATAAGGTGTTGAGGTCTATTTCTAAGGAAGAATTAAATATTCGAAAGGGTTCGAATGACAAGTTAAATATGAATTTGATTCATATTAAACTATAGGTTATAATTAATGTGCATTGGATGTACATTAATACTATAGTTTATTTGAGAGAGTTATATAATTAAATATTTGACATTTAATTATGATATTAATTAATTGGACAATTAATTAATCATTGTTTTAATTTAATTTAATTAAAATTTTGATTTAATTAAATTGTATTAAAACTATAGGTTAAGTGAAGGACAATCATTTAAATATGATTTAAATGATTTGGATATTTAATTATCAATTAAATATTGGTTTTCATTTAATTAATTTGTTAATTAATTAAATTGAATTTAATTATAATAACTGATAAGTGATCAGTTATGAGGAATAGGTCGTTGACCTATTTTCCCTCCCCCTTCACGCCTACATAGGAGATGGTTACGGGGTTTTTACAGAGTAGTTTTTCATTCACTTCGTTGGGTGGTCATTCAGTTTCCAAAAAGCTCTCTCCAGAAATCCTCTCTCTCTCAATCTTTCTTGAGAAAAATCAAGGAGTTCCCACTTACTCACTCAACATAACCTTGTGAGTCCATTGGTGTAGTCTATTGGTGGTGTTCGTGGGCGACTTGTGACGACAAAGAAGAGTTCTTGCTGCTGGATTTTTGAGAAAATCACAAGGGAATTTGGCAAAAACCGTTGAGATCTTCATACAAGTAAGGTTTTTCCATCCCTTTAGTGTTTAGGGTTTATTAGATAATTTTTCAGCATGATCTAATAAGCCTAGCATGTTTTATAGCAATTATACATGTTATTTTTCTGTAAATATGCTGTATTTTAATGTTTGTGAACCGTACTGGTATTTTAGTCATGATTGAAATCAGTGTGGTTCTCTGATCGTTTCCGCTGCCAAGGGCTATTATCCCTTCAATTGGTATCAGTGCCAACTCTTAATTTTTTTTCATTGATTGAAATTTGCGGATTCATTTTTTGGTGGGATTAATTTGCATTATGAATGTTAATTTGCATTGAACTAGTTAGGTTTAATTGGCCATAGAAATTCATGTTATTTTGATACGATCAGTTGTAAAGGCCCCTGCGTTTTGGGCAATAGTTCATGAATTTCGAGTCTGTAAAGTCCGGGTCTAGTTTAGGCTTGAAAATCGGTGAAGATCGCAGCGGAATTTGACCAAAATCGTGAAGAACAGTTGCGGTTCTGCCCAGAAAATAGCTCCAGACGCAACAGCGTCGGGACGCTAGGCATTGTGCGTCTCGACGCTGTCGCGATTTCACGCTACGGATTGTTGAAATTGCACCAGCGTCGGGACGCTATCGCAACAGCGTCTCGACGCTGACGCGATTTCGTGCGGCGGCTGAGATTTACGTGCAGACGTGGGTTGAAACCCTAATTGGCCGGTCCGGTTCGTGATTTTAGGTTTAGCTGGGACCGATTTGGTCTGGTTTAACCCGATTTGGGTGCGGTTCGAGTTTTTCAAACCCGGTTCGAAGCGTTTCGGGTCGGTTCAAGGCTTGTAGACCGGATTTGAATATGCAGACTTGTGTAATAGGATAGTTTTAAAGCTTTATTAGAGTAATTTTGCTTTAATTTATCCTAGGGGCCAATTAAATCGGTTCAATTGCTATTTAAATGCTTTGTGGATGTCATTTAAATTTCAATCCCACCTTAGGTTATAAAGCATGCTCATGCATTATGTATGTTATAATATGATTATAATATGTGGATGATAATGCATGGTTTTTTCATGATTTTTAATATATAGTGGAGTTATATTAATTTCATGAAAATGGAAAAGTATGATGCATGCAATTACATAGGTTAATATAAGAGTTATATTAAAAAGAATTGTTTGCAGCATGCTACTTTGATTTACCATTTTTGGCAATAATTAATCGTTAATTTATTAAAAATTGAAATCAAGTTGCATTGAGCATGATACATCCATAGGTTAATATAAGAGTTATATTAATTTTCATGCAATGCATAGTTGTATAGTTTAAATTTGATTAATTTGAATATGATTGTTAATCGATTTAAACTATAGTATGCATGATTATAGGGCTAATCATTAAAATTTTGAAATAGTTTAAAATTTATGATTAGAACCGTCAATCTATAATCAAGATATGCATGCTCATATAGGATCTTAGGTTTAAATGAATTAATTTTAATGAGTTAAAATTAATTAGACCTAAGATCATTTTCTAATAGGATTAGATATTCTTACTTAGTTTTAAAATAGTTTTAATGAACTAAGTAGGACAAACATTCCTGAGATTATAAGGGAACTCTACCAGTGAAGTTCTGTCTAAGGATTGGGGGGTATTTAAGTTGACGGTATACGGAACACCTCCTACCTGGGAACTGATCTGGAACACCGGAGTTGAATTAATCACAGGTTAATGTTAGAATAATGTCGCTAGGTAAATTAAATTTGTTTAATACACCTAGATATTAGGTCTTATTATAATAGTTATAATAGGACTAGACTTAGATAAATGACTTAGCAGGATTTATCTAGGTTTAATCAAACCCTAAAATACCCGATAGGTTACTTTAGTGGGAGGAAAATTACAAAACTTGATTTAAGTCGAGTTTTGCTCCTGCGTCCGTGTATAGTTCACACCGTGAGATCCATGCTCGGCTTCGTATCGTCGTAGAGCAGCCTCCCTTCGGAGAGTGTTTGCATGGGTCAATACCAAGGTGAATGGGGAAAGTAAATATAGTAAGTGGGAGCGGGACGCGTGTCAACGTATCCTTCGGTCTCCACCCCTAGGTCACAACGTGAGATTCCTATGATCCGCCTGCGTGTTGCCCTGGAGCAACCACCCCTTCGGAGGGCCTCATCATAGGATTCAGAACACCGTGAACTCCTGTATAGGATAGGATCGCTTAGGCTAATTACCATCAGTTGTCTTTCCTAACGGTAGCCTGTTGGTCCGTGCCTCTGAGATCTGAAAGTGGGAGGGTTACACTTACGGGGAGGAGTTAATTGTTAACAAATCCTTGACTGAACAACGGTGGTTAATATCTAATGGAATATGAGTTATTCTGGTATTAGAAATTGACTGAAAAGAGTCTCATTTTAGAGGAGGAACAACTGATCATCCTTCGGTGGCTGTTCTTCTAAACCTCTAAAGCATCGTTGCGAAACACAATCATAGTTTTATTAGGGTTCTTTGATTGCTTGGTTACAAAATTGATTGGATGTATGCAATTGTTTGTATTGCTTGTGTGAATGGGATAAAGCAAAGATAACTAATACGATCATTTGTTTGTTTTTCAGCAATGTCTTCCTCTATTATCTCCTTGCTAAAAAATGAACAATTAACTGGCGAAAACTTTCCACAATGGAAATCGAACTTAGATACCATACTTGTGGTTGAGGATTTAAGGTTCGTCTTAACGGAGGAATGTCCTCCCGTTCCCCCTCGCACTGCCACTCAGGCAGTAAAAGACGCCCACGAACGTTGGACTAAGGCCAATGAAAAGGTCAAAGTCTATATACTTGTCAGCTTGTCTGAAGTATTGGCCAAGCGTTACGAGAACGTGGAAACTGCCAGGGAGAATATGAATTCCCTGCAGGAGATGTTTGGACTTCTATCCTACCAGCTCCACCATGACGCCTTGAAGAACGTCTTCAATGCCAAGATGCAGGAAGGTCAATCTGTTCGGGAACACATCCTGGACATGATTAACCAGTTCAATATAGCTGAGGCAAATGGCGGGGTAGTCTGCGAGCGCAGTCAGGTTGCGTTCATCCTTCACTCGCTCCCAGCGAGCTATCTGTCTTTCAGGACGAACGCGAGCATGAATAAGATTCAGTTCAACCTGACTACCCTCCTCTCGGAGTTACAGATTTATGAGTCCTTGCAGAAAAGCAAGGGCAACAATGTGGTTAAAGGAGAGGCCAATGTGGCCCATTCCAAAAAGAAGTTCCTGAAGGGTTCATCCTCAGGGACTAAATCTGTACCCTAGGCTTCTTCATCGAAGCAAATCCAAAAGAGGAAGGGAGACAAGGGGAAGGCTCCTGCACAGGCTGTGCAAGGGAAGGGAAAGGCCAAGGTTGTGGCCGACAAAGGCAGGTGCTTCCACTGCAACGCAGATGATCATTGGAAGCGGAAATGTCCCCATTACCTTGTTGAGAAGAAGAGAGAAAAAGAAGGTAAATTCGATTTACTTGTTTTAGAGACTTGTCTCGTCGAACATGATGAGTTCGCCTGGATACTGGATTCGGGAGCCACTAATCATGTTTGCTCTTCTTTTCAGGGAAATGATTTCTAGCAGCTGGCAGACGGTGAAATGACGCTCAAGGTTGGAACAGGAGACGTTGTTTCAGCTCGTGTAGTGGGAGCTGCAAAATTATTCTTTAGAAATAAGTTTTTAATTTTGGAGAAATTGTTTTTGGTTCCTCGAATTAAAAGAAATCTTATTTCTGTGTCAACTTTACTTGAACAATGTTATTCAATTTCATTCTTGCTTAATGAAGCTATAATTTCAAGGAATGAAATTTATATTTGTTCAGCTAAGCGTGAGAATAATTTATTTATGTTAAGTCCAACTGATGCTAAGGCTATTTTAAGTCATGAAATGTTTAAAACGACCGAAACGCAAAACAAAAGGCAAAAGATTTCTCCTTTAAGTAACAACACATATCTTTGGCACCTTCGTCTTGGTCATATTAACATCGATCGGATCGACCGTTTGGTTAAACATGGATTTCTAACTAATGTAGAAGATACATCTTTACCACCTTGTGAATCGTGTCTCGAGGGTAAAATGACCAAGAGGCCTTTTACTGGAAAAGGTTATAGGGCCAAAGAACCACTTGAACTAATACATTCGGATCTTTGTGGTCCAATGAATGTAAAGGCTCGAGGTGGTTATGAATATTTCATCTCTTTCATAGATGATTATTCTCGATACGGTTACTTATACCTGATGGGCCATAAGTCTGAGGCTCTTGAAAAGTTTAAAGAGTTTAAGGCTGAGGTAGAAAACCTGTTAGGTAAAACTATTAAAATTCTTCGATCAGATCGAGGTGGATAGTATTTGGATCAGAGATTCCAGGACTATATGATAAAACATGGAATCCAATCCCAACTCTCAGCGCCTGGTACACCTCAGCTAAACGGTGTATCAGAAAGGAGAAATAGAACCTTGTTAGACATGGTTCGATCCATGATGAGCTATGCTCAGTTGCCTAGCTCGTTTTGGGGGTATGCAGTATCGACTGCAGTACATATTCTTAACAATGTTCCCTCAAAGAGTGTTTCTGAAACTTTTTTTGAGCTATGGAAGGGGCGTAAACCTAGTTTGCGTTACTTTCGTATCTGGGGTTGTCCTGCACATGTGTTAGTGACAAATCCTAAGAAATTGGAACCTCGTACGAGAATATGCCAATTTGTTGGATACCCAAAAGAAACGAGAGGTGGTCTTTTCTACGACCCTCAAGATAATAAAGTATTTGTATCGACATATGCAACTTTCTTGGAGGAAGACCACATTCGAGATCATAAACCACGAAGTAAGTTAGTATTAGGAGAAGCTACAGAAGCATCAACAAGGGTTGTTGATGAACCTGGTCCTTCAACAAGAGTTGTTGGAGAATCCAGTTCTTCTCGCCAATCTAGTCCTCCTCACGTAGTGGGAGAGCTTCGACGCAGTGGGAGGGTTGTGATACAACCTAACAGCTACTTGGGTTTAACGGAAACACAAGTAGTCATACCTGATGACGACGTAGAAGATCCATTGTCTTATCGTCAGGCAATGAATGACATAGATAAGGACGAGTGGGCCAAAGCCATGGACCTTGAGATGAAGTCTATGTACTTCAATCAAGTTTGGGAAGTTGTAGATCCACTTGAAGGGGTTAAACCCATTGGGTGTAAATGGATCTATAAGAGGAAAAGAGATGCTGCTGGGAAAGTACAGAGTTTCAAAGCCAAACTCATAGAAAAGGGTTATACCAAACGAGAAGGGGTGGACTATGAAGAAACCTTTTCTCCAGTTGCTATGCTTAAGTCCATAAGAATTCTCTTATCCATTGCCACGTTTTATGACTGAAATTTGGCAAATGGATGTCAAGACAACTTTTTTGAATGGCAACCTTGACGAGAGTATTTTTATGTCTCAACCCGAAGGGTTCATAACCCAAGGTCAGGAGCAAAAGGTTTGCAAATTGAATCAATCCATTTATGGGTTGAAACAAGCCTCTCGATCTTGGAATATTAGATTTGATACTGCGATCAAATCTTTTGGTTTTGACCAGAATGTTGATGAGCCTTGTGTGTACAAGAAGATCAACAAGAATAAAGTAGCTTTCCTCGTACTTTATGTTGACGACATCCTACTCATTGGGAATGATGTAGATATTCGATGTAGAACTCCAAGAAGGGCTTTCCTCTGTCTCAAGCAACGTATATCGACAAGATGTTGGCCCGATATTCGATGTAGAACTCCAAGAATGGCTTATTGCCTTTCAGGCATGGGATTCACCTGTCTAAGGAACAGTCTCCTAAGACACCTCAAGAAGTTGAGGATATGAGACGGATTCCCTACGCCTCTGCAGTAGGTAGTTTAATGTATGTCATGCTATGCACGAGGCTTGACATCTATTATGCTGTAGGGATTGTCAGCAGATATCAGTCAAATCCAGGGTTAGACCACTGGACCGCCGTTAAAGGAATCCTCAAGTATCTTAGGAGAACGAGGGACTACATGGGGCTAAAGAGTTAGTTCTCACTGGATACATCGACTCTGACCTCCAAACTGACAAGGATTCTAGGAAATCCACGCCAGGGTCAGTTTTCACCCTTAACGGGGGAGCTATAGTTTGGAGAAGTACAAAGCAAGGATGCATAGCAGACTCCACATGGAGGCTGAGTATGTAGCTGCTTGTGAAGCGGCTAAGGAAGTTCTTGATAGATTTGGAAGTTGTTCCAAATATGAACTTGCCGATTACGTTATACTGTGACAACAGTGGGACTGTAGCCAATTCAAAGGAACCTCGCAGCCACAAACGAGGTAAACACATAGAGAGAAAGTATCATCTGATTCGAGAGATTGTGCAAAGAGGAGATGTGGTCGTGACCAAGTTCGCTTCCGAGCACAACATTGCTGATCCATTTACGAAGGCGCTCTCGACTAAAGTGTTCGAGGGTCATCTAGAAAGTCTAGGTCTGCGAGACATGTATATAGCGTAATCTAGGGAAAGTGGGAGATGTGTAATGGGTGTAAGGATGCCCTAGTTTATTGTATTTTGTATATTTACTTTTCATGTAATGTACAACATACATTTACTATTTCCAGCTTTGGATTATTTTGTATATATCTTTCCTGTAACTTGAGTTTTAGTTCAAGTGGGAGTTTGTTGGGTTTTATGCCCTAAAACTCGTAGATAGTAAATGTACTTTTGACCGAACATTAATAAAAGTGATGTATTATTCAATGTTTGTATTATATCTTGTCATATTAACCCTAATCCAATAAACTAAACATCCAAGGCTAATAGAATGAGGCTTGAACTAGTATGTAAGGACATACGAGTAGGGATGACAACGGGGCAGGGCGGGGCCGGGGACGCACTCCCCATCCCCGTCCCCGCCCCATTCCCCGTTTCGGGGAGTCGGGGTCGGGGTCGAGGAATCCCCATTCGGGGATCGGGTCCCCGTGGGGAAAAATCCCCGTTTTTTTTTATTCTTTTTTAAATTATTTTTTAACAAAAATGATTTAAAATTAAGATATATATTAAAATTATACATACTTTTATGTTAACATTAGTATTATATTTATTTATTTATTTAAATAATTAATTTTTATAACATTAGATATGTTTTATTAGAAATTTAAACACTTAAATTAAGTAAAAAAAGAAAAGAAAAAGAAAAATATAAACTAAACAATACAATAAACCAACACTTAAGAATTAAAAACAAAAAAAAAAAAACTTTATAGAATTTTATAAGTAATATAAGAATAATATTATTATTTTAAATATAATATATATAATACATATTTTAAAAAAATAAATAAAAATAATTATTCGGGGCGGGGTCGGGGACGGGGACGGGGACGGGGCGGGGATACCACCCCCATCCCCGCCCCGTCCCCGACCGGGGACCCGAAAAGGATCCCCGGTTTGACCCCTATACCCGGTCAAACTGGGGATTCCCCGCCCCGTTAGGGGCGGGTCCCCACGGGGACCCGACCCCGCGGGGATTTTTTCCATCCCTACATACGGGGATCAATGTTCAAGTTTTAGCCTAAAGGGTCTGTAGTATAGGGATAAGGCTGGGTACCTTATCCTGGTGACACTATGGATACGACCCGCTTTGTATATTGATACAAATGTAATGATCCAACGCGTTCATGTAGTTGACATGCGAGTGGGGGTATCCTGTGCAATGAGTTTGCACAAAGACCGGACCGCGAAATATTGAACCACTAACTGTAACACTGTTAGTTAGCTCGGTTTCTATTTCACTAGGATGACCTAGGCAACTTGGCCTTAATCCTAAGTGGATTATGGACTCCTGTCCATGAGGGATTGTCCTTTGATTTGCACGGGTGAGAATGGCCTGTTCGCATACTCAATATGCCTACCATTTTGGGGACAAGACCGAGTGGGGAGCTGAGAACATAGTCTTACAAGATGGAATTCACTCCTTCCCGACATTAGGGAAGTAGAGGTGTGTTCCCTTAAGTAGTGACTCCGGGTCTTGAACAATGGGCCCTACCTTCTTTATGGCACGAGAGGGATTTATGTTTGTTGGTTGGACCTCAGACAAGTTGTTCATTAGAGGAGCACTGGTACTTAAGGACCAAGAGGTAGCCCAGGGGTAAAACGGTAATTTGACCTAGCTGGGATATGGACACACGTGAAGGGCTGACTTACTGTTGATGGTCGATATCTGTGGACACAGAAATATATCTGCAGTGTGAAGAGTGCAGCTGTGGTTCTTTGGTGGAATGAACCATAGTTAACGAATATTGATTATTTTGGTTAATGAGTTTAGCCAATTAATCTCACATCGTTGGAGCTTCTGATCTGTAGGTCCATTAGGTCCCACCGATGACTCTAATAAGGTGTTGAGGTCTATTTCTAAGAAAGAATTAAATATTCGAAAAGGTTCGAATGACAAGTTAAATATGAATTTGATTCATATTAAACTATAGGTTATAATTAATGTGCATTGGATGTACATTAATACTATACTTTATTTGAGAGAGTTATATAATTAAATATTTGATATTTAATTATGATATTAATTAATTGGAGAATTAATTAATCATTGTTTTAATTTAATTTAATTAAAATTTTGATTTAATTAAATTGTATTAAAACTATAGGTTAAGTGAAGGACATTCATTTAAATATGATTTAAATGATTTGGATATTTAATTATGAATTAAATATTGGTTTTAATTTAATTAATTTGTTAAATAATTAAATTTAATTTAATTATAATAACTGATAAGTGATCAGTTATGAGGAATAGGTGGTTGACCTGTTTTCCCTCCCCCTTCACGCCTACATAGGAGATGGTTACAGGGCTTTTACAGAGTAGTTTTTCATTCACTTCGTTGGGTGGTCATTCAATTTCCAAAAAGCTCTCTCCAGAAATCCTCCCTCTCTCAATCTTTCCTGAGAAAAATCAAGGAGTTCCCACTTACTCACTCAACATAACCTTGTGAGTCCATTGGTGTAGTCTATTGGTGGTGTTCGTGGGCGACTTGTGACGACAAAGAAGATTTCTTGATGCTGGATTTTTGAGAAAATCACAAGGGAATTTGGCAAAAACCGTTGAGATCTTCAAACAAGGCTTTTCCATCCATTTAGTGTTTAGGGTTTATTAGATAATTTTTCAGCATGATCTAATAAACCTAGCATGTTTTATAGCAATTATACAACATGTTATTTTTCTGTAAATATGCATTATTTTAATGTTTGTGAACCGTACTGGTATTTTAGTCATGATTGAAATCAGTGTGGTTCTCTGATCGTTTCCGCTGCCAAGGGCTATTATCCCTTCAGCTATATGCAACCATAATAACCCCCTGTACCATGTTCACCTGGATGCAAATACCTGATGAATGCCATAACTGATATCTGTCTATAGTATTACATACATATGTGTTCTGCATGCATCCTGTGTGTATGCATACTTACCCTAGTCTCACCCCCCATATGAGTTATATATACGTTGCAGTTTATATGCACTGTCATCTATCTGTGTGTCCTGCTACTTACGTCTCTTATTGTTGTCCTTTTGTAACATGGATAATGAGGGGCAAAATGTGAGGGATAAAATATTTTTTTACTGCTAGAAACGCTGAAACCTAAGCCTAAAAAATAGGTAGATCTTTTTATACCGTTGAACACAGACCGCCAATTGAACTCCCTATAAATCGGGATTCATCCATCCCGAAAAAATGGGGGAGAAAACTGAATGAAAACAAAAAAATCTGTTAACGACATTTGCCTATAGCTAGGGGTAAAAATGTCAAAAAAAGATCTAGAAAACATGTTCCTGAAAATGCGGTAGCCATCCCTGCGAATTCAAAACTCTCGTAGCCAAAAAACAAGAAGGCTTTCTTTTTTTCTAGCTATTCAGCACATTTTCCCTTTTTTTATTAAAATAATAGTGCCACGTCAGCAACCGTTAGGATTTAACAGAAAAATAGACAACAGGGACCAAAGTCCTCTTTATCTCAAACCTCAGAGGTATTTTTGTTGAGTTTGAAAACTCAGGGACCAAAATGTAACTTAACACAAACCTCAGAAACTAAAAGTGTATTTTTCCCAATTATTTATATAAATTTAGAATAAAAATTCTTTTTTCAATAATTATAATTAATTACTTGTCGATTATTTATAATCAATTAATTATTTTTTTGGATTTCTTTATAATAAATGAATAATCATATTATTATTAAAATACTTATCTCATTAATTTTTATGTATACAGATATATTAAATTAGTGTAGTTAAGGATATTTATTAAAAAAATTAATAAAATAATTTTAATTAATTAAATTCACATAGTTTATCCAATTCAAATTTTTTCATGATTATTAATTCATTAATTTTTATTAATACTTTGAATTAATTTTGATTATTTTATTGATTAATTAATTAAAATTACATAAAGTTTACACGATTAATTCTAAAAAATAAATAAAACATAGTTTGTTGTCACAAAATCCTGATGACATTCTCATGCACAACCAAAGACAATTATCCTTATTCCTAGCAACCTTATTCCCAGACATCCTTTATTCCCAGGCATCTACAAAACCTTAAACCAAATGGCCCCTAAAGGATTATACTTAAGGCCATGCAAGCTAATGAATCTAGATAGGGATATCGGGTTTATTACATGTTTGAGAATTAGTTATGCTTGGGAGAGATAGCTATGATAGTAGTTTGTCCTAGATTTATGAGTCATTGAATGTTCATACATTCAAGTAATTAATTCATATCCTCAATAGATGAAATCAATTTCCAAAGAGTCTTTACATTTGAATCTCCATATTTTTTTTATGCTTTTATGTTTAATTTATTATTCTCATTCCATTTTACTCTCTAAATAAAATTAGACGAGATTATTTATGGTAGTTAATTGACTAGAAAACCAATTCAAAGGATGACACCAGTATTTCACGAAAACACTATATTAAAACTTGACCCGTACACTTGCGGTAGTGAAAATTGCACATCAGTCAATGAGATATTAGGTGTAATCTAGGTGGCTTGATGTGAAGAAATCCAACTTCGAGTCATATGACTCCACCACCTCATGAAAATGCTTAATATTTGATTTTTATAAAATCAAATATTAAATGAATCTTCAGTTTTAATTTTAAATTAATTCAAACAATTAATATAAAATAAATTTTCAAATAATTAATTAAGCAATTTAATTAATTAGATTAATTTAATATCAAATATTAAATTAATATTTTACACCTAATCCCGACTTCTCCAAATATGAATCCTTATTCATATGTATAGTATTTAAATCATAGTTAAATATATCCAACTCTCTCTAATTATAGTTAATTCATAATTAAACTAACACGTTAATAATATCGAATATAATTAACGTCAACTCCCTAGACCGAATTTGAGCAATTCAAATTCTTTCATCACACTGTTCTAAGGTTTAGTTCGTATGAGCAAGCAATGAGACCTAATGAACCTACAAATCATGGGCTCCAACAATCTGAGATTAACCGACTAAACTTATTAACCTAGTTAATCAACATTCGTTAACTATCGGGACACTCCACATAGCCCAATAGTTGCACTTCCCTAACTATAGATATATTTCTGTCCACCTGATATAAATGATTAGTAAGTCGACCATTCACAAGTATTTTGTAACTACAGCTGGATCAAATATCTGTTTTACCCATGAAGTTACCTTTTGTTCCTTAAGTCCCACTGGTCCTCTAATGAACAATTGGTTTGTGGTTCGACCACCAAACTGAGTCCCTCTCGCAATGAGAGGACGGGATCCCTTTGTTCAAGCCTCGGAGTCAACACTTAAGGGAACAACTTATCTACTATCCCTGAAAACGGGTAGGAGTGAATTCCATCTTGCAAGACTATGTGCCCAACTATCTACCCGATCTTATCCCCAAAGTGGTAGGCTTATTGAGTCAACGATGATGAGCCACTCTCACCCATGCAAATCAAAGGATAATCTCGAATAAACAGGAGTTCATAGTTAGTTCAGGATTAAGATCAAGTTAGCTAGGTCATTGTATGAAATTAGTCCGTCTCAATAGTAAACAGTGTTATAAAGTGAGAGTGACTTATTTTTCGGTTCATGTCTTATGCAAACACATTGCATAGGACGCCCGCACTCGCATGTCTCCACATGGAGGATTCTCAGGATCACATCGTCTGTACTAAATACAAAATGGGCTGCATCACATAGTGTACCCAGGATAAGGTACCAGGATAAGGTACCGAGCCCTATCCCTATACTATAAACTGTTTTGGCTATTACTCGAGCTTGATCCACTTTTATGTCTCCACATAAATCTCAAGTATTCATGCTATAGCCAGAGATCTTAGTTTATTGGATTTGGGTTATCTAATGTGCAATTTACTTATTCAGTAACGACTTTACTGAATTAACCTCAATAACAAATTTATCGAATAAGCATATGATTTGTTTAACATTCACTATCTACGAGTTTTAGGGCACCAACCCTAACATTGCCTTAGTTACTCCATGGTAGATGTTTGATTCTACATATATGCAGTTTACTGTTTGTTTAACTATCCAAATTTTTTATCTTTCATATACATAGTCTACTTTGGTCTAGTGTATTTGTCCTCCCTACTAGGGTTGTCCATGAGGTTGATCGAAAGTTACGTTCTTATTTGTGGAGTGGAGTTTCGACCTTACATGGTGGGGCCAAGGTTGCCTGGTTAGAGGTGTGCCTCTTGCATCAGGAGGGGGTTGGATATTAAGCATGTCCGCTCGTGGAATGAGGCAGCTGTTATGAAGCTGTTGTGGGTTCTTATGATGAGATCTGGACCGTTATGGGTGGCTTGGGTTGACCCTTATATCTTGTGTGGGCGGTCTCTGTGGACTGTGCATCCTTCCCCACAGTGGTCTGGGTGTTAGAGAGTAATTCTCAGTCTTTGGGATCAGTTTCGGTCGATCATTCGGTTTTGCATTGGTGATGGCCGGAAGGCCCTATCATCCTTTGGGTTTCTGAGAGGGTTATTTATGATGTTGTTAGTTCGTTGTATGCTTTTGTGGTTGATTTTTTCCTTCCTCATGTCTTTCTAGGGAGGATAATGTGGTTTGGCTCCTGAGCAGCTCTAGGGGGTTCTGTGTCTCTAGTGTGTGGGATGCTGTGAGGCCTCATTCCTCAGTTGTCCCTTGGTTTCTCTTGTTATGGTTTTGATAGCGAGCAAAAATGTCGCTATTTTAGTCTCAATTTATTAAGCTTTTTTGTGCTTTAATCGTATTTTTAATGAAAATATTTAATGAATTCTGTTATTTGGTCCTTAGGAGCAAAGTTGGTGATTTTGGGAGAAAAAGTGTCAAAAATGAAGCAAATGAAGCCCAAATCCAAACTTGGATCAAAAGGGGACCCAAAGAAGACAATCATGATGAAAATGCCCAAAAGAAATGAAGAGAAGGCCTAAAAATCAGCCCAAAACCGAAGCTGGAAATTCTGGAAATTGGGTCAGCGTCGAGACGCTGTGTAGATAGCGTCGCGACGCTACCCATTTCTTGGGCAACAAGACGCGTGCATCGCAGCGTCGCGACGCTGTGCAATGAAGCGTCGCGACGCTGCCCTTATTCCAGGCCTATAAAAGGCACCTCTTGGTGCCTCATTTATCATCCAACAATTCCTCAAGGAATCCTTTCCTTTCCTTCTTTCCTTAGGCTCATTTGGAGCCCCTTTCAAGGCGTTTTAGCCTTTTTGAGAGAATTCTTTAGTGGGAAATATTTTGGGAGTTTGGGGAGCATCTTAGGAAGCTCAAGGAGTAGCCGACGCGGCTCTGAGCGTCAGCGAAGGGGTTTTTCGACTGTCAATTCCTTTCCTTTATGCTCTTAATTATGCTTTCTATTGTAATTAGTGTGGATATTTTAGCCATGTGTAGCTAAACCCCAATTTGGGGTCTTGAAATGAAATTTTA
Organism: Luffa acutangula; assembly: GCA_036850905.1. Classification (NCBI taxonomy): domain Eukaryota; kingdom Viridiplantae; phylum Streptophyta; class Magnoliopsida; order Cucurbitales; family Cucurbitaceae; genus Luffa; species Luffa acutangula. The sequence continues at coordinate 23,439,693 of CM072095.1, read as the reverse complement.
GTTCAAATATTGTTATAATTTCTTGTCTCTTGCCCTTGTCCTAATTATTTGTATGGAAGCGCTTAATGCTTTATTCAATCTGGCCAATTGTGTAATGATCTGATTCTTAATGGAAACTCGACGGAGAGAAATTAGGATAGATCGTAATCCATGCAACTAGTTTAATTGTCCGTTGTGACACCGGGATTAGTTGATTAAACTTAGATTCCTAAAATGAATTAGAGCGTAATAATTAATGATTTTCAATGGCGCTAAGGACACTTAGGTTGTTAAAATGAATTAATTACAATTAGGGGAAACCGACAGGAGAACCTATGTGATTAACGAAGATTCTAGGTTTATAATTAGTTGGGCAATGAGATAGGATAATTATAACAATTGGTTAGTTAATAATTGATTTTCAAGACCCCTCTTCCCATTAAAAGAAAACTCGTTCTCCATATTTTATTTTTTTTATCAGCTTATTTTCTTTAATTGATTTGAATTTTAAATCCCTTATTTATTGCATGAGTTGTTCCCTAAATATTATTTCGCACAAGTATTTTTAGTGCTCGAGAGATTTTATCTTTGCTTAATTTTCGCTTCGCTTCCCTGAGGATTTGATACTTGGAATACTTTCCATTTTATATTATTTGTGACCCGTGCGCTTGCGTAATCGTATAATCAAACACGTGAACAGGTTTGGAGGTAATATCCCCAAACACTCCTTTGTTGCTTGACTGGTGGTGCGAGATAAGCTTTCACTAGGGACCGATTACACAAATGGGATTCATCCAACCCCACTGATTGTTTGTTGTGCTTTGGAGCCCCTGAGTCTCGAGATCATTTATTCTTTGAGTGCCTTTTTAGCCAGGTTGTGTGGGGTGGCATATTGAGCTGCGGGTCTTGCTCTCATAGGATTGCCTCTTGGAATACTGAGCTATCTTGGATTTGCCAGTTTAGTGGTGGCAAGCATCATAGCCGCTATGTGTGTAGGAGTGTATATCACTTTACCTCTTGAATTTCATTTTCATGAAATTCAAAATCTCAATTAATTTTATATTTAAAATTGATTCAAATAATAAAATTAATTTTACTAATTAATTAAACATTTTTATTAATTATAATTATTTAATTTAATATAAAATACCATATAAACAATTACCAATCTTGACACCAATCCCGACCTCTCTCAAAATTGATCGATTGAATATGAATCCCCATTCGTATAATATTTAAATCATATTTAAATATTTTTCAAATCTCTCAAAACATCGTTTAATTCCTAATTATTCAATTACGTCGAATATATCACATATAATTGGTGTTAACTTCCTAAACTGAATTTGAACGATTCAAATTCTTTCATCACTATTTTTCTAAGGTTTGATCCGTATGAGCTAGCAGGGGGACCTAATGGACCTACAGATCATGGGCTCCAACGATATGAGATTAACCAGTTAAACTCATTAACCTAGTTAACCAACATTCGCTTAACTAACGGGACACTCCACTATAGCCAGTAGCTGCACTCCCCCCAATACAACCATAATTAGTAAGCCCACCCTTCACAAGTTTTTCGTAATTGCAACAGGTCAAAAGTCCGTTTTATCCCTGAAGCTACTTCTGGTTCCTTAAGTTCCACTAATCCTCTAATGAACAATTTATTTATTGTCCAACCATTAAACAGAAATCCTCTCTTGCTAGGAGAGGACGGTGCACCTTTGTTCAAGACTTAAAGGCAACACTTAAGGGAACAACCTCTACCATCTCTACAGGCAGGTAGGAGTGAATTCCATCTTGCAAGATCAAGTAGGAGTGAACAACCCCAACTATTTACTCGGTCTTATTCCCAAAATGGTAGGCTTATTGAGTCGACGATGTTGAGCCACTCTCACCCATGCAAATCAAAGGATAATCTCGAATAAACAGGAGTTCATAGTTAGCTGAAGATTAAGATCGAGTTACCTAGGTCATCGCATGAAATAGTCAGTTTCAGAGTAAACGACGTTATAAAGGAAAGATACTTATTTCTAATTCCTGGTCTTATGCAAACTCATTGCATAGGACACCCCCACTCGCATCTCTTTACATGAACGATTTAGGATCACATCGTTTGTATTAAATACAAAGTGGGTCGTGTCTCATAGTATCCCTAGGATAAGGCACCCAACCTCTCTATCCTTATACTATAGACCGTTTTGGCTATTACTTGAACTTGATTCACTTTTATGTCTACACATAAAGTTCAAGTGTTTATTTTATAGCCATGGATTCTAGTTTATTGGATTTGGGTTAATTAATGCAGAATTAAACAACCATTCAATAACCACTTATTGAATAACCTCAATAACGCTTTATCGATTATAATTAACTTTGTTATATTTACTATCCACAAGTTTTAGGACAAAACCTAACAGTGTGAAGGGTTGCCTGGTGTGCCTCAATCTATCACGTTTGGAGGCAGAGAAACCTGAGTCTTCATGATTAGACCGCAAGCGCACGGGTCGTCACAAGTAATATAAAACGGTAGGTAATACCGAGTATCGAATCCACAGGGAGGCGAAGCGAAAATTAAGCAAAAATAAAATCTCTTGAGCACTAAGAATACTTGGGCGAAATAATATTTAGGGAACAACTCATTCAATAAAAAGGATTAAAAATTCGAAGCTATTAAAGAAAATAATTTGATCAATCGAGAAAAATAAAATATGGAGAAAGAGTTTTCTTTATATGGGAAGAGGGGTCTTGAAAATCAATTATTAGCTAAACAATTGTTATAATTATCCTATCTCATTGCCCAACTAATTATAATCCTAGAATCTCCGTTAATCACATAGGTTCTCCTGTCGGTTTTCTCTAATTGTAATTAATTCATTTTAACAACCTAACTGTCCTTAGCGCCATTAAAAATCATTAATTATTATGCTCTGATTCATTTTAGGAATCTAAGTTTAATCAACTAATCTCGGTGTCACGACGGGCAATTAAACTAGTTGCATGGATTACGATCTATCCTAATTTCTCTCCGTCGAGTTTCCATTAAGAATCAGATCATTACACAATTGGCCAGATTGAATAAAGCATTAAGCACATCCATACAAATAATTAGGACAAGAGCAAGAGACAAGAAATTATAACAACATATAAACTATAATTTCATTTCAAGACCCCAAATTGGGGTTTAGCTACAAATGGCTAAAATATCCACAACATTTACAATGACAAGCATAATTAAGAGCATAAAAGGAAAGGAATTGACCGTTGAAAAACCCCTTCGTTGACGCTTGGAGTCTCGCCGAACACTCATTGAGCCTCCTAAGATGCTCCACAAAATTTCTCAAAATATTTCCCACTAAGAAATCTCTCAAGAAGGCTAGAAAGCCTTGAGAGAGGCTCCAAAGGAGCCAAAGGAGGGAGGAAAGAAAGGAAAGAATGGATTGATTGATGCATAAATGAGGCACCAAGAGGTGCCTTTTATGGGCTCGGATTGGAGGTAGCGTCGCAATGCTACATTGCACATAGCAGCGCGTCTTGTTGCCCAAGAAATGGGCAGCGTCGCGACACTGACCCAATTTCCAAAATTTCCAGATTCGGTTTGGGCTAATTTTTGGGCTTTCTCTTTACTTCTTTTTTGGCTTTTCCATCATGATTGGCCTCATTGGATTCCCTTTTGATCCAAGCTTGGATTTGGGCTTCATTAGCTACATTATGAGCATTTTTTCTCCCAAAATCCACAACTTTGCTCCTAAGGACCAAATAACAGAATACATTAAATATTTTCATTAAAAACACGATTAAAGCACATAAAAGCCTAATAAATTGGGACTAAATTAGCGACATTTTTGCTCGCTATCACACCCCCAAACTTAAGCTTTTGCTAGTCCCGAGCAAAATAACTTCTAAAGATGCATGAAATAGAATCACTCAAGCCTCAATGATTTTGGAATTCTTAGGATAGAATGCAAAACATGCAAGTGGAATAAGCAAGCACCGCATACTCTTGGAAGAAATCTTAAACTAGTTTGAACTTAAGATTAATGAATAGCATGCTCAAGACTTATCTATTGATTCTTTTACTAACCTAGATTAGTCTTATGGCTTTCTCCATTTGTTTTCCCCCTACACTAGCTAAGAGCCCCTAATAGGTCGGAGTTCTTCTATCATGCAAAAAAAAAAGAAACTAGGGTGCCTGAATTTTTTCTTCTTTTTCATGGGGGAGCAAAACTCACAAATGATTTTTCTCTTTTCTTTTTCTTTTTCTACTCCCCCAAACTTGCATTTTGATTTCTAATGGTACTAGCTTTCACACTACGGTGCAGGGACCCTTAACCCGAATTTTATTCTCTGGTTGGCCTAACTGATCACACTGCAGGTAGCTCTTTTTACCCCTAGGCTTTTTTCTTTTGTGCAAGCAAAAATTTTCTTTTTCAACAGATTTTTCTTTTCTCTCATTTTCTTTTGTTGCTTTTGCTTTTCTCTCAGCAGGTGTTGCAATTCTGGAGTGGTTAAAAATATGAGATAAATTGACTCGAAAATACTGTGCAAGTATACACAATCTAGCAACAAGTGATAAGTATTTATCGTATCCACAGGGTCTTGAAATGCCTACCTCTATTGATTTAATTTTCCTTTTTAGTGATTTCAAATGGTTGGTTAAATTGATTGAGTTTTTAAAATGCTGAAACAAAAGATATGCGGAAGCAGTAAGTGATTACGACTAGAGAAAACACAATGGAAACAGACACAAATTAAGACTTCTGTAATTGTTATAAAGATGCTCCAACAATTCTTTTGATCCGTCAATCTCCTGCAGTATTATCAGTGGGATCCTCCCGGAACTCCAGATATTTTGGAATATGTTTCAAAACCAATGAAGCTGTACCGATCAAGCACTAGGCAACTGGCTATCCCTAACTCAGTCACTGGCGTTCACCAATACACAATGATCTAGCGTGAATTATCGCCACACAACTCCTAAATCATCCCTGAAACTAGGAGAAGCTATACATACCGGCTAGCTAGGCGGGCACATAATGAAAATAAAGATCAACAATAATTCAAGATGATCATGATCAAATAGAATTTCCAGATTTATAAATATAACAATCACATAATTCTTAACCTATGCCTACAAAGCAATTAGTTCATGATTGAAGACATAAAATACGTTACAATCTCGATAAGCACATCCATAAAGCGAAATAAACAAGAAGTACTAATCCTTTTCAGCAAATGGGGATGAAACGGCTGCTCCAAACCACCAAGAACATGGAAGAACTTTGTCTCCTTGAGTGGAATCGCAAATGGTCTTCTTAGATCTCCATTCTGCCATCAATTCGGCCTCCGGCCGATTGATTCGGTCTCCAAATCGTGAATCCTTTATCTTTGACGGCTCCTCCTTTTATAAGATGAGAATTAGGTTAAATTGGACACATGGCAGGCTCTCCTCACTCCTTTATCCCGAAAATAACTCAATAGAAGTCGGTTTGTCAACTTGGCTAACGAGCTGTGATGTGGCAGTTTTGCTCCCAGTTTTGCTGCAGCACAGAATTTGCTCCCTCACGTCGCTCAACAGTATTTTCTGCACAAAATAACTTTCAAAGCCTCCATTCTCCCAAATGGGTCAAAACATATAATATATATCTAAAACCAACCCTATTATGCACAAAAGACACACAAATCCCTATAGAATTAAGGCCTAAATAACTACCTTTCGAACAGTTATCACACCCCCAAACTTGAACTATTGCGCGTCCCGAGCAATACTAACTCACCTTCCCTTGAAAATTCAAAACATTAGTCATAGCACAACTCAATCAAAACAGATATTCCAACACTACCTTCAACCTTTACCTGAGCATCCTGCAAAACCAAGCACTGTTGCAGCAAAAGAATTCTTTCAGCATTAAACAAATAATCACCACCTTTAACTCAATCCTAAGAACTTACCACAACCTAGCTCTATTATCAGACATATTTAAACACATTTTTAAGGGGTTTATATTTTTGTTCTTCAGACTTAAAGCAGCCCTACAGTCATAAGCTCTTAAGCATGAGATGACCCACTTTATGGTGCAGTATACCCTTGCCTCAAACTTATCACCAATTAGGCTAAATACTCATTGTTAAACCCAAAAATCCTTAGTTATTCTATCCCTTGCTTCTCATAATGGTGACATTTTATGATGAAGCTCACCTAAGCCCTGGGAGACAGAAAACTGCTAGATTATCATTCATCCTTCAAAACTTTTGCTCTATGAATTTTCTCAGCAAAATTTTCAACAATCAACTTTTTTCAGCAAATAATTTTTCTCAATTTTCCAATATTTTCTAGGTCATCTTTTGACGCGAAGACAAACTGTGGGTATCACAAATGTCCCCGGTTACTCAACAACCTAGCAAATTTTTAAATGAAGGAGAGGAATGCTCGAGCAAAACAATTGGAGTAGCAAAAAGTCCCCCAAACTTAAATTATTCACTGTCCTCAATGAATTAGCAACATGATAAGTATACCCCCAAACTTAATTTTTTCTATCTGAATTTTAAACTAAGCGTGGGACTAAGATTAAGCTTAAGGTGGATCAAATAAGACAATGCTACCTCAGAACTTTTGCTGCAGTCATGACTAGGCTAGAAGGAATGCTCAAGCAAAAGGTTTCTGGAGATCAGAACATCTTGGTCTAATTAAGCTAATTCAGTCCATGCTTCAAAAATTCAGAAGAAAATTAAGTTAGATACTCAGATGTGCCAAACAAAACAGTATTTGATTTCATTAAAGATCAAGATCACAGATCAACATAATCATTTCAGAGATAGATTTTAAACCAGCAGATAAAAACAAAGAAATAGAACATAACATAAGCAAAAAGAACAAAACACATGCAAGGCGAGCATAAAAAATCATTCATCAAAATATTTGCTCGCAGAAACTAAAACTTCCCTTTAATTTTTCATCATGTTCAGGCTCTGGGTTTTCTTCTTCCTCTCAAATGATGGGTGGGGATGGAATGCATAGGTTCACAAGATCGTCAATGAAAATTAGGAAGACTTGATATGACTTAGAAAAATTGACTTGCATAGCCCTCCTTAGTGTGGTGTCCCTTCAACGATCATAGCTCTAGTAGGTTTGAAGTTGTCTCTCAGTGAATTCTAGCCTACTGAGAACCATCTCAAGCTGCTCCAGCACTCTATGGACACCGCACAACAAACCACCATGGCACACCTCACCTTTTTTAAGTATAGCAAGATTGGCAATGTCAATAATCCCCTTGTCAAACAAGTTTATATCATTGGAGCTCTCTAGGACTCTGAACCTTCAAGTGTACTCGATCACGGGGGATAGTAGAGGCGTACGTTGTAGCCAATAATCTCTGCTTGACAAAGCTGAGCCAAGTGTTAGCCTCACACTTCAGGTATGCTGGCTGGAATGCTCTTGCCTTCGTCCTAGACAACCCCCATTGGGCATTTAGTTGCTCATTTGAGAAAACAATTAATATTTCATTGAAAACAGTGTGGGGGAAAGTCTGGCAAATTAAACAGAGAATTAATCACTACATGACTCCAGTCGACAACAACTCTACGAACAATAATCAAGAATTCTTCATTTTCATCGATGTTGGCATAGAAATCCCATTCTAGTTGATCAACAGTGGGCTCCGGCTTTGCGCACAACAGTTTCCAACCGTGATTAGTAATGTTCGCTCAAGGAAAATGTGTGAGCTCTTTGCCACCATCGAAGTCGCGCTCCATTAAGAACATCTCGCTTCAGGACTTCTTGATATTTTTGTCTTGCCTCTTCATGGATAAATCTCTGGTACCAAAATCTTTCATCAAGCTCAACTTCTTCACTTAGTTCCATCTCAGTCTCAACAGTCTCAACATTTTTTTCCTTGCTTGTGTTTTTTTCCTCAATAATAATACACACAGAAAAAAAAAAATCACATTAGTAGTAATAAAAGATGAGAGTGAAAAATGTACCTGATGGGATTGTATAAATAGGGCACTAACTCAAAGATCTTCAACAAATAATTAGCCCCTAATTATCTCTTAATTAATTTAAGTTACCGTTTTAACTTCATGGATTCATAGAAAATTTTTATCATCTATCAAACGGTAAGATCTTCTATTTACTATTTTCCCTTTGTGTGCAACAACCATAACGCCATCTTCCTTCTGTTCAACACATGACATCTTTGTTAATTAACTGCATGCCCACTTTATTATCCTGCTAACAACAATAAAATCTCAATGATAAAATTAGAATCTTATCTCACAAAAAATCTTAACCGAATAAAATCTCTGATCTTCTCAACAAAACAATGAAATCAAATCTTTTTTTTTTAAATAACATCCACTAGATATATTATTTTCAATCTGGAAAAATCTTCGATTTAAATCTTCAAAATAAAATCTAAACTAACCAACAAAATAAAAATAAAATAAATAATAAATAATAAATAAATAAATAAAATCTAATCAAATCAGAATCATATCAAATCAAAATAATAACAAAACAAAAAATAAATAAATAAAAAAAAACGTAATCCAAGAATGGGAGCTTCTGATTAGAATGCTGAAATTTTGCTACCTCAAAATCTGCGCTCCCTAAATCTGCCTGCAACTTCAAAGAAGAATACTTCAGAATTAAATCAGGAAGATATATTATTAAAAATTTGATCTAAAGAGAAATTAAAAATTCAAACTGAAATTAAATCTAAACAGAAATCAAATTTACTTTAGACTCACAGCCATCATCAACACATTGTCTAACCATAGATTCATCATTTGATAAATAAAACTTTACCTCACGGAAAAATTCTTTCATTTGTTCTTTTGATAAACCAGGAGGCAAATTTCCAAAATCAAGGTAATTGGAAAAGTCATCATACCAAGGTGTTTTCACTGCCTTAATATGAGCTACAGTAAATAACCACTCATCAAGGAAGGATTTCCTAATCTCAGGTTGCTGGAGCAATGTCATTGAATTACAAGGTTCAATAGGCTTGGATTTCTTATCTATTGGCTCTAAGGATTTAAAACTCCTCTTAAAACTAGAAATCTCACCTACATCTTTATGCTCACACTCCAATCCACCTATTTCCAAATCCTCAATTTGGATTTCTCCAAATTTTTGGGTATGGTACTTCATCAATTCCTTCTCAAAGTCGTCCTCAGCAATCTCATCCAACACCTGAATGAATGAGCAATCCTCAAAATCATTAGGATATTTCATTGCATCAAACATATGAAACTTCACCTTTTGGTCATGCACCCTCGTTGTAAACTCCCCTTCTTGGACATCCATCAATGATCTACCAGTTGCTAAAAATGGACTACCATCTTGGTTCTTAGACTTCTGCCTTTGTGGAAAAGGTAAGGGTAGGTCATAGGGTGGGGGCGGTACATAAGATGGGGGTTCTACATTTGGAACAAAACTAATTGCTCCAGCATCTTTGCTGCTGCCTCCATCATATTGACCAGACCCCAATTCTTTTTCGACAACATTACTATCACTACTCTTTTCTACTTCCTGGGGTTTACTAGGTTTTTTTCTATCTTCTAGTGGCTTATCACTCCCTAAAGTCATTGCCTGCACCTGCTTCTTACCTTCCCTTATAGGGTGTTCAATATCTAAAGGAATGTTCCCTTGAGGTCGTGCCTTCAGCTCATTAGCTAGCTGACCCACTTGCAACTCTAGGACTCTCAATGAAGCTTGCTGACTTAGGATTATGACATCATTACGAGCCATATAATCCTTCATCATTGACTCCAGAGAATTACACGAATTTTGCTGGGGCAAAGCCTGCTTATTTTGCTGGGGCAATTCCTGTGATTTAGCAAATCCGAACTGGTTCACTGCCTTTTGCTGGGGCAATTAGATTTTTTTTTTTGAAAATCTAATCCGAAGTGGATCGCTCACACACCAAAGTCACACCTACAAAAGAAAAAGAAACAGTCAAAAAGTTCACGCACCAAATCACCAAAAATATAAAAAAAAAATCAATCAAATAAAACAATTTCAAGTCCCCGGCAACGGCGCCAAAAACTTGTTGCAATTCTAGAGTGGTTAAAAATATTAGATAAATTGACTCGAAAATACTGTGCAAGTATACACAATCTAGCAGCAAGTGATAAGTATTTATCGTATCCACAGGGTCTTGAAATGCCTACCTCTATTGATTTAATTTGCCTTTTTAGTGATTTCAAATGGTTGGTTAAATTGATTGGGTTTTTAAAATGCTGAAACAAAAGATATGCGGAAGCAGTAAGTGATTACGACTAGAGAAAACAGAATGGAAACAGACACAGATTAAGACTTCTGTAATTTTTATAAAGATGCTCCAACAATTCTTTTGATCCGTCAATCTCCTGCAGTATTATCAGTGGGATCCTCTCGGAACTCCGGATTTTTTGGAATATGTTTCAAAACCAATGAAGCTCTACCGATCAAGCACTAGGCAACTGGCTATCCCTAACTCAGTCACTGGCGTTCACCAATACACAATGATCTAGCGTGAATTATCACCACACAACTCCTAAATCATCCCTGAAACTAGGAGAAGCTATACATACCGCCTAGCTAGGCGGGCACATAATGAAAATAAAGATCAACAATAATTCAAGATGATCATGATCAAATAGAATTTCCAGATTTATAAATATAACAATCACATAATTGTTAACCTATGCCTACAAAGTAATTAGTTCATGATTGAAGACATAAAATACGTTACAATCTCGATAAGCACATCCATAAAGCGAAATAAACAAGAAGTACTAATCCTTTTCAGCAAATGGGGATGAAACGGCTGCTCCAAACCACCAAGAACATGGAAGAACTCCGTCTCCTTGAGTGGAATCGCAAATGGTCTTCTTAGATCTCCATTCCGCCGTCAATTCGGCCTCCGGTCGATTGATTCGGTCTCCAAATCGTGAATCCTTTATCTTTGACGGCTCCTCCTTTTATAAGATGAGAATTAGGTTAAATTGGACACATGGCAGGCTCTCCTCACTCCTTTATCCCGAAAATAACTCAATAGAAGTCGGTTTGTCAACTTGGCTAACGAGCTGCGATGTGGCAGTTTTGCTCCCAGTTTTGCTGCAGCACAGAATTCTCTCCCTCACGGCGCTCATCAGTAATTTCGGCACAAAATAACTTTCAAAGCCTCCATTCTTCCAAATGGGTTAAAACATATAATATATATCTAAAACCAACCCTATTATGCACAAAAGACACACAAATCCCTATAGAATTAAGGCCTAAATAACTACCTTTAGAACAGTTATCAGCAGGCATAACATTTTTTTCTACCTAGCTCTTTAGAACAATCAAGCATGAACTTCCTAATATTAGAAACTAAGCCTAACGAGGTGACAACAAACTTTAAAAACCATAATAAGAATCTAGATTTTCAAAGACGTCATTAGATAAGGCTATTGCATGCTTTAGACATCAAAACTAACTATCAAAAAATTTTAAAATTTCACAATTTCTGCCGTGCTCCCAGATTCCACAACATATAAACCATTTTCTCCCAAAATTTCTAAAATCACATCCTTGGCTATCATAGCTATCTATTCATGCATCCAACAAAATTTAAATATGCTCAACACAGCGAAAGCCCCCCCCCCCCCAAACTTAAACTAAACATTGTCCTAAATATTTTAGAAAAAGCAAAGCATAAATAGGGATACTGAGACTTCCCTAAGCTAGGAGCGCTTCATCCTCTTCCTTTGGATCCAGAAAAGTGGGATTTTTTGAATTTTGGGATTTGCTAAGGTGATCCTGCAAAACAAAATTGGATCACAGAGCAAAGAAAATTATTTACCGCAAAAACAACTACCTAAGCTGTAATCCTTGGGTTGCCTCCCAAGCAGCGCTTTCTTTAACGTCTTTAGCTAGACGAGGCTCGGCACGCTTATGAAGGCTCGAAATAAAAATTTTCATCATCCTCCGAGCCCTGCAAGAAATCACGCACCGAATTGCATTCTACAAACAAGGGGAGAAAAAAAACTTTCCCCTGGCCCATCTTCACTAAAGAGATCATCATAATAACATTTCAAAAAATAATCAGCTGCATCAAATCTCTTTTCTAAATCTCTATTCACAAAGCAATTGTTAACAGAGTCATCAAGCGTTATGATATCAACTGGTCTAGGATCTAAAGGTGGCCTATCAATCATGCCAGTCCATTCATCAGAAAAAATATTTTCATGCTCAGAAGATTCCTCAGACTCAATATTAAAAAATGATTCAACCAAGCTATCATATGACTCATCATCAGAAGAACTAAAGAATTCAAGAATTTCAGGATCAGATTCTATACTATGCATAGATTCGAGTTCCTCTGGGTCAGATTCTATGCTATATACATCATCAGGACATGAATCAAAAGTATTAACATTTTCAGGGTTCATGCATTCAGGAATGTCAAGATCAGACTCAATAGATTCAGTGTAATCATGATCAGATTCAAAATTATTTATCAAGCAATCTTTCTTATGCAATTCATGTTCATCCTCAATGTCAGGAAAATCAATATCATCATCAAAATCATTGATTTCAGGTAAATCTAATTCATTCTCAAAAGAAGCTAAATCATCAACTACAGATCTTTCATTTGCAGGCAATTCTAAATCATTCTCAAAGTCAGACAATTCTAGATCATTCTCAAACAGAGGGTCATCTAAATATGCATAATGATCAAAATCTCCATCATTCATAAGCACTTTCCCTAAGCCTAGGCCAAGATTATACTCTACCTCTTCATCATCGTCAGTCAAGTATTCAGGACCAACAGAAAAACATGTATGCAAACTACAAATAGATTCATCCTGGCCAAAAATACTAAACACGACTTTTTCATCATCAATGTTCAAGGTAAGTTTACCTGTATGCACACTAATCTCAGCCTTACCAGTCGCTAAGAAGGGTCTGCCTAGAATAATGGGTACTTCTTTGTCCTCCTGCATGTCGAGTACCACAAAGTCTACGGGGAAGATAAATTTGTTGACTTTCACCAGCACCTCCTCCACAACACTCATCGGGTGGGTAATCGATCTATCAGCAAGCTGGAGAGTGACGTCGGTGTCCTTCATTCCTGTTAAACCAATCTTCTTGTAAACAGAATAAGGCATTAAATTAATTCTAGCACCTAAATCACACAAAGCCCTATTGAAAGATACTTCTCCTATAGTGTAGGGAATAGTATAACTCCCTGGATCTTTCTGTTTATAAGGCATCTTCCCAGAAACAATGGTACTACTACTCTCAGACAATTTAAAATTTTCTTTTTTCAAACTTTTCTTCCTAGAAAGCATTTCTTTCATGAATTTCCCATAATTAGGCATGTTATAAAAGGCAACTACTAAGGGAATATTCACAGATAACTTCTTAAATATTTCTAGGAACTTTTGAAACGGCTCATCTAATTTAACATTTTTAAAGTGCTGAGGAAAAGGTAACTCCCTGTAGTCAAAGGTCGGACATTCGCCCCTCCGCTTGTGCGGGCTAATGTGCGAGCCTTTTTCATGATGGTTGCATGGAACCACTTCTTCCTCGTTCAATTTCTCTCTATGTCTGTCATCTTGCCTTTCGTCTTCTTTTCTTCCTGCAAAATTGTTAGAAAAATCACAATTCAAATCAATAGAGTTAGGAGGATGTTGGGACCTTTCAGAGGAGGTTTTTTGTGCCTCAGCCCTTTCATCTTCATCCTTGCTTTTTTCTTATTCCATCTCCTTTTCTGAATTGGTCTTCAGCTGTCTACCACTTCTCAGTGTCACCATCTTGCACTGCTCTCTTGGGTTAGGTTCAGTATCACTTGGAAATTTTCCCTTTTGAAGGGCATTCACTGCTGAAGCGGTCTGTCCTATTTGAACTTCCATGTTTTTCAGAGCTGTGTCGTGGTTATTAACTGCCGTCTGGAGATTCACGTTCAACACTCTTTGTTCTTTAATAAACAGAGCCACCATCTCCTCCAGGTTATTCTTCTTTTCAGGCGCACTGGATGATGCAAAACCTGGCGGCGGCTGCAAAACATTCTTCGTATTTGAATATGAGAAGTTCTCGTGATTGCGTAGACTGGGGTGGTAGAAGTTCGGTACTCCTTGAGCAAATGGTCTGTTTCCTACGTACTGAACTTCTTCCACATCTTGACCATCCTTCTTTGAATTACCTTCCGCTAAGGTGGAAATGGATTTGACCACCTCAGATGAAGTCAGCTTGTTCAGCGCATTGGTCAGAGATGCCAAGGCCTTCAATGAACTTGACTCATCCAATTCATAAATTCCAGCCTTCTTAGAAATTGCTCCCCTCTCGGTCAGCCGCTGATAACTGGTTGCCGCCATTTCCTCAAGCAGATCCTTGGCTTCGGTCACTGTTTTGGAAAGAAAACTTCCTCCTGCTGATGTGTCTAGGACTGTCTTGGTGGAGGGATTCAATCCATTGTAAAATAACTGCACTTGGAGCCAGTCAGGATATCCATGTTGGGGGCACCGCCTAAGCATTTCCTTGTATCTCTCCCAAGCCTCGTACAATTGCTCCTCTTCAAGCTACCTAAATGTTTCGATCTCAGTCCGGAGCTTGGTAGTTTTGGCAAGTAGGAAAATTTTCGTCAGAAAAGCCTGGGCAAGCTCGTCCCATGTACTTATGTTGCCCGTCTCGACTGATTCGAGCCAATCCTTTGCTTTGTCTTGTAGAGAAAATGGAAACAGCCTCAATCTTATAGCATCTGCTGGCACTCCGTACATCTTCACCGTCCCACATATTTCCAAGAATGATCGCAGATGTGAGTGGGGGTCCTCAGAAGGATGTCCCTTAAAAGAGTTAATGCGCGCCATCTGAATCAATCTTGTCTTTAACTCAAAATTAGTGGCTTGGATTGGGGCATAGACAATTCCAGAATTCTCGGTGGGAAGAACTGGCTATAAGAAGTCTTTGATTGCCTTGGGAGCTTCCTCTTGATGGGCCATTGCTTTTGCTAATCTTTTCTCTTTCTGAATAGTTCTAAGAGTCCTGTCAATTTAAAGATCTAGTGGAAACAAATTAACCACCTTGTTCCTTCGCATACAATGCTCCCAGTCAATCAAAAGAACCAAACAAAAACAAAAATAAAATAAAATAAAATTTACAAAATAATGAAAGAAAAATATTTACACCTAAATTACTATTTATCCCTTTCTTTTTTATGTCAAAAAAATTAATTTGCTTAAAAATCAAGCTCTTCCCGACAACGACGCCAAAAACTTGTTGTTATACGACGTTGATCGCGATTAGACTGCAAGCGCATGGGTCGTCACAAGTAATATAAAATGGTAGGTAATACCGAGTATCGAATCCACAGGGAGGCGAAGCGAAAATTAAGCAAAAATAAAATCTCTTGAGCACTAAGAATACTTGGGCGAAATAATATTTAGGGAACAACTCATGCAATAAAAAGGATTAAAAAATCGAAGCAATTATAGAAAATAATTTGATCAATCGAGAAAAATAAAATATGGAGAAAAAGTTTTCTTTAAATGGTAAGAGGGGTCTTGAAAATCAATTATTAGCTACACAATTGTTATAATTATCCCATCTCATTGCCCAACTAATTATAATCCTAGAATCTCCGTTAATCACATTGGTTCTCCTGTCGGTTTCCCATAATTGTAATTAATTCATTTTAACAACCTAAGTGTCCTTAGCGCCATTAAAAATCATTAATTATTACGCTCTGATTCATTTTAGGAATCTAAGTTTAATCAACTAATCCCGGTGTCACGACGGGCAATTAAACTAGTTGCATGGATTACGATCTATCCTAATTTCTCTCCGTCGAGTTTCCATTAAGAATCTGATCATTACACAATTGGCCAAACTGAATAAAGCATTAAGCACATCCATACAAATAATTAGGACAAGGGCAAGAGACAAGAAATTATAACACCATTTAAACTATAATTTCATTTCAAGACCCCAAATTGGGGTTTAGCTACACATGGCTAAAATATCCACAACATTTACAATGACAAGCATAATTAAGAGCATAAAAGGAAAGGAATTGACCATCGAATAACCTCTTCGCTGACGCTCGGAGTCCCGCCGAACACTCCTTGAGCTTCCTAAGATGCTCCACAAAATTCCCCAAAATATTTCCCACTAAGAAATCTCTCAAAAAGGCTAGAAAGCCTTGAGAGAGGCTCCAAAGGAGCCAAAGGAGGGAGGAAAGGAAGGAAAGAATGGATTGATTGATGCATAAATGAGGCACCAAGAGGTGCCTTTTATAGGCCCAGATTGGAGGTAGCGTCGCAACGCTACATTGCACAGCGTCGCGACGCTGCTATGCACGCGACTTGTTGCCCAAGAAATGGGCAGCGTCTCGACGCTGACCCAATTTCTAGAATTTCCAGCTTCGATTTGGGCTAATTTTTGGGCCTTCTCTTTACTTCTTTTTGGGCTTTTCCATCATGATTGGCCTCATTAGATTCTCTTTTGATCCAAGCTTGGATTCGGGCTTCATTAGCTTCATTATGGGCATTTTTTCTCCCAAAATCCACAACTTTGCTCCTAAGGACCAAATAATAGAATACATTAAATATTTTCATTAAAAACACGATTAAAGCATAGAAAAGCCTAATAAATTGGGATTAAAATAGCGACATTTTTGCTTGCTATCAACCTCGCTCTCCCCAGACTATCTTGCATGTAGTTCAAGTTGATATGTCTGACCGTTTTGCTTCCTGGTTAGGTGGTCTATCCTCTCCCCTGCCTAGGGCATCTCCCTAGAGCCTTTTTCCTTGATGGGTTGGGGTTTTCTTTCTTTGTTGCTTGGTTCGGCTTGTGAGCTTTGTTTCTTGTTCCCTATTTGGTTTGTGTGTATTCTTTTGTTCCATTGGCTTGGGGTGTGAGCTTTAATTTTTTTTTCCCTGACCTCAGATTGTGAGGTCCTCATTTTTTGCTCTATTATATATTTACCTTTGAAAAAAAAAAGAAAAAAGAAAGAATATAACTACCCTTGTGAGTGAGTTGCTACAATAGAAGGGCAATACATGTTGATTTCCCACTTAGGTTCATGAGTATGCCCCATCCAACCCATGTTACCTAATCATAGTGAAAGACAACATTGTATATTGTTCTAAGAAATAAACCCTCATTGAAGGCACCCATATGTGATATAGGAGAGGTCTTTAGTTCTGGATATCTTAAAAGCCATAAGATTGGTTTGTAGTGATGAAACACTATGAAAATATGATGGATCAGGAAGAAAAGGTCCAGGACATTTTGTTGACTCGTTTGATAATTTACAGAGCCATTAAGTAATACAAATTTTCAAAAAACATAAAACTCGAGAAGTGTGTTGCTTATAGAATGATTTTAAAGTTCATAAGGATGAGGTGAGAAGTATAATCATTCTTTTTCCACTCAAATTTTTGGTAGAAACACTCAAGATTGCAACATAAATGATGTACCATATAAAGCAACAACTAAATCTCTGACAATTTAAGACTAAGCAAAAGCTTAACACTAGGTTTGCATTTAGGGAAGTCCAACTAATACTTGTAGTGATTATTGGATCAGATTGAATACAGGGAGTTGTTGGGTTTTATGCCCTAAAACTCGTAGATAGTAAACGAAACAAATTAATTAATCTCAATAAAGCGTTACTTGAGTGATTCAGTAATTTGGTATTGAATAATCGAGTTTGCATTAATTAACCATAAATCCAATAAACTAAGGTCCAAGGTTGTTTAAATGAAACTTGGACTAGTATGTCGGGACATACAGGGATCGGTGTTCAAGTAACAACCTAAATGGTCTATAGTGAAGGAATGAAAATCCTTTGCCAGTGGAAACTTATCAGACCGTCTCACATTGAATTTTGTTTAGGAAAAATCAATACATTGGCAAAGTTATATTAAGATTGTTTCTAAAAATTAAAACCTAGATTAAGGATGCATATTACAAATTCAAAACGATTTAGAATTTGAGGAACTTACCTGTTGTAGAACCAATTCCACAACACTATGCTCCTCTACGAACAGTTCATCACATACCTCTCCAACAAACACTATCATCAAAGAGCACCCGCTATCATTTGGATTACTGAAGTAGAGATTGTGGGATCTCGTTCTTGAAATGGGAATAAATTTTTCAGCAAGAAGCTTATTGTATTTTTTCTTGAGAGAAATCTTGAGAGAGAGATCTTGATTTTTTTCTATCTGCAAAACAGAAAAAGCAACTACTACAGCAACTTACAGCCTGCAGATCACGTTTGGAGAGGGAAGTTACAATCGTGTAACTCCCCATGAGGTGTCGACTTCCCATTGCTTGGGTTTTTAATTATTATCAAATAATAATTAAAATAAAAACTATATATTATACAATTAATTAATACAACTAAACAAACTTTAATTACATTAATTATATCATATAGATATTTTTTTTTGAAACAATTATATCATATAGTTTTAATTCAACTAAATCATATTTAATTGAATAAATTAAGTCAACCAATTAATTCATAATTAATTGTTCCCCACATTAATTAAATATCATATACTTTATTAATATTACATTTGAATCATATTCAAATGTCTCTCTTTTTTAACCTATAGTTTTAATGTGCATCAAATGTACATTAAATATAAACTATAGTATTAATTTAATTAAATCATATTTAATCAAATTAAATTAAACTAATTAACTAACTCTTTAATTAAATATCAAATATTTAATTAATTATCTATTTGAATCAAATTCAAATAATTCTCTCATATACTATAGTTCTAATATGAATCTCTATTCATATTATTTTAACCTATAGTTTAATATGAATCTAATTCATATTCAATATTTGAACTCTTTCAAATATTTAATTCTCTCATTAATTAATTTTAAATCACATTCAAAACTAATTTTATACTATAAAGTTTAATTCACCAATTAAACTTATATTATAATGTATCTTCATACATTATATTAATTTTATCAAATACAATAAAATTTCATTAACGAATTTGAACACACTTCAAATTCTATTAAAGACTATTTAATCTCAGAATCCTTTACGAGCTTGTAGGTGGACCTAATGGACCTACAAATCAGAAGTTCAAACGATACGAGACTGAGTGGCTAAACTCATTAACCAAGTTAGTCAAAATTCGTTAACTGTGGGTCACTCCACTAAAGACCCACAGCTGCACTCTTCTCACTGTAGAATATTTATGTGTCCACGGATATTGACCAATAACGGTAAGTCAATCCTTCATGAGTGTTTGTAATGCCAGCTGGGTCATATTACCGTTTTACCCTTGGGTTACCTCTGGATCCTTAAGTACCATAGATTCATATAATAAACAATTTGTTTATGGTCCTACCAATAAACAGTAGTTCCTCTCGGGCCAGGTGATAAGGGTAAAAAATATACATATTTTCCCTTATATTTAGCTAATAATCTTGTCAAAACTATATGTTTTAGATCAATTTTACTGTTCCCGAGCTCAAAATATGTTAAAGTTGATAAGTTAGGGTGTTGAGAGTCACTTTTGTCAAATTATGCACATTTGTGCTTAAAAAGACTTAATTTTAAGAGAATTTGACTAAGTTTGTTGTTGTGCAGCAAAACAGAGGAAATACTGGAATTTACCTAGAACCGTATTTCTGGGAAGGCAAAATGAAATGTGATCGCATTTCTGGAAAAACTGAGGCAGTTCCGAGACGTCCGCGGGTCGTTTTGAACGAGATTTCTTCACACCTAACCGGCTGTTTTGACCCCGAAACCGATTGGGCTACCTACCAACACCTATTTCGCAGCTCCTCAACCAATTCCAACACTATATAAGCTCGAGATTCGAAGTCAAATTCAAGCAGAACTCATTTGGAAGAAGAGGGTGGTGACAGAACCCTAGTTGACGCCTATGAGTAGGGATGCCCGAGGTCCTTCTTAGATGACTAAATTCTAACCTTAGTTAGACGTCAAACCTTAGGGTTTGTAGGGATTTTCACCTATTCCCACTTGTAAAAGCAAGAGAGTAGAGTGTCTAAGCTAAAGGATTGGAATTCCCCAATTTCGTTAGCGGAAGCAATTAGACCGTTCGTAAATTAATTTTGTTTTGCAAAATACCAATACATTGGCAAAAGGTTAAGAGATGAGAAACATACCTTGACGACTCTGAATACTTTGGATAATTCTTGATTGCTCTGCAACTACGAAGAACACCAACATTTGATCTTCCCCGCTATAACTTTTAGATTAGGAACGTAGTTGTGGGACTACCTAATCTTGAATGGGAAAAACTCCAGAGAGAAAATTCTTCCTAGAGTTCTTGAGTTGAGAGAATATCAGAAGGCCTTATGGTGGCCATAAGTTGTAGTACCTAAACACTAGGGTTAGTGTTCTATATATAGGAGAAAGGTCATGAATAAAATATTCATTTAAAATCAATTATTTTCATAACTGATTTAATCTTTTCCATAATCAATCAATTCTATAACCAATCGATTCCATAATTGATTAATCTTTTCCATAAATGATTGATCACTTCCATAAGTGATTAATCATTTCCATAATTGATTAATTTTCAATTAATTAATTCTTTAATTAATTAATCACCAATTAAATATCATATATTTAATTTCAGACATTCTATTAGTTAATTAATTAATTACCAAATTAAATATCATATATTTCATTTCAGGCCATCAATTAATTAATTCTATAATATGAATCAAATTCATATTAAAATTTCAACTCCTTTAAATTCTCTTATATCCTATAAATTTTATATGAATCAAATTCATATTAATATTTGAACTTCTTCAAATATTTATTTCTCTCATAGACTATAGTTTAATTAAATCTCATTTAATTTAAACTAAATTGAATAATTAATTAATTCATAATTAATTAATTCATCTTCTAATTAAATACCATATATTTAATTAGACATATATTTGAACTCTTTCAAATATATCAATCTCTCAATATAATAAAGTTTAATCTCAGATTAGACTTTATATTTGAATGCATCACTATACATTATATTAATTTGTATCTCATACAATTAACTTAATTCCCAATATGAATTTGAACTATTCAAATTCTCTCAAGATATATTTGTTTCTAATTACTCTTTACGAGCTAGCAGGGGGACCTAATGGACCTACAGATCAGAAGCTCCAATGATATGAGGTTAATAGATTAAACTCATTAATCAGGTTAACCAATATTCATTAACTGTGGGTCATTCCACTAAAGACCCACAGCTTAACTCTTCTCACTGTAGAACATTTCTGTGTCCACGGATATAGACTTATACCGGTAAGTCAATCCTTCACGAGTGTCCATAACTACAGTAGGGTCAAATTATCGTTTTACCCCTGTGTTACATATGTCTCCTTAAGTACAGTGATCCTCTAATGAACAACCTGTTTATGGTCCAACCAATAAACAGAAAGTCCTTCTCAGGCCAGTGAGAGGGCGGGATCCCTTTGTTCAAGTCCTGGAGTCACCACTTAAGGAAACACTCATCTACTTCTCCTAGAAGTGGGAATGACTGAATTCCTTATTGTGTTGTCATGTCCCCAGCCTTCCACTCGGTCATGTCCCCAAAAAGGAAGGCATATTGAGTCGGCGTATTGGCCACTCTCACCCATGCTAATCAAAGGACAATCCCTCATGAGAAGGAGTTCATGACACACTCAGGATTAAGACTGAGTTACCTACGTCATCCTATTGAAACAATAACCTAACTAGTTAACGGTGTTATATCTAGTGGTTTACCATTTCATGGTCCGGTCATATTCAAACTCATTGCATAGTATACCCCCGCTCGAATGTCTACTACATGGACGCTTTGGATCAATACGTCTATATCAAATACAAAGCGGGTCGTATCACATAGTGTTACTAGGATAAGGTACCCAACCTTATCCTTGTACTATAGACCTTTTAGGTTGTTACTTGAACACCGATCCCCGTATGTCCCCACATACTAGTTCAAGTCACATGTAAACAACCTTGGATCTTAGTTTATTGGATTTGGGTCAAATTGTGCAGTATTTAACAATAACACTTTATTGTAGAAACTCAATAACACTTTATTGAAATAAGAACACAATTTGTTTACATTCACTATCTACGAGTTTTAGAGCATAAAACCCAACAAACTCCCACTTGAACTAAAACTCTAGTTTAATGGGATGTACAATAATCTATACAGCAGCAGGTGTATAAATACATGTATAAAACATATACAATGTACAAATACAATAAACTAGGGCATCACTGTACCCATTACATAATGGTATCACTATACCCATTACATTTCTCCCACTTGCCCTAGATTACACCTTTGCACATATCTCGTGGATTTAGACCTTCTAGATGACCCTCAAACACTTTAGTCGAGAGAATCTTTGTAAATGAATCAACAATATTTCATTCAATTTAATGTGTCTGCTTGTCTTAAGTTGCGATGTTCTTTTGAATTTGCCACAACACCACTATATCACTATAAAGTGTGATGGGCAAGTTCACATTTGGAACACATTCCAAATCAATCAAGAACTTTCTAAGCCATACAGTCTTTATCGTTGCTTCACAAGTAGCTATTTTTTCGGCCTATACGGTCAAGACTGTAATGATGCCAGACTATAGCTCCATCGTAAAGAGTGACCACAGACACTGATGTAGATTTCCTCAAATCCTTATCAATCTTAAAATCTGTGTCAGTGTATCCTGTAAGGATCAAATCCTTAGTACCATACACGAGCATATAGTTCCTTGTTCTCCTCGAATACTTGAGGATATTCTTAACGGTTTTCCAATGATTAAATCTTGGATTAGATTGATACTCACTGACAATCCCTATTGCATAGGGCATTCGTCTCATCTCCTCAAATTCTTGAGGTGTCTTAGGAAACGGTTTGTTAGACAAAAAGAATTCAACGCCTGAAAGGTAGTGAACCCTTCTTGGAATTCTGTATCTTATATCTAACTGACATCTTGTAGATACAAGTCACTTGAGACAAGGCTAGCTTTTTGTTAACGATTTCTAACGATTTGGATCCCAAGAACAAACTCGGCTTCTCCCAAATTTCCATTTGGAAATGAGCTGCTAGCTTCTTTAATGTCAGTAAGATAACCTACATCATTTCCAATGATTAGGATATCAATCATATACAACACTAAGTAAGCTACTGAACTATTGATGATTACTTGTAAACACAAGACTCATTAATGTTCTGATTAAAGCCAAAAGATTTGGTCACTATATCAAATCTTATATTTCAAGATAGTAATGCTTAGGTCAATCCATGAATGGATCACTTAAGGTTGCAAACCCTTTTGCTTTCGATCTTGCTGTATGAACCCTTCTGGTTAAGACCTTTAATGTCTCGTTTTCTCTTGTAAATCCACTTGTAACTAATAGGTGTTACCCATCAAGCAAATATACAAGATCCCAGATGGAAGTGAAATACAAAAGACTTCATTTCCAGGTTCATGACTTTAATCCATTAGTCCTTGTCAACATCATTCATTTTCTTTCTAAAAGATAATGAACCCACTATGCCATCATCAGGTATGATGACTTAGGCTTCAAACAAGCCCATGTAACGTTCAGGTTATCAAACAACCTTCCCACTACATTGAGGCAATCTCAACTATTGAGATGGATGTGACTAACTAGATGCACTGATCCATCAACAACTCTTGTTGAACAGTCAGCCTCATCAACAACTCTTGTGGATGTCACTGTAGCTTCATTAGTTAACTAACTTAAACCGACTTTACTCTTGTGTTTTATGATTTTTGATGTGGACTTCTTCTGAGAATTTAGCATTTGTCAATACAAATTCTTTATTCTCTTGTGAATTGAAGAAGTATTCACTTCTCATTTCCTTTGGGGTTGCCTACTACAGTATGCAATGCAGTCAACACTGCATGACCTCAATACGAGCCAGACAATTGAGCATAGCTCAACATGGAATGAACCATATCGAATAAGGTTCTATCTCTCCTAAATGAGATTTAGGGTGTGATCCCATGTACTATCAGATAGTCTTGGAATCTATAATCCCAATACTCAACACTTTGATCAGATCGAAGTGTTTTTATCATCTCGCCTAACAAGTTTTTAACTTCAGTCCTAAGCCCCTTCGAATATCTCAAGAGCTTCAGACTTAAGTTGCATTAGGTAAAGATACTCATACCTTTGAATAATCATCCAAAAGAGATGAATTATTCATGCCCTCCCACTGCTTTAACATATTGAACCACAAGGATCCAAATGTACAAGCTCCAAGGGCTCTTTGGCTCTTAGATCTTTTCCAGTAAAAGACCTATCAGTCATATTTCCCACACGGCATGACTTGCAAGGTAGTAGAGAGTAATCTTCTAACTCGCTTAGAAGTTCACTCTTGACCAATCTCCCAATCAAATTGAGATTAATATGGTCTACCTTAGAACCAAAGAAAGGTTTTTTCCTTTAGGAGAAATCTTTGGCCTCTTTTCACATTGAGTAATAGCAGTCTTAAACAACCCAGTGTTCATGGTTGCTTTACTATTGATTAGTCTTAAAACATTTAGGTTACTTTTCAGTAAAGCTAAACAAATGCCAACTCCCTTTCTTAAAACAAAAACGCGTTAGCAGAGAAAGGTAAAGAGTAACATTGTTCCAGCAAATAAGACACAGAAATCAAATTTCTTTTGATCTTAGGAATTACATACACATTATCTAATAATATGTATTTTCTCCCATTGAGAAAAATAACTTAATGTTCCCCACTGCTATAGCCAAAATAACCTCTCTAATTCTAACTTTGAGAGTTATTACACAAGTAGCTAGTTGTTGCCAGGAACTTATAACTTTAAAAGAAGAACACACGTGATTTGTAGCCCCTGAATCAAGTATTCAGGGAGAAACACTATTCTTCACTAATCACGTTTTCAAGACAAGTAAATGAAAATTACGGTCTTGAACAAGTTCTCTTTTTGCTAAGCCATGTTCTATGTCATATTCGTCAAGAACAATTCTTGATAAATTAAACATATGGGGCATGAGGACATTCCTCAGTTAAGAATAATCCTAGACTTATTTACCACAATTTTTCGTTTAAGCTTGTTGTATTACCGTTATTTATAAAAATTATGTAAGACAATACACAAAATTATTATATAATTGCTGAAGTAACAAATTACTTGTATAATTATTTGCACTAACCCATCACAAATAACCCAATCAAATTATGCAAAAACAAATAAGTAATCAAAGAAACCCTATAAAACTATTGATTCAGTTTTTGCAATGATACTTCAAAGGTTTAAAACAACAGCCACCGAAGGGTGGTCAGCTACTCCTCCTCTGAATTGAGACAATCTCAACCAAACTCTAACACCAGAATAACTCATATTCTGTTAGCGTTTAGTTACCGTTGTTCGGTCAAGGGTTAGTTAACACATTTAACTCATCCCCGTAAGTGTAACCCTCCCACTTTCAGATCTCAGAGGCACGCACCAACAGACTACCGAAGGGAAAGACAATTGTTGGTAATTAGCCTAAGAGTTCCTACCCTATTCAGGAGTTCACGATGTTCCGAATCCTATGATCAGGCCCTCCGAAGGGATGGTTGCGCTAGGACAACCTGCAGGCAAATCATAGGACTCTCACGGTGTGAACTAGGGGCGGAGACCGAAGGATACGTTGACACGTGTCCCGCTCCCACTTACTCTAGACATTTTTCCCATTCACCTTGTTATTGATCCATGCAAACACTTTCCGAAGGGAGGCCGCTCCTAAGGCAACTCGAAGCCGAGCATGAACCTTACGTTGTGAATATAAGGACGTAGGAGCAAAACTTGATTTAAATCTCGTTTTGTAATTTTCCTCCCACTGAAAATGTCCTAAGGTTAATTTAGGGTTGTTCAACTTAGATAAAATTCGGCTAAGTCAATCTATCTAAGTCTGATCCTATTATAACAATTATGGAAAGGATTCAACCGCAATGTTTTAGGTGAATTAAACTTCTTTTAATAAACCCAACATTGCAAGTCAACATTACTATGGTTAATTCAACTCAAGGTTCGGATCAGTTCCCAGGTAGGAGGTGTTTCGTAAACCGTCAACTTAAATACCCCCAACCTTAGACAAAACTTTACCGAGAGAGTTCCCTTATAACCACAGTAATGTAAGGCCTTTACTCTAAAGATCTAGGTGTATTAAACTCTTTTAATAAACCTAATGACATTGCATGCTAACATTTAGCTATGATTAATTCAACTCCGGTATTCCGGGTCAGTTCCCAGGTAGGAGGTGTTCCGTAAACCGTCAGCTTAAATACCCCCAGCCTTAGACAGAACTTAACCGGTGGAGTTCCCTTATAATCATAGTAATGTTTTTCCTACTTAGTCAATTAAAACTAATTTTAGTTCTAAGTAAGAATAATTCTAATCCTATTAGAAATGTAATCTTAGGTCTAATTAATTTTAAACATTTTAAAATTAATTCATTTATCCTAAGATCCTATGTTTGCATGCAATTCTTTGTTATAGGTTAACGATTTCTATTCATTAATTTTATAACTATTATAAATTTTAATGAATTAACCCTATAACATGCTACTATGGTGAGTAAATTAACAATCAAATTCTAATTAATTTATAAAATCATACATTAGCATACATGACATACCATAAATATAACAATTATATTAATATAAGGTAATGTCATGCTCAATGCAACTTAATTTCCTTTTAATTAACCTAACTCTTAAATTAATTATACAAGAAAATTAAAAACATGCATTGACTATTTTCATACATTAAGATAACATTTATATTAATATATCATGAAAACTAATTAAGCATGTTAATTACTTATATAAATATAACTCTTATATTTCTAAACTAAAGTAATTTCATGCTCAATGCAAATTAATTTTCTTCAATTAATCTAACTCTTAAATTAATTACCCAAGAAAATTAAAATAAGCATTCACATTTTCATACATTAACATAACACTTTATATTAATTGCTCATGAAAATAAATAAGCAAATAAATTACTTTCATAAATATAACTTTTTTATATTTTTACTAAAAGAATTTCATGCTCAATGCTTCTCAATTTTCATCCATTTAATCATAACAATTTATATCAAATACCCATGAAAATTAAATTCATGCATAATACTTATACTATAACAATTATAATTAAAAATGCATGAATATGCTTAACCTATGGTGGGATTTTAAGCTATATGACATCCATAAAGCAATTAAATAGCTAAGTAAACGGGTTTTTGGAATCATAGGACAAAATACATAAGAAACATTACAATAATTAATCTAAAAATGTCCTATCTAGCCGTGAACTAGCTCAAAACAGCCTCGAACGGCATCCAAACCCTTCGAACTGGCGAAAAATTGAGCTAAACCATGCTAAAACTCGCCCAAATCAACTTGAACCAGCAGTATCAAGCCAAACCAGGTCCAAAACCACCCAGACCCAGCTGAACCGGTAAAAAACCACGCAAACCAGTCAACCATCGCCTGAACCACGTTGAACCGGTCAATATCATTTGAACCGCGCCTGACCGAACGAACCAGACCCATAGTAACAAAAATTAATAAAAAAGCATCAATCTCGATCGAACCCGTGCCCTAATGGATAATAAGAACACGCACCAGCCGCCCAAACAAGTCCTAGTTTCAAATTCTAACTCGCGTAGTATTTAATTTATCTCTCTTTTTCGTTTTCCTTTTTTTTTTTTTAACGCGATTGCAGCCCCGATTTCTGCAGTTTTTTCCTTCTTTCAGCCTCTGTTCTTTCCGTTTTTTGCTCCAAATTCTTGAGCTTTTCATGGAATTTCACCAAAAACGATTGACACGGACTTACAGACTCAATTGCAATTAAAATGCCCAAAACACCGGGCCCTTACATTGATCAAATCAATAAAAAAATTGCAAAATCTAATGCCAAAAACCCAAAATATCTACTAGCAAACCTTTCATTCATCAAATGCATAAAGGTACCCACCAAAAACCAATGCAAATTTTAGAGAAACAAAATTAGATCTACGATCGTCTCCAATACCAATTGAAGGATTGGAATTCCCCAATTCCGTTAGCGGAAGCAATTGGACCGTTCGTAAATTAATTTTGTTTCGAAAAATACCAATACATTGGCAAAAGGTTAAGCGATGAGAAACATACCTTGACGACTCTGAATACTTCAGATGATTCTTGATTGCTCTGCAACAACAAAGAATACCACCATTTGATCTTCCCCGCTACAACTCTGAGATTAGGAACGTAGTTGTGGGACTACCTAATCTTGAATGGGAAAAACTGAGAGAGAAAATTCTCCCTAGAGTTCTTGTGTTGAGAGAATATGAGAAGGCCTTATGGTGGCCATAAGTTGTAGTACCCGAACCCTAGGGTTAGTGTTCTATTTATTGGAGAAAGACCATGAATAAAATATTCATTTAAAATCAATTATTTCCATAACTGATTTAATCTTTTCCATAACCAATCAATTCCATAACCAACCAATTCCATAATTGATTAATCTTTTCCATAAATGATTGATCACTTCATAAGTGATTAATCATTTCCATAATTGATTAATTTTCAATTCTTTAATTAATTAATCACCAATTAAATATCATATATTTAATTTCAAACCTTCTATTAATTAATTAATTAATTACCCAATTAAATATCATATATTTAATTTTAGGCCATCAATTAATTAATTCTATAATATGAATCAAATTCATATTAAAATTTGAACTCCTTCAAATTCTCTTATATCCTATAAATTTAATATGAATCAAATTCATATTAATATTTGAACTTCTTCAAATATTTATTTCTCTCATAGACTATAGTTTAATTAAATCTCATTTAATTTAAACTAAATTGAATAATTAATTAATTCATCTTCTAATTAAATACCATACATTTAATTAGACATATATTTAAACTCTTTCAAATATATCAATCTCTCAATATAATAAAGTTTAATCTCAGATTAGACTTTATATTTGAATGCATCACTATACATTATATTAATTTGTATCTCATACAATTAACTTAATTCCCAATATGAATTTGAACTATTCAAATTCTCTCAAGATATATTTGTTCCTAATTACTCTTTACGAGCTAGCAGGGGGACTTAATGGACCTACAGATCAGAAACTCCAATGATATGAGGTTAATAGATTAAACTCATTAATCAGGTTAACCAATATTCATTAACTGTGGGTCATTCCACTAAAGACCCACAGCTGAACTCTTCTCACTGTAGAACATTTTTGTGTCCACGGATATAGACCTATACCGGTAAGTGATAGCGAGCAGAAATGTCGCTATTTTAGTCTCAATTTATTAAGCTTTTTGGTGCTTTAATTGTGTTTTTAATGAATATATTTAATGAATTTTGTTATTTGGTCCTTAGGAGCTAAGTTGGAGATTTTGGGAGAAAAAGAGCCAAAATTGAAGTAATTATAGCCCAAATCCTAGCTTAATGCAATTGGAGGCCCAAAGAAGACATCTATGAAGAATAGACCAAGAGAAATGAAGAAGAAGGCCCAAAAATCAGCCCAAAAGGAAGCTGATTTTTCTGGAAAAACTGGACAGCGTCGAGACGGTTAGCAAGGCAGCGTCGCGACGCTGCCCTTTCTTGTTGCCCAAGCCGCGTGCGCAGCAGCGTCGCGACGCTTAGCAAGGCAGCGTCGCGACGCTACCCCTATTCCAGGCCTATAAATAGGCGCCCTTGGTGCCTCATTTCTCATCAATCAATCAAGGAATCCATCAATCAATCCTTTCTTTCCTTTCTTAAGACTCCTTTTTGGAGCCCCTCTCAAGGCTTTTGAGCCTTTTTGAGAGGGTTCTTCTAGTGGGAAATTTTGGGGAATTTTGGGAAGCAATCCTAGAGGCTCGAGGAGTAGTCAGCGGGGGCTCCAAGCGTCAGCAAGGGGTTTTTCGACGGTCAATTCCTTTCCTTTTATGCCTTTTAATATGCTTTCCCTTGTAATTATTGTGAATATTATGTGTAGCTAAACCCCAATTTGGGGTCTTGAAATGAAATGATAGTTGAAATATTGTTATAATTTCTTGTCTCTTGCCCATGTCCTAATTATTTGTATGGATGTGCTTAATGCCTTACTCAATCTGGCCAATTGTGTAATGATTCGATTCTTAATGGAAACTCGACGGAGAGAAATTAGGATAGATCATAATCCATGCAACTAGTTTAATTGTCCGTTGTGACACCGGGATTAGTTGATTAAACTTAGATTCCTAAAATGAATCAGAGCGTAATAATTAATGATTTTTAATAGCGCTAAGGACACTTAGGTTGTTAAAATGAATTAATTACAATTAGGGGAAACCGACAGGAGATCCTATGTGATTAACGGAGATTCTAGGATTATAATTAGTTGGGCAATGAGATAGGATAATTATAGCAATTATTTAGCTAACCATTGATTTTCAAGACCCCTCTTCCCGCTTAAAGAAAACTCTTTCTCCACATTTTATTTTTGATTGATCAAATTGTTTTTGTTAATTGTCTTAAATTTAAACCCTTTTTATTGCATGAAGTGGTCCCTAAATATTATTTCGCCTAAGTATTTTCAGTGCTCAAGAAAATTTTAATTATTTGCTTAAGTTTCGCTTCGCCTCCCTGTGGATTCGATACTCGGAATACTTTCCGTTTTATATTACTTGCGGCCCGTGCGCTTTGCGGTCCATCAGTAAGTCAATCCTTCACGAGTGTCCGTAACTACAGTAGGGTCAAATTACCGTTTTACCCCTGTGTTACATCTGTCTCCTTAAGTACCAGTGCTCCTCTAATGAACATCCTGTTTATGGTCCAATCAATAAACAGAAAGTCCTTCTCGGGCCAGTGAGAGGGCGGGATTCCTTTGTTCAAGTCCCGAAGTCACCACTTAAGGGAACACTCATCCACTTCTCCTAGAAGTGGGAAGGAGTGAATTCCTTCTTGTGTTGTCATGTCCCCAGCCTCCCACTCGGTCTTGTCCCCAAAAAGGAAGGCATATTGAGTCGGCGTATTGGCCACTCTCACCCATGCTAATCAAAGGACAATCCCTCATGAGAAGGAGTTCATCACACACTCAGGATTAAGACTGAGTTACCTACGTCATCCTATTGAAACAGTAACCTAACTAGTTATCGGTGTTATATCTAGTGATTTACCATTTCATGGTCTGGTCTTATGCAAACTCATTGAATAGTATACCCCCGCTCGCATGTCTACTTCATGGACGCTTTGGATCAATACGTTTGTATCAAATACAAAGCGGGCCGTATCACATAGTGTTACTAGGATAAGGTACCCAACCTTATCCTTGTACTATAGACCTTTTAGGTTGTTACTTGAGCAACGATCCTCGTATGTCCCCACATACTAGTTCAAGTCACATGTAAACAACCTTGGATCTTAGTTTATTGGATTTGGGTCAAATTGTGCAGTATTTAACAATAACACTTTATTGAAACAAGAATACAATTTGTTTACATTCACTATCTACGAGTTTTAGGACATAAAACCCAACATAAGCGAACTCTAGAAGGATTGGATAAATAGAAAAACCCATAGTATTTGGCTATTGTCATTATTTCCAGCTTTTGATACTTTTCATTTATCTGTATTCTCTACATCTTATTTTTAATGAAAATTTATTCATTTGCACTTAATCTCACCATGAGTAGCTAGATTCCGTTGAGGGGTTCAATATGGTGAATTCCCTAATGGTTCAATAGCTTGAAAGTGTTTTATTTGCTTAAGTTTTGTTAAATGCATGTCATTCTTGATTGAATATCATTCTGATCTTGCTGAGTTTAAATTGATCACTTAGACTTTGCATGCTATGTAAGTTTGATCTCGAAAGGGACAGACGATATCGGTTCTCATAAAGGTGATATAGGAGAAAAAACTCGAAAGAGATTGTTCGGTGGTATAGGGCAAGCTGCCTAAGACATTCTATATCAACTATAGGGTTATAGGTTGCATTCGTGAATTATCTATGTCGGAGTCGAGTAACAAAAATGTGCATAACGGTACTCGCTTTGGCTTCTAACGATTATTGGGAGCAAGGCCAAATAGAAGTTAAATCTGACCTAATGCATTGAATAAGCTTAAGTTAAATAATCCATGATTACGGTTATTGCCTTTGGGATGAATCCATGTTGAATACCTCGTTTTATTCATTGTTGTTATTCTTTAGTTTATTTCCTTGTTTTATCTATTTTTTCTAAAAACCAATCATCAATCATATTTCTTTGGTTACCTATTTTTAAGCAATCAAGTTGAGCAGTTTCTTCTACAAATATGAATTTCCAATTTAGTCCTCATGGGATCGATACCCTTGAAATACTTCTAAGGTTTTTATTACTACGTGCGATAGTATAGACTTGCACTAAGATTGGCTGAATTAATCTTTGTTATTATTTATCATTTTATCTCACATCCATCATTCAGCCTCTACCGCACCAAGTTTTTGGCGCCGTTGCCGGGACCAAAAGTGAAACCAGTTTTGTTTATTTTCATTTTCGATTGGTTGCAACCGCATTTCTTTCTCAAAGGGAATTTGACTTTGATTTGCAATTGTTTTCTTTTGTAGGTTGAGTTAGTGCATGAACAAGGGGTGTCCACTCCTTGACATTGATCCTGAGATAGAAAGAACCTTTCGTCGTCGTAGGAAGGACCAAAGACGAAAGAGAAGGGAACAACAAGAGTTGAGCGCATAGGAAACTCTAGAAGAAGCTTCTTACATACAAGAGTTTCCAATGGAACCTCCTAGAGTCAATCCTCAAGTTGATCCACAGAATCGTGGAAGGGAGCAAAATGGTGGGAGAATTCCTCCAGTTCCTCCAGTTCCACGGACGCCACAACTAGAAAATCCAATTTACATTACTGAAGGCCACAATAGAGCAATAAGGGACTACGCTTTAGCAGTTTTTCAGACTTTAAATCAAGGAATTTTGGAGCCACCGATAGATGCTCCATAGTTTGAACTTAAACCAATGATGTTCCAAATATTGAATACCATGGGCCAATTCTCTAGTCTTACAAATGAAGATCCACATAAACACATTAATCTATTTTTGAGAGTTTGCAATTCTTTTAAAGTTACAGGAGTGCCTGAAGATACTTTGAAGCTAAAACTTTTTCCATTTTCTTTGCAGGGAGATGCTGAAGCTTGGTTGGATTCATTCCCTCCAAACTCCATTACTTCTTGGAATGATTTGGCTGAGAAAGTTCTAGAGAAGTTTTTTTCTTCTAATAAAAATGCCAAATATAGAGCTGAAATTATTGCTTTCAGACAAACTTACAATGAACCTCTGGATGCAGCTTGGGAAAGATTTCAAAGGATGGTTAGGAAGTGTTCACACCACGGATTGTCTGCTTGCATCATCTTGGAGCATTTTTATAGTGGATTAGATCAAGCTTCGAAGGCACTAGTCAATGCATCTGCAAACAGATCTTTCTTAAAGAAGTCTGCAAATGAGGCGCATGCTATCTTAGACACCATAGCTACAAACAATAGACATTGGGGAAAGCCAACCACAATCTTGAAGAATCCAGCTAAAGTAGTGGAAACAGAGGCTAATTCTACTTTGCAAGCCCAAATCAAGGTTATCCATAGCATGATGATGGGCATGACGATAAACAATCAAACAAATATAGCCCCTGCCAATGCTATTTTTTCTCCCTGTTGTGAAATTTGTGGGTGAGGAACATATTGCTGATAATTGTCCACTAAATCCTGCGTCTGTCTTTTATGTAGATCAACAAGGGAACCAAAACCAGAATAGATGGAATCCATACTCGGCTACATACAACCCAGGTTGGAGACATCATCCAAACATCTCTTGGGGTGGACAAACTGGGTCAAATAATTCCAACACCAATCAATTTGGGAAACCTCCTACAGAACAGCAGCCGCAGAAGAACTTCCAACCAGTCTAAATGCAGAGTCAAGAGTCAAATCTAACGACTCTTATGAAGGAGTACATGGCGATTAACGATGTTGCAGTTAGGAATCTCGATGTATAGATTTGACAAATTGCTCAGAAAATTAAAAATAGACCACAAGGGATGTTGCCTAGCAAGACTGAGATCCCTCACAGAGAAGGAAAAGAGCAATGCAAGGCAGTAACCTTAAGAAGTGGACTAGAATATGATGGCCCAAAGTGCCCAGTGAATCAAAAAGTAGAAATCCCAGAAGAAGCTCAAGAAAATATTTTAGAAAAGAAGTCAGACATTACCTCAGAAGTTATACAGAATAAAAGCAATGAAGAAAAGACCAAGGAGCATGAAGCCTTGGAAGAAAAAGAAGAAAAAGCAAAATTAGAGAAAAATCAGGGGAATGCGACCGCAAGACCTCAAAAATTTGTTATAGATCCATACTATAGACCACCTCCTCTATACCCTCAAAGATTGAAACATGCTTCGCAGGATGCACAATTTAAGAAGTTCTTAGATGTTTTAAAGCAACTACACATCAATATCCCATTGGTGGAAGCGCTTGAACAACTGCCTACCTATGTGAAGTTTCTGAAGGATATCATATCAAAGAAAAGAAGATTGGGAGAATACGAAACAGTTGCACTCACTGAATGTCCCAATGCACTGGTCAATAATAAAATCCCTCCCAAACTCAAAGACCCAGGAAGTTTCACCATTCCATGCTCCATGGGAGGAACGGATGTAAGCAGAGCTCTATGCGATCTAGGAGCGAGCATAAACTTGATGCCATACTCAATTTTTAAACGGTTGGGGATAGGAGAAGCACGACCAACATCTGTAACCTTACAGTTAGCTGATAGATCACTTACATAACCTATTGGAAAGATTGAAGACTTGTTGGTCAAGGTTGACAAATTTGTACTCCCAATAGATTTCATCATTTTAGATTCTGAAGTTGATAAGGACGTGCCAATCATCTTAAGACGACCATTCTTAGCCACTAGTAGGACCTTAATTGATGTGCAGAAAGAAGAGTTGACCATAAGGGTCAATGATCAGCAAGTCACGTTCAATGTGATGAATGCAATGAAGTACCCTATATATTTTGAAGAGTGTTCTATGATTGATGAAATTGATGAACTCTCCCGATCTACTTTTCAGGAAATGATGAAAGGAGAAACATTGGAGGATATACTTAGAGATGAAGAACAAGAAAAAGGTGGGAAAAAGATTAAAGTTGAAGAAATCAATCAACCCATAATGAGACAAAGAATCAAACCATATTGGGGGAAGGGCCTTGAGGATGAGGAAGCCCATGTTTCCGTGATTGACCTGGTATGACTTCTATACATTGAGAATTTATCTTTGTATATTATGGATCTATAGTGAAATAATAAAATAATAATACAGACAGGGACTCCAAAATATCTGGACAAAAGTAAAAACTTTGTCTAGGAAAATCCTGTCTAGGAAAAGGTACTTAAGTTGACCATAGGGAACACCTTTTGCTGGGGATTTACCTAGGAGTTTTGAAAAATCCATATAATTTTGTATCCAATCTATTTTTTTTTAAAAAAAAAAAGAAAAGAAGAAAATATAAATTTGTAAGTTTAGAATAAAGGATTTTTTTTTTTTTTTCGATCAAAAGGGAACTTTGTCTAAGGAAAGTCCTGGCTAGGTTGAGGTATTTATGCTGACCGTAGGGAACACCTCTACCTGGGGACTTACTTGGAAGTTGAATTGATCAAAAGTTTTTTTACTTAATTTTTCTTAAAAGAAAAAACAATAAATCATGATTGAGCATGTGAACTTTCTAACATGTTTATGATTGTTTCAGTAAAGAAAGAAAAGCAAAGGAAAATGAAAAAGTCAGAAAAAAAAGTAAAAAAGGCAGAAACTAGGGCAAATGCGATCGCATTTCTCCCCAGTGTATTTGGGAATGCTACTGCATTTTCAAAAATAAGAGGGCAGTCACAAATTTCTTTTGACCATCACGTGACCTAATTTAGAAAACTATAAATAGCTGACTTTTAGTCTTTCGTATTCACTAACTACTCAAACCTTTTGCATTCAAGTCAAACTCCAACTTTCCATATTCTCTCATCTTGAAACCGAAATCCACAACCAAGAAACCATGAAGAACAATCCGAAATCACCAACATCACGCAAGATCACTCGATATCAGAGTGCCCAAACCGCCCACGAAGCTGAAGCAAGTGTTCGACGTCAAGAAGAGCAACCCGAAACACCCATGCATGGCACGAGAAGGACGAGACATTCGGGTTTTTCACTGGCGATCGTGAACCAAGAACCTGACGCTCAAACTCTTTCTTCCTCGACAATGCCGGTCACCTAAAGGGAGAATCCAAGTTCGTCTCAACCACAGAGGTTCACGCACGCCACTATCGTCCATAAAACCCAAAAACCCATAACTCAACAATTCAGAAAACGCTCGCGGGAGTGGATTTCAATGATCCGGGCGATGGGAGCTCAGAGACATGCTACTCTTGAAGAAGAAGCGAATAGGCGAGATGAAGAAGAAGCCGCCAAGGCAGCATAAAGCTCTCGGCAAGGAGGGCTTCAACGGGTAAAACTTCTGAACCTTCAACTAACCCCTCTTCGTCTTGCAGGAATAAACCATTCGTTACCTACAGTGCAAGGAAGAGGATTCCTAAGAAAGTTGTGCTCGAAAAGCCACTTATAATCGAGCCCCTTAAAACCACAAGAATGCCCCCGGATGTGTTCGAGGACATAATCCGCCAAGCTTTGGCAAAGACTCGAGTGATTGCCGAAGGTTACAGAGCTGAACAAGAAACTTTGAAGGATATTGAGGCTGAGAGAGATGGAAAATCAGCAAATGATGAAAGAGGATGAGGTTGCAAGAGAAAGAGAGCTTGAAGAAGAAAAGAAAAAGGAAGAGGAAAGGCAGGAGGCCGAGAGGGCCAAGTTAGCTGAAGAAGAAGAGAGAAAATTAGGAGAAAACCCCAAGAGGGAAGCAGTTGAATTACAGCTCCTTGAGGAAGAAAAACAGAGAAGAAAAGAATTGAAAGAAGATAAGTGAAGACTTCCTTGTAGCTTTTGAGCCACTCCACAAGGCTCAAAGTGAGGCTGAGACACTGCGAGGAAGAAGAGAAAAAGCCCAGCAGGGGCCAACTGAAGGAGGTTCAGAAAAAGAAAAAGAAATAGAAGAAGTGAATGAAGGTCAGTATGCGACCACATCTGGGCCGCATTCTGAAGAAGGCCAAGAGGAGGCCACTCGAGCACAGCCAGCTGATGAGTTTTTCGAACCTCTACTCAAAGATGACCTACCAACAACTGATAGCACCTCTTCGGAGAGAAGAGGGATGAAGGAGAGAAAAAAAGCAAGGAGGCCGAGACCTCTAGTGATTTAGAGACAGAGTCCGACTCAGAGTTAAGGAGCTGGATGACGACCAAGTTCCTATCTCTACGGCAATGAAGATAAAGAGAAGAAGAGAGATTAAAGCTGAAAGGAGGACCAAAAATAAGAATGATCCTATTTTTGCCAAGAGGTCGAGGACTAGGTCCATGGACGCCTCTCTTGCAGCTCATCCTATCGTCTCACCCGCCAAGCCAAAGGCCAAATCACCTAAGGCTCCATCTCCTAAAAATCCATTCCTCGAGGCATTCAGAGATGTAAATTTTCAGGAACGGATGGAGATTATGAGAAAGAGAGATTTCCTCAATGAGAAGGGATTCTCTAACAGAGCAGGAGCACTGCCAGAGTTCGTAAGTAGAGTTATCTCATAGTACAAGTGGCAGGAGTTCTGTGCTCACCCTCAAGAGGTCGTGGTGCCTTTAGTAAGAGAGTTTTATGCCGACTTGAGGGCAAAAAGAATTAGTATGGCGGTGGTGAGAGGCAAAATGATCAGCTTCTCTTCAGTAGACATCAATAGGGTGTATAGAATCAAAACACCTCTGCATCCAAGAGGGAACGATGTTCTTAGGAACCCCTCACCAAGGCAAATGAAAGAGGCATTAAAACTCATGGCCAACAAGGGAGTTCAGTGGAAAGAGTCCCAAAAAAAGGTGAAGACTTTAGTGCCAAATGATTTCAAGCCAGAATCGGCAGTTTGGCTTCACATTCTGAAGAACCGTTTGATGCCAACCACCCACGATAACACCATCTCAGTAGATAGAGTTATGCTACTCTACTGCATTATGAAGGGGTTGGAGATCAACATTGGGAGCATAATCAGAGAGGAGATTCTTGCATGTGGAAGGAAATGAGCAGGTAAACTTTTCTTTGGATCACATTCACCCAACTTTGCCAAAGGGTGAAGATAGTTCCAGGCAAGGACGAGGAACGTCACTTCTTCAAGCCAACCATTGACTTGTCCTTGATCGAGAAGCTCCCACAGAATAACCTCCAAAGGAAAGACAAAGCCTCCACATCTCAAGCCACTCCACCATCAGGGCCAAGCATGGCTTCTCCATCCCAGCACACTCATTTTATAGGGCCCTCACCGTCATTGGAAGCCCTAGCCATTACCTACCGCCAACTAGATCAAATCAGGGAAAACTTGAGACATATTAGGCATTCGCAAAGGAGAGAGATGAGGCCATTAGAGAGTTCTATCTCTCTATCGTCTCGAGTATTGCTCCGGTCTTTCCTGATTTCCCTCTATCGTTGCTGCCTCAAGAAGATAAGGATTCTGATGATGAAGAAGATGACAATGATGATGAAGAAGATGAAGAGAAAGAGAGTTCATTGGATGAGGACTAGGGGAGTTTTCTGACCCCTTCACTTGTTGTTTTTTGTATATAATATTGTTTTGTTGCTTGTTGTTTTCTTTTTTAGTTTTAGCATGATTTAAATTCTTTTTTTAGTTGTTTAGTTGTTGTTTTTTATTGCTTTAATTTTTTAGTGTTAATAGTATGTTCTTAGAGTAGTTTAGCTAACTTGTTGATAGTTTAGATTATATAAACTTGGGTTTTTCAAATCTTTTCTTTAAAAAACTTCTTTCTATTTTTGGACTTAACCTATGAACTCCTTGAAAGAAAAATCAACTTTAGAAAAATTGCTTGGAAAAAAAATGTTTTTGGAAAAAGCATGTTTTCAAAGGAGTTTTCTTTTAAGCCTTTGATGATGATAACTAGAGCTTTGTTCTATCTCAAAAGTGCCACCGTCACAACTGAATTGTTTTCTAGTCATAGGCTTTCCATTAGTCTTTTTCTTTACAAAACTTTCTTAAGTCTAAACTTTCTCATGTTTAACCTTTCTAACACTCTAGGAGAGTTAAGCCTTAAAGTTTTGAAAGACAAAAAGCCTCGTGTTAAGCCCATGCCTAAAAAACAAAGCCAATGAGGACATTGTCTAACTTTGAGTTTGGGGGGGTGCTTTACCTTGTAAATATTTATGCTTTACACTATGATTTTTGTAAATTTGTACTACTGGAAAAAGAGTATGAAAAAAAATGAAAAAAGAAAAACCGAGAGTTACTCCTCTTTCCTAGAGTTGACTGAGTAACCAGGGGGCATTCATGACACCAATGGTTTGTCACTACATGAAAGGTATACTTAGGGAAGTGAGTATCATTCCAAGCTTGTGAACTTTGCTCGTAGCTAGATATCTTCACTACAAAATGTCGATAAGCTAGAACGAAGGTGAAGATGACAGCAGGGATACTCTTGGGAGAAAAAGAAGTTGAATTTTGAGCACCAACAGTCAAATAAGTTTGGGGGAGATAGAAAAGGTCTAGTAGTTCATGTATGCTCATTTGTTTTTCAAGTTTGTTTTTCTTAACTAAAAGGACTACACTAGGCTCTATGAGTAGAAGTTTGGTAGTTTAAACACATTGGTTAGGATGAATTAGGGAGAGTTTGGCTTTCAAAAAGAACAATAGAAATCTTAATGCTAGGAAACTCAAACGTTGTGACTGACACTAGAGTAGAATCCTCTCCTGAAAGGCAAACTTTTTAGAAAACGGTCTTGAAAAACATGTTTACTTGATTCCATGTCACTTGATTAACAATTTAAAGTTGATGCTAGTACCATGACTGATTACTACACATGAACCTTAACATTTTGGTTTACAATTAATATTGAGCTCTTACATTTTGGTTTGCAATTAAAAAGTTGATCTCTAACGTTCTGATTTGCAATTGCTTGATAGGACAAGCAATGAGTTAAGTTTGGGGGTATGATAAGGGTAAAAAATATACCTATTTTACTCTTATATTTAGCTCACCATCTTGTCAAAACTATATGTTTAGATCAATTTTACTGTTCCCGAGCTCAAAATATGTTAAAGTTGATAAGTTAGGGTGTTGAGAGTCACTTCTGTTAAATTATGCTCATTTGTGCTTAAAAAGACTTAATTTTAAAGGACTTGGACTAAGTATGTTGTTGTGCAGGAAAACAGAGGAAATGTTGGAATTTACCAGAAATGTGACTGCATTTCTGGGAAGGCAAAATGAAATGCGATCGCATTTCTGGAAAACTGAGGCAGTTCCAAGTCATCCGCGGGTCGTTTTGAACGAGACTTCTTCACACCTAACCGGTTGTTTTGACCCCGAAACTGACTGGGCTACCTACCAGCACCTATTTCATAGCTCCTCAACCAACACTTTATAAGCTCAAGATTCGAATTCAAATTCAAGCAAAATTC
Organism: Luffa acutangula; assembly: GCA_036850905.1. NCBI lineage: Eukaryota > Viridiplantae > Streptophyta > Magnoliopsida > Cucurbitales > Cucurbitaceae > Luffa > Luffa acutangula. The sequence continues at coordinate 23,399,102 of CM072095.1, read as the reverse complement.
ATTTGGAAGAAGAGGGTGGTGACAAAACCCTAGTTGACGCCTATGAGTAGGGATGCCCAAGGTCCTTCTTAGATGACTAAATTCTAAACTTAGTTAGACATAAAACCTTAGGGTTTGTAGGGATTTTCACCCATTCCCACTTGTAAAAGCGAGAGAGTAGAGTGTCTAAGCAAACAATAGAAGGATTGGATAAATAGAAAAACCCATAGTATTTGGCTACTGTCATTATTTCCAGCTTTTGATACTTTTCATTTATCTGTATTCTTTACATCCTATTTTCAATGAAAATGTATTCATTTGCACTTTATCTCACCATGAGTAGCTAAATTCCATTGAGGGGTTCAATATGGTGAATTCCGTTATGGTTCAATAGCTTGAAAGTGTTTTATTTGCTTAAGTTTTTTTTTTCAATGCATGTCATTCTTGATTGAATATCATTCTGGATTGAATATCATTCTGATCTTGTTGAGTTTAAATTGATCACTTAGACTTTGCATGCTATAGAAGAAAAAGCTCGAAAGAGATTGTTCGGTGGTATAGGATAAGCTGCCTAAGGCACCCTGTATCAAGTATAGGGTTATAGGTTGCATTCGAGAATTATCTATGTCGAAGTCGAGTCACAAAAATGTGCATAACGATACTCGCATAGGCTTCTAACGGTTCTTGGGAGAAATGCCAAATAGAAGTTAAATCTAACCTAATGCATTAAATAGGCTTAAGTTAAATAATCCATGATTACGGTTATTACCTTTGGGATGAATCCATGTTGAATACCTCATTTTATTCATTGTTGTTATTCTTTTGTTTATTTGCTTGTTTTATCTATTTTTTCTAAAAACCAATCATCAGTCATATTTCTTTGGTTACCTATTTTTAAGCAAACAAGTTGAGCACTTTCTTCTTCAAATATGAATTTCGAATTTAAACCTTGTGGGATCGATACCCTTGGAATACTTCTAAGATTTTTATTACTACGTGTGGTAGTGTATACTTGCACTAAGGTTGGCTGAATTTATCTTTATTATTATTTATCATCTTATCTCACATCCATCATTCAGCCTCTGTCGCACCATCAGGAGAGGACATGCGCCCTTGTTCAAGGCTCGAAATCAGCCCTTAAGGGAACACACATCTGCTTACTCCAATAGGGGAAGAAGTGAATTTCATCTTATAATGTTATGTTCCCAGCCCCACTCAGTCTTGCCCTTGAAATAGTAGGCTTATTGAGTCGGCGAACTAGCCACTTTCACCCATACAAATCTAAGGACAATCCCCCCTGAAAGGGGTTCATAACATACTCAGGATTTAGATTGAGTTACCTAGGTCATCCTATTGAAATAAAAACCTAAACTAGTTAACGATGTTACATCTAATGGTTACTATTTCATGGTCCGGTCTTATGCAAACCCATTGCATAGGATACCCTCACTCGCATGTCTTCTAATGGTTACTATTTTGGATCATTGCATCTGTATCGAATACAGAGTAAGCCGTATTTCGTAGTGTCACAAGGATAAGTTACCCAACCTTATCCCTTTACTATAGACCATTAGGTTCTTACTTGAACATTGATCCCCGCATGTCCCTGCAGGGATTAAAGCCCTACGCAGCGGAAGATTTATCAAACCACACTGTATTTTTATTCTAATTGAAAAAGCAATACGGATTGCAAAGAAATTTACAACAACAAAACAAGTATAAAACTTGCTGCAAAGCGATTATAAAACATGCTAGGTCTATTAAAAAAATACCCTAGATCAATATACTAATTGATCCTAACGATCAAGGTTCAAAGAAACTTACTTTGGATGAAGCCTTGATCAAAAACTCGCCTTTTCTCCAACGGTTTGCAGAAAGTACAGCAGCGAAATCCTCTTTCTTTTGTTGGAAAAACACCACAAACACCACCAATAGGGTACTCTGGTATTCTCCTAGGATCAACGGTTGAGGAGCTTGTGGGAGCAAGGATTTCTAAGAGGTTTAGGAGAGTTCTTTCCTTCTTTGTGATGCACGAGAGAATGAGAGAGGTTAATAGAGCTTTTTTTGGGGTTTTAGAGAGCTATCACGATAGAATGAGGAACCAAAAGATGAGTTTACGGTAGAATACCCAACCCTTCCTAAAAACCCTGCCCATCGTGTATCACCATCAGTTAGTGGGTTGAAAACATTTATCAGTTATAGATAACTGATTAATCAAATTAATATTAACAAATAAAATTAATATTAAGAATATAATTAATTTAACAATTTAACTAATTATTACTTATGTAAATCTTATTTACATAAATATTTCCACAAAACCTATAGTTTTAATGTAATTCAATTAAAGCAAATTTAATTAAATCAAATTTAAACAAATAATTAATTAATTCACCAATTAATTAATATTATAATTAAATATCATATATTTAATTATATTTCTCTCAAATAAACTATAGTATTAATGTACATCTGATGCACATTAATTATAACCTATAGTTTTAATATGAATCAAATTCATATTTTAACTTTATATTCGAACCCTTTCGAATATTCAATTCTCCCTTAGGAAGTTACCTCAACGCCCTTAGTGAGCTACCGGTGGGACCTAATGGACCTACAGATCAGAAGCTCCAACGATATGAGATTAATTGGCTAAACTCATTAACCAAGTTAATCAATGTTCGTTAATTGTGGTTCACTCCACTATAGAACCCCAACTACACTCTTCTCACTGCAGATATATTTCTGTGTCCACAGATATCGACCATCAACAGAAAGTCAGCCCTTCACATGTGTTCGTACCCCAGCCAGGTTAAATTACCGTTTTACCCCTAGGCTACCTCTTTTTCCTTAAGTTCCAGTGCTCCTCTAATGAACAACCTGTTTGAGGTCCAACCAACAAATAGAAGTTCCTCTCGTGCCATAGAGAGGGTAGGGCCCATTGTTCAAGACCCGAAGACACCACTTAAGGGAACACACCTCTACTTACCCTAGAGTCAAGAAGGAGTGAATTTCATCTTGTGTGATTATGTTCCCAGCTTCGCACTCGGTCTTGTCCCCAAAATGGTAGGCTTATTGAGTCGGCGTGCAAGCCACTCTCACCCGTACAAATCAAAGGACAATCCCTCACAGACAGGAGTCCATAATCCACTCAGGATTGTGACCAAGTTGCCTAGGTCATCCTAGTGAAATAGAAACCAAACTAACTAACGGTGTTACAGCTAGTGGTTAACTATTTCGCAGTCCGATCTTATGCAAACTCATTGCATAGGATACCCCCACTCGCATGTCAACTACATGAACGCGTTGGATCATTACGTTTGTATCATAATACAAAACGGGTCGTATCCATAGTGTCACTGGGATAAGGTACCCAACCTTATCTACTATAGACCCTTTAGACTATATCTTGAACATTGATCCCTGTATGTCCCTACATACTAGTTCAAGTGTCATGCTAACAACCTAGGATGTTTAGTTTATTGGATTAGGGTTAATGAGACAAGATTACTCAATACAAACATAGAGAAATGAATAAAACATCATTTTATTAATGTTCGATCAAAAATTACATTTACTATCTATGAGTTTTAGGCATAAAACCCACCAGTCCCCACATACTAGTCCAAGTTTAATCTAAACAACCTAGGATCTTAGTTTATTGGATGTGGGTCAAATTGTGCAATTTCAGTAACAATAACTCTTTATTCTATAAATCTCAATAACAACGCATTGAGACAAGTAAAAAATTTGTCACCATTCACTATCTACGAATTTGAGGGCATAAAACCCAACAACTCCCACTTGAACTAAAACTCTAGTGTAGTGCAATGTACAATAATCTATCATGGCAATGGGTGTATAGATACATGTAAAATACATAAAATGTATATATACAATGTACAAATACAATAAACTAGGGCATCCACTATACCCATTACCTTTCTCCCACATGCCCTAGATTACATCTTTGTACTTATCTCGTAGACCTAGACCATCTAGATGACCCTCATACACTTTAGTCGAGAGAGACTTCGTGAATGAATCAACAATACTTCCATCCTAATCAATGTGCAAGCTCGTCTTGTATTAGGTAAGTATTGGGTTTTATGTCTTAAAACTCGTAGATAGTAAATGAAACAAATTAATCAATCTCAATAATGTGTTATTTGAGTGATTCAGTAATTTGGTTATTAAATAATCGAGTTTGCATTAATAAACCCTAAACCCAATAAACTAAGATTCAAGGTTGTTTAAATGAAACTTGGACTAGTATGTGGGGACATACAAGGATCGGTGTCCAAGTAACAACCTAAATGGTCTATAATATAAGGATAAGGTTGGGTACCTTATCCTAGTAACACTGTGTGATACGACCCACCTTGTATTCGATACAGATGCAATGTTCCAAAGCATCCATGTAGGAGACATGCGGGTGGGCATATCCTATGCAATGAGTTTGCATAAGACTGGACCGTGAAATAGTAACCACTAGATGTAACGTGGTTAACTAGTTTAGGTTTCTATTTCAATAGGACGACCTAGGTAACTCAATCTCAATCTTGAGTATGTTATGAACTCCTTTTCAGGAGGGATTGTGCTTAGATTTGTATGGGTGAAAGTGGCCAGTTTGCCGACTAAATAATCCTACCATTTCAGGGGCAAGACCGAATGGGGGCTTGGAACATAACAGTACAAGATGGAATTCACTCCTTCCCCTATTGGGGCAAGTAGATGTGTGTTCCCTTAAGGGCTGATTCCGGGGCTTGAACAAAGGCGCACCGTCCTCTCCTGGCCCGAGAGGAACTCCTGTTTAATTGTTGGACCCTAAACAACTTGCTGATTAGAGGAATCAGTGGTACTTAAGGATCCAGAGGTAACCCAGGGGTAAAACGAAAATTTAACCAAGTTGGTGTTACGAACACACGTGAAGGGTTGACTTAATGCATTGGTTGATATTCGTGGACACAGAAATATTCTACAATGAGAAGAGTGCAGCTGTGGGTCTTTAGTGGAGTTAATGAATGTTGATTGACTCGGTTAATGAGTTTAGCTGATCAATCTCGTATCATTGGAGCTTCTGATCTGTAGGTCTATTAGGTCCACCTGCTAGCTCTTAACGAGGTTTAAGATAATATAGTCTTGAATATTAAGGGAATTAATATAATGTATGGAGATACATTATAAGTTTAATTAATGAATTAAACTCTATAGTTAATTTTGGATATGATTCAAAATTAATTAATGAGAGACTTATGAATTTAATTAAATATGTGATATTTGATTAATTCATGAATTAATTAATTTAAATTTAATTTGGTTAAATGTGATTTAATCAAATTAATACTATAGTTTATATTAATGTTCATTTTGATGCACATTAAAACTATAGGTTAAATGAGAGAGATAAGATTGAATATGATTCAATTATAAAATAAATTAAATATTTGATATTTAATTAGTTGGATTCAATTAATTGAGAATTAATTGAATGACCAATTTAATTCAATTAAATATTATTTAAATTGAATTAAAAACTTTATATTATAATTGATTTAATTAATATTAATTAAATTAATTAATTAATTAACGGTCCAGATCTAATTGATTTAGATCAAAGGTCAGGATTGGTTAGAGAAGTTAATGGCAACTTCCTAACCTAATTATACGTTGTGGTTGATGGGGTTGAAGGGTGGTGTTTTTCATTCTGGCCCTTTCACGCAAATCATAGGGAAGAGATAAACTCTCTCTGGTCTCTCTAATAATTCTCTTTCAACACTGAAATCACAGCAGCCCCTTGCTGAAATTTTTCCCTTCAAGAGGACGTTTAGGATCCCACAATCCTATTCTCACATCCCAAGAGAATAGACGGTGTTCACTTGTGGTCGTGTCTTGATCGTAGGAGCATAGTGCAGTGATTTTATCTCCAAATCATGTAAGTTTCCGACATCTAAAATGGTTTTAGATTTATTTCCAGCATGCTAAATCTACAAATTAATTGAAATTGTTTCTGAATTTTATTTGCCCAACGTATTGGTATTCTTTTGTCTGAAATTAAATGATGATTGGTGAAAACCGCTTTCGCTAGAGGATTCAATTCCTTCAGTAAGTTCATATTTGCAACGATAGTTCAGAGGTTTAGAGCAACAACTACCATAAGGCAGACAACCACTCCTCCTCTCAATTGAGACAATCTCAGTCAATCCCTATTGCCAGAATAATTCATATTCTAATAGTTCTTAGCTACCGTTTTTCGGTCAGGAAATCATTAACACCTTAACAATTTTTCGTAAGTGTGACCGTCCATTTTCAGATTCAAGAGGTCAGCCCCAACAATGCTACCGTAGGGAAAGTCAAAGTATTGAATGGACCTAAGAAATCTTATCCATTTCTGGAGTTTGCGTTGTTTCGACTCCCATGATCAGGCCCTCCGTAGGGTGATCGCTCCCAGGACGACTCGCAGGCAGATCATAATCATGGTGCAACCTAATGGAGGAGTGATAGCGAGCAGAAATGTCGCTATTTTAGTCTCAATTTATTAAGCTTTTTGGTGCTTTAATTGTGTTTTTAATGAATATATTTAATGAATTTTGTTATTTTGTCTTTAGGAGCATAAATGATGATTTTGGGAGAAAAAGAGCCATAATTGAAGTAATTATAGCCCAAATAAAAGTATGAAGCATTTGGAAGCCCAAAGAAGACATCCATGAAGAATAGACCAAGAGAAATAAAGAAGAAGGCCCAAACATCAGCCCAAAAGGAAGCTGATTTTTCTGGAAAATCTGGACAGCGTCGAGACGCTTAGCAAGGCAGCGTCGCGACGCTGCCCTTTCTTGTTGCCCAAGCCGCGTGCGCAGCAGCGTCGCGACGCTTGGCAAGGCAGCGTCGCGACGCTACCCCTATTCCAGGCCTATAAATAGGCGCCCTTGGTGCCTCATTTGAATCATCAATCAATCATCACTCAATCATCCTTCCAATTCCTTTCTTTCCTTTCTTAAGACTCCTTTTTTGGAGCCCCTCTCAAGGCTTTTGAGCCTTTTTGAGAGGGTTCTTCTAGTGGGAATTTTTGGGGAATTTTGGGAAGCAATTCGAGAGGCTCGAGGAGTAGTCAGCGGGGGCTCCAAGCGTCAGCAAGGGGTTTTTCGACGGTCAATTCCTTTTCCTTTATGCTTTTTTTTAATATGCTTTCCCTTGTAATTATTGTGAATATTATGTGTAGCTAAACCCCAATTTGGGGTCTTGAAATGAAATGTTAGTGGAAATATTGTTATAATTTCTTGTCTCTTGCCCATGTCCTAATTATTTGTATGGATGTGCTTAATGCTTTACTCAATCTGGCCAATTGTGTAATGATTCGATTCTTAATGGAAACTCGACGGAGAGAAATTAGGATAGATCATAATCCATGCAACTAGTTTAATTGCCCGTTGTGACACCGGGATTAGTTGATTAAACTTAGATTCCTAAAATGAATCAGAGCGTAATAATTAATGATTTTTAATAGCGCTAAGGACACTTAGGTTGTTAAAATGAATTAATTACAATTAGGGGAAACCGACAGGAGAGCCTATGTGATTAACGGAGATTCTAGGTTTATAATTAGTTGGGCAATGAGATAGGATAATTATAGCAATTATTTAGCTAATCATCGATTTTCAAGACCCCTCTTCCCGCTTAAAGAAAACTCTTTCTCCACATTTTATTTCTGATTGATCAAATTTGTTTTCATTAGTCGTTTTAAATTCAAATTCTTTTTATTACATGAACGTGGTCCCTAAATATTATTTCACCTAAGTATTTTCAGTGCTCAAGAGAATTTTAATTAATTGCTTAAGTTTCGCTTCGCCTCCATGAGGATTCGATACTCGGAATACTTTCCGTTTTATATTACTTGTGGCCCGTGCACTTGCAGATACCAAACAAGGAGACCGTAGGATATGTTGACACGTGTCCTCCTCCCACTTACTATAAAATACTCCCTAATTCATCTTGATATTGATCCATGCAAACACCATCCGAGGGGGTCACTCCTAGGGTGACTTAAGGCCAAACATGGACCTCATGTTGTGAACTCTTAAGGACGTGAGAGCAAAACTTGATTTATAAAATTCTTGTTTTGTTATATTTTCTCCCACGAAGTATTTTTAGAATTAAGGGTCTATTACTTAGGTAAATTCCGGCTAAGCTAATCTATCTAAGTTTATGCCTTTATATAACTCTTATATCTTAAGGTCTTTACTCTAATGTTTAGGTGAATTAAACACATTTAATTACCTAGTGACATTTCATGCTAACATTCGACTATGATTAATTCAACTCAAGTTTCGAGTCTATTCCCAGGTAGGAGGTGTTCCGTAAACCATCAACTTAAATACCCCCAGCCTAGACAGAACTTCACCGGGAGAGTTCCCTTATAAGCATAGTAACGTTTTTCCTACTTAGTTCATTAAAACTATTTGAATACTAAGTAAGAAAATAATTCTAATCCTATTAGAATTCAAGTGAGCTTAGGTCTAATTAATTTTAAACATTTTTAAATTAATTCAAATTTAACCTAAGATCCTATGTTTGCATGCAACTTTTCGTTATAGGTTGACGATTTCTAATCATTTTATAACTATTTCAAGTTTTAATGATTAACCCTATAACATGCTTCTATGGTGTTGAATAAAATAACAATCATATTCTAATTATTTTACACCACAAAAAAAAAAAATATTCTAAGCATTCATGACATTCAATTAATATAACTATTATATTAATCTATGAGGTGTTATGCTTCAGGCAATCCAATTTCCATTAATTAACATATCATATATACTAATTAATCATCCATTAAATTGCATATTCTTTGACATTAATTCAATATAACCCTTATATTAATCTAAATTAATGTCATGCTCAATGCTTCCCATTTTCATTTTATTAATATAACACTTATACTTATTAAACATTAAAATCATGCATTGATTATTATTTTCATCCATAAACATATGTTATGGATGAAAATAATAATCAATGCATGATTTTCATGTTGTATAACACTTATATTATAACTCATGAAAATAAAATTAAGCATACATGTGACATTAATGAAATATAACACGTAGATTTAACTAAATTAATGTCATTCTGCATGCTTCTCCAATTTCATATATTTAATATAACTCTTATACTAAATAACTCATGAAATTTAATCATACATAAATTTCATACATTATAACTATTATAACATAATATTATGCATGATTCATGCTTAATATATGGTGGGATTTTAAATACTATATGACATTCATAAAGCAAATAAATAGTTAAGTAGATGAGTTTTGGCATCCTAGGACTCAAAATAATAGAAAAATTACATTAATTTATCTAATAAGGTCTTATCTTGACGTGAAACAGCTCAAAGTAGCCTCGAACCGCGTTCAAACCCTTCGAACCGACACGAAAATGCGTTGAACCGTGCTGAACCAGCTCCAAATAAGCATGAACCGGCCCAAATTGTGAACCAGCTCAAAACCCACTTGAACCGGCCTGAACTACGTTGAATCAGACTGAACGACGCCTCATTTGCGTTGAACCGGCTGAACCGTAACCGACGAACCAAAAAACCGCCAAAAAACTGAACGACAACTGCACACGAAAAAACTGTTGCATGCACCCACGATAATGCTTGTACTGCCGCCCTCATGCGTGATACGAACGAACTGACGCCAGCCGCTCCAGCCGCACGCATTCGAGCCCCAAAGGATGGATAATTTCTTTCTTCGTTTTTTTTTTAATTTCATCCGCACGTTTTCGTCAGTTTCATCCTTTTCTGGGAAATTTCACTGACGTCGAGATGCCTTTGAGCAGAGTCTCGACGCTATCTCTTCGCTTTACCAGAAAATTGCAATTCTAACATCGATTCTTCTCCAAATTGGTCCCAAATTGCATTGAATTTGACCCAAATTGATACAGAACCAACAACACGGACTTACAACAATAAATTTGCAACAAATCGCCCAAAAACAAATGACCTTTACATGATCAAATCAAGAAAAAAATGCAAATCTAATGCCAAAAGCCCTAAACATCTACTAACAAAATTCATACATCCAATGCATAAATTAAATCCCACCATTAAACCAATGCAATTTTCGAAAATAAAATCAATTGAACGATTGGGCTCTGATACCAATTGAAGGAATGGAAATCCTTTGGTAGCGGAAACTTGTCAGACCATTCTCGCATTGAATTTTATTTAGGAAAAATCCATACATTGTCAAAGTTAAATTCAGAATGTTTCTAAAACTTAAAACCTAGATTAAGCATGCATATTACATTTTCTAAACGATTTAGAATTTGAGAAACTTACTTGTTGTAGAACCAATTCCGCAGCACTATGCACCACAACGAACAGTTCGTCACGTTCTCCAACGAACACTACCATCAAAGAGCACCCACTATCCTTTGGATTACTGAAGTAGAGATTGTGGGATCTCGTTCTTGAAATGAGAATAAATTTTTCAACAAAAAGCTTATTCTATTTTTTCTTGAGAGAGGATCTTGAGAGAGAGATCTTGATTTTTTCTATCTACCACACAGAAAAAGCAACTACTGCAGCGACTTACCCATGCAGATCACATTTGGAGATTGTAACTCCCCATGAGGTGTCGACTTCGCATTGCTTGGGATTTTAATTATTATCAAATAATAATTAAAATAAAAACTATATATTATACAATTAATTAATTTAACAACTAAACAAACTTTAATTAAATTAATTATATCATAGTTTTAATTCAACTAAATTATATTTAATTGAATAAATTAAGTCAACCAATTAATTCATAATTAATTGTTCCCCACATTAATTAAATATCATATACTTAATTAATATTACATTTGAATCATGTTCAAATGTCTCTTTTTTTTAACCTATAGTTTTAATGTGCATCAAATGTACATTAAATATAAACTATAGTATTAATTTAATTAAATCATATTTAATCAAATTAAATTAAACTAATCAATTAATTCTTTAATTAAATATCAAATATTTAATTAATTATCTATTTGAATCAAATTCAAATAATTCTCTCATATACTATAGTTTTAATATGAATCTAATTCATATTCAATATTTGAACTCCTTCAAATATTTATTTCCCTCATTAATTAATTTTGAATCACATCCAAAACTAATTTTATAATATAAAGTTTAATTCACCAATTAAACTTATATTTTTTTTTATTTTTTTTTTATTTTTTGTTTTGTTTTTATATTCGTGAGTGTCCGAGCCAACTTACGCGCACCTCGACTAATCTCACGGTACAACCGCCTGACCCTACTACATTTGGTGCCAAGGAAACTCGTAGGATATTAAATCCTAGGTAGGTGGCCACCATGGATTGAACCCATGCCCTCTAAGCCCTTTATTTTTTCTATGGTCCTTTTTGACCATTAGGGCCAACCCATGATGGTTACCGATTAAACTTATATTATAATGTATCTTCATACATTATATTAATTGTATCAAATACAATAAAATTTCCTTAACGAATTTGAACACACTTCAAATTATTCAAGACTATTTAACCTCATAACCCTTTACGAGCTAGTAGGCGAACCTAATGGACCTACAGATCATAAGCTCCAACGATACGAGACTGATTGGCTAAACTCATTAACCAAGTTAGTCAACATTCGTTAACTGTGGGTCACTCCACTAAAGACCGACAGCTGCACTCTTCTCACTATACAATATTTCTCTATCCATGGATATTGACCAATAACAGTAAGTCAATCCTTCATGAGTGTTTGTAACGCCAACTGGGTCAAATTACCATTTTACCCCTAGGTTACCTCTAGATTCCTAAGTACCACCGATTCCTCTAATGAACAATGTGTTTATGGTCCTACCAATAAACAGTAGTTCCTCTCAAGCCAAGAGAGGACAAACGCCCTTGTTCAAGGCTCGGAATCAGCCCTTAAGGAAACACACATCTACTTACCCCAATAGGGAAGGAGTGAATTCCATCTTGTAATGTTATGTTCCCAGCCCCAACTCGGTCTTGCTCCAGAAATGGTAGGCTTATTAAGTCGGCGAACTGGCCACTCTCACCCATACAAATCTAAGGACAATCCCTCCTGAAAGGGGTTAATACAGATGAAGCTCCCAAGGCAATCAGAGACTTTCTACAGCCAGTTCTTCCCACCGAAAATTCTGAAATTATTTACGCCCCGATCCAAGCTACCAATTTTGAGTTAAAGACAGGATTGATTCAGATGGCGCGCGATAACTCTTTTAAGGGACATCCTTCTGAGGATCCACACTCACATGTGCGTTCATTCTTGGAAATATGTGGGACGGTAAAAATGGATGGAGTTCCGACTAACGCTATAAGATTGAGGTTGTTCCCATTTTCTCTATAAAACAAGGCAAAGGATTGGCTCGAATCAGTCGAGACGGGCAGTATTAGTACATGGGACGAGCTTGCCCAGGCTTTTCTGACGAAATGTTTCCCGCCTGCCAAGACTACCAAGCTCCGGACTGAAATCGAAACGTTTAGGCAGCTTGCGAGGAGCAATTGTACAAGGCATAGGAGAGATACAAAGAGATGCTTAGGCGGTGCCCCCAACATGGATATCCGGATTGGCTCCAAGTGCAGTTGTTTTACAATGGATTGAATCTCTCCACCAAGACAGTTCTAGACACATCAGCTAGAGGAAGTTTTCTTTCCAAGACAGTAACAGAAGCCAAAGATCTGCTTGAGGAAATGGCGACAACTAGTTATCAGTGGGCGACCGAGAGGGGAGCAATTTCTAAGAAGGCTGGAATTTATGAATTAGATGAGTCGAGTTCGTTGAAGGCACATATGACATCTTTGACCAACGCCCTGAACAAGCTGACTTCATCTGAGGTGGTCAAATCCATTTCCACCTTAACTGAAGGTTATTCAAAGAAGGAAGGTCAAGATGTGGAAGAAGTCCAGTACGTGGGAAACAAACCATTTACTCAAGGAATACCAAACTTCTACCACCCGAGTCTGCGCAATCATGTGAACTTCTCGTACTCGAATACGAAGAATGTTTTACAGCCACCGCCAGGTTTTGCAACATCCAGTGCGCCTGAAAAGAAGAATAACCTGGAGGAGATGGTAGCTCTGTTTATTAAAGAACAAAAAGTGTTGAATGTGAATCTTCAGACGACAGTTAATAACCACGACACAGCTCTGAAAAATATGGAAGTTCAAATAGGACAGATCACTTCAGCGCTGAATGCCCTTCAGAAGGGAAAATTTCCAAGCGACATTGAACCTAACCCAAGAGAGTAGTGCAAGATGGTGACACTAAGAAATGGTAGGAAGCTGGAGATCAATTCAGAAAAGAAGAAGGAAGAAGAAAAGAGCAAAGATGAAGATGAAAGGGTTGTGGCACAAAAAGCCTCCTTTGAAAGGTTCCAACATCCTCCTAACTCTATTGATTTTAATTGTGGTGTTTCTAACAATTTTGCAGGAAGAAAAGAAGACGAAAAGCAGGATGACAAACATAAAGAGAAACTGAAAGAGGAAGAAGTGATTCCATGCAACCATCATGACAGAGGCTCACACATTAGCCCGCCCAAGAGGAGGGGCGAATGTCCAACCTTTGACTACAGGGAGTTACCTTTTCCTCAACGCTTTAAAAATGTTAAATTAGATGAGCAGTTTCAGAAATTCCTAGAAATGTTTAAGAAATTGTTTGTGAATATTCCCTTAGTAGATGCTTTGTATAACATACCTAATTATGGGAAATTCATGAAAGAAATGCTTTCTAGGAAGAAAAGTTTGAAAAAAGAAGTTTTTAAATTGTCTGAAAGTAGTAGAACCATCGTTTCTGGAAAAATGCCTTCTAAACAAAAAGACCCAGGGAGTTTTACTATTCCCTTATGTGATTTAGGCGCTAGTATAAATTTAATGTCCTATTCTGTTTACAGGAAGATTAGTTTAACAGGAATGAAGGACACCGACGTCACTCTCCAGCTTGCTGATAGATCGATTACCCACCCGATGGGTGTTGTGGAGGACGTACTGATAAAAGTCAACAAATTTATCTTCTCTGTAGACTTTTTGGTACTGGACATGCAGGAGGACAGAGAGGTGTCCATTATTCTAGGCAGACCCTTCTTAGCGACTGGTAAGGCTGAGATTAGTGTGCATACAGGTAAGCTTACCTTGAACATTGATGATGAAAAAGTCGTGTTTAGTATTTTTGGCCAAGATGAGTCTATATGTAGTTTGCATACTTGTTTTTCTATTGGTCCTGAATACTTGACTGATGATGATGAAGAGGTAGAGTATAATCTTTGCCTAGGCTTAGGAGAAGTGCTTATGGATGATGGGGATTTTGATCATAATGCATATTTTGATGACCCTCTGTTTGAGAATGATTTAGGATGGCCTGACTTTGAAAATGAATTAGACTTGCCTGCTTGTGAGAATGAAAAATCTTCAGTTGATGATTAACCTTCTTTTGAGAATGAATTGGATTTGCCTGAAATCGATGATTTTGATGATGATATTGATTTTCCTGACATTGAGGATGAGCATGAATTGCATAAAAAAGATTACTTGATAGATAATTTTGAGTTTGATCATGATAACACTAAATCTATCGAGTCGAATCTTGATATTCCTGAATGAATGGACCCTGAAAATGTTAATAATTTTGATTCGTGTCCTAATGATGTAGATAGCATAGAATCTGATCCAGAGGAACTCGAATCTGTGCATAGTATAGAATCTGATCCAGAAATACTTGAATTCTTTAATTCTTCTAATAGTGAGTCATATGATAGCCTAGTTGAATCATTTTTTAATTCCGAGTTTGAGGAATCTACTGAGCATGTAGATATTGAATCTGATGATTGGACTGACATGATTGATAGGTCACCTTTAGATCCCAGACCAGTTGATATCATAACGCTCGATGACTCTGTTAACAATTGCTTTGTGAATAGAGATTTAGAAATGAGATTTGATGCGGCTACTTATTTTCTGGAATGTTATTATAACAATCTCTTTAGTGAAGATTGGCCAGGGGAAAGTTTTTTTTCTCCCCTGTTTGCAGTGTGCAATTCGGTGCGTGATTTTTTGCAGGGCCCGAAGAATGATGAAAACTTTTATTTCGAGCCTCCGTAAGCGTGCCGAGCCTCGTCTAGCTAAAGACGTTAAAGAAAGCGTTGCTTGGGAGGCAACCCAAGGATTAAAAGTTTAGGTAGTTGTTTTTGCAGTAAATAATTTTCTTTGCTTCGTGATCCAATTTTGTTTTGCAGGATCACCTTAGCAAATCCCAAAATTCAAAAAATTTCATTTTTCTAGATCCAAAGGAAGAAGTTGAAGCGCTCCTAGCTCAGGGAAGTCTCAGTATCCCTCGTTATGCTTTACTGTTTTTAAAACATTGGGGACAATGTTTAGTTTAAGTTTGGGGGGAGGCTTTCGTTGTGTTGAGCATATTTGAATTCTGTTGGATGCATGAATAGATAGCTATGATAGCCAAGGATGTGATTTTAGAAGTTTTGGGAGAAAATGGTTTATATGTTGTGGAATCTGGGAGCACGGCAGAAATTGTGAAATTTTAAAATTTTTTGATACTTAGTTTTGATGTCTAAAGCATGCAATAGCCTTATCTAATGACGTCTTTGAAAATCTAGATTCTTATTATGATTTTTAAAGTTTGTTGTCACCCCGACGGCCAATTTTTTTTTTTGTTGCACAAAAGAAAAAGCATAGGGGGTAAAAAGAGCTACTTGCGGTGTGATCAGTTAGGCCAACTAGAGAATAAAATTCGGGTTAAGGGTCCCTGCACCGTAGTGTGAAAGCTAGTACCATTAGAAATCAAAATGCAAGTTTGGGGGAGTAGCAAAAGAAAAGGAAAAAGAAAGGTGAAAACTATTTGAGTTTTGCTCCCACATGAAAAAAAAAATGACAGGCACCCTTGTTTCATTTTTTTTGCATGATAGAAGAACTCCGACCTATTAGGAGCTCTTAGCAGTGTAGGGGGAAAACAAATGGAGAAAGTCATAAGACTAATCTAGGTTAGTAAAAGAATCAATAGATAAATCTGGAAGCATGCTATTCATTAATTTTACATTCAAACTAGTTTAAGATTTCTTCAAGAGTATGTGGTGCTTGCTTATTCCACTTGCATGTTTTCCATTCTATCTTAAGAATTCCAAAATCATTGAGGCTTGAGCGATTCCATTTCATGCATCTTTAGAATTTATTTTGCTCGGGACTAGAAAAAGCTTAAGTTTGGGGTGTGATAGCGAGCAGAAATGTCGCTATTTTAGTCCCAATTTATTAGGATTTTTTGTGCTTTAATTGTGTTTTTACTGAAAATATTTAATGTATTTTGTCATTTGGTCTTTAGGAGTAAAGTTGTGGATTTTGTGGAAAAAGTGCCCAAAATGAAGCCATTGAAGCCCAATTTCCATGCTTGGGTCAAGGGGAATCAAAAGAGGTCAACTATGAAGAAAAAGGCCCAAAGGAAATGAAGTGGAGGCCCAAAATCAAGCCCAAAATCGCAGCTGGAAATTTTGGAAATCGCACAGCGTCGAGACGCTGTAAGGACAGCGTCGCGACGCTGTCCATTTCTTGGTCGACAAGTCGATGACGTCATAGCGTCGCGACGCTGTGCCAAATAGCGTCGCGACGTTACCCCCTTTCCGAGCCTATAAAAGGCGCCCCTTAGTGCCTCATTTCACCATCAATCATCACATTCTTCCATTCCTTTCTTGCTTTCTAGGCTCCTTTGGGAGCCTGTCTCAAGGCTTTCTAGCCTTTTTGAGAGTTTCTTTAGTGGGAAATTTTTGGGGAATTTTGGGGAGCATCCTAGGAGGCTCAAGGAGTGTTCGGTGGGACTCTGAGCGTCAGCAAAGGGGTTTTTCGACGGTCAATTCCTTTCCTTTTATTATGCTCTTAATTATGTTTTCCATTGTAAATTTTGTTGATATTTTAGCTATGTGTAGCTAAACCCCAATTTGGGGTCTTGAAATGAAATTATAGTCAAAGTGTTGTTACAATTACCTGTCTCTTGCCCTTTTTCCTAATTATTTGTATGGATGTGCTTAATGCTTTATGCAATCTAGCCAATTGTGTATTGATCTGATTCTTAATGGAAACTCGACGGAGAGAAATTAGGATAGATCGTAATCCATGCAACTAGTTTAATTGACCGTCGTGACAACGAGATTAGTTGATTAAACTTAGATTCCTAAAATGAATCAGAGCGTAATAATTAATGATTTTTAATGGCGCTAAGGACACTTAGGGTTTTAAAATGAATTAATTACAATTAGGGGAAACCGACAGGAGAACCTATGTGATTAACGGAGATTCTAGGATTATAATTAGTTGGGCAATGAGATAGGATAATTATAATGAATGTTTAGCTAATAATTGATTTGCAAGAGTACCCCTCTCCCCATTAAAAAAACTCTTTCTCCATATTTTATTTTTGTTCGATTCATCAAACTTTCTCTTTAATTGCTTTGAACCCTAAATATTATTTCCCCTAAGTATTTTTAGTTCTCAAAGAATCTTTGCTTGCTTAAATTTCGCTTCGCCTCCTTGTGGATTTGATACTCGGTAATGATAAGCATCCAATATGCTTTAAGTTTACAAAGCTAGAGGTCCTTCTAGGATCCTTGTAAATGGACACAAATAAGACTAACTTACCGAATGATTCCAACCAAGAGTTTAGTTAGAAGATGAATCACTCTTAGATCAAACTTAGAATAAGGATGGTCACTCCTAAATCCTAAGACAACTCACTCCAGAATAAGCTTGATCAAGACTAATCCAATGAATCGATTTTAACATCAAATCTAAAACAAGATTTGAAAGAAAAGACAACACCAAAAGGTGTAATAAGCAAAAGCTTTTTAATTCATAATCTTCAACTTCTTTTCAAATGACAAATTACATCCCTATTTATACTAAATGAAAAGACACCATGAAAGGACACAACATTTCATCTATGTGGTCTAAATTCAACCCCCAACTTTTCAAATCCATGCATGAACCTTCATAAATACAAGTTCATGAATTCACAGGATACATAATACATGAATATGAATTTTACATTCATTGTGTCTTTTGGTTGAATAGGTGCCTTTGTGAATCTTGAAAGGATGCAACTTTTAACCATAATAATTCCTTAAATCTGAGATTCATCTTCCAATCAGCAACCTTTAAAGTTTGTAATCATTTTGGATTCTTGTAGCTTGATTAAGACACCTCGGTTTGTATCAGTATTACCTACTGTTTTATATTACTTGTGACGACTCGTGCACTTGCGGTAATCGCTCGTCGTAGTAGCAGGATAGCATCTTGACGTTGGCCCAAAATTTTGTAGTGTTGCGATGTTATGATCTTGCATTGAGACGCTACACTAGAGGGTTGAAACACTATGGCTGTAGGATTTTGGCTTGTTCTCATTCTTTGGCACATAGGTTAACCAAATCTTGACATTTTTTTTACTTCCAATTGTGCCCTTTCCGTCCAAATGCTCTCAAGAAGTCTCGAATGCTCGATGACCAATAAAATCAACAATTAAACACGTTAACAATCATGAAACTAGCTAGAATTTTGATGATAAACTAGCACTTATTTGGTGCTATCAATTCTCCTCATTTGAGTAAAACAAACTCAACATTGTTAAAAGTGTTATTGAAATAATCACAAGAAGTAGGAGAAATACAAGTATAAAGTTTTAAGTTTGATTTAAAAATAAAAGGAATTTGATTCAATTATCTTTCCTAAATTCAAAGATTTAGATGAAATAGTAAACCATGATGTTTTTTGATAACTTGTCATATTGCCTTTAAAAGGTAAT
The DNA here is from genome assembly GCA_036850905.1 of Luffa acutangula. Lineage (NCBI taxonomy): Eukaryota > Viridiplantae > Streptophyta > Magnoliopsida > Cucurbitales > Cucurbitaceae > Luffa > Luffa acutangula. The sequence goes on along the minus strand of CM072095.1, from coordinate 23,380,258 downwards.
TTTCATAAATATATAGTTTTTCTAGTTATTATGAGTGATATTACTTATTGAGAGACCTTCTTTTAAGTAAACAAGTTTTAGAGCTATGTCGAATGGTTATTTTTATGGATGAATTTGGACCTAATTTTAAGAAAGTTTTGATAAGAACCCAAAGTGGAAATAGGCCCAAGGAGATCCATTGGACCCAGATCAATCTCTGTTTCTATTCCCTTTCCTAAAAGAAAGGGGAAAGCCCTAGATCAAATATAAATAGAAGAGCGTAACACCAAAGTAGGGGGATCTCAATTGAACAATTATTCTTTCTCTTAGTCTTCTTGCTCATTCTTAATTTATTTGCTCCACTCATAACCTCCTAGCTGACTTAAGCATGGGAGCCGATGTGGCAAGCACCACATCGTTGTGCAGTTTTGTCCTGTTTTGCAGGTCACGTTTTCCCCCTTCAAATAAATTTATCTTTGCTATCATGTGAAGGTCAGGTGAGTCGCCTGTCCAGATTTTTGCATCAACAGTTATAAAGATTGATTTCTCAGTTGTATGATTTATGAAATCAAAGATTGTAAAGTTTAGAAACTTTTGATCAAATAGCAAAAAATTTCAAAGGTCAAAATTTATTTGTGATCTCAATCAGGAACTTTTAATTATGATTTTACAAGTTCTATTAATAGTTATTATACTTAGAGTCTTGAGGTAAATAAGAGTGATAATTATGAATTATAAATTTAGTGGGAGTAAATTCAGTTTCCTAGGTGTAATATGTCTATGACATAGTAAACCTATGATACAAGATGAAAACTTATATGGACAACTCTATTATATTGTGAAATGATATTATGAGATCAATCTCAAGTAACATTGAGATTTCACAAATAGGTAAAAATTTTCAAGTTTTCTAACATGAGATTTATGCATTGGAGAAATCACGAAAGAAGACAAACACTTAGTCTCAAAAGAGTCCCTTGAATAAAGAAAGGATGAAATTCACACTCAAATATTCATATAAAAAATAGAACGCAATAATTTTGACAACTCTTAATTTGATCTAAAGATTTTTAAGGTATTTAACAAAAGGATACATGCTCACTTATCAAAAACAGATAAAATAGAGATCATAAGACAATTTTATTTTGATAATATGAGTTGTGTTTACAAAATCTACTTCTGAGACTATATTCACTAATTGGTTAAAATGTACTACTTTCTATTAGAGTGAAGAATGTTCGCTTCTAGTGGTTTTCACAATTGAAGTTTGTATTCAGAGCACTTTGTGTGGCAATTAACTCATAAATGTTAAACCTTTTTATATCAGGGTGTCTTGACAAAAAAATTGTTTTTAATATTGTAGCAACAAAAGTTTTTATATGAGTATTATAAGCTTTAGTTGATAAAGAAAATGAAGAGTTTTCCTTGTGTCGTAAAGGAATACAACTCCATCTTTGTGGATCCACTCATTAAAAACTTTCAGACAATGTTTTTTTGAGAATAATGGTCATACAAGTGTGAAAATTGTGGTACGTCAGATGAGTCGAAGTTTGTGCTTTCTTAAACTAGAAACAAAGTTTTATTTTCTACAAAACAAGGAAAATGAATTATATTCTATTACTCCGAATCACTTTCTTTCTAACTGTAGTTTAACCTACGATAGAAAGAGTAAAGTTTGATCTATCTAAAGAATAAACTTGGACTAGTTGGGAATAGACATGTTTACCGCATTACATGTAATCTCTATGTTGCTCTTTCATACTTGATCCATGTCATTGGGTATATTTGGTGTGGTGATCTTTGAAGGCTAAGTTACGACTATAGATGTGACGAAAACTGCCTTGGTTCCTAATTGGTATACAAAACGGACTGAATTGTGATTAAAGTGAAGTTTTCTTTTAAAATATTATTAAGTTCGTGCACTAAAGAATAAATTAATAATTTCAAATAAGAAATTGTTACCTAAGTGGGAGATTGTTGAAATTAATTTCATAATTAATTCATACGTGGGTAAGAAATAAAATGAAAATTATATGTGGATTATTTAATGGACTATTGTGTGGTCTTAATTATGAACCCAAGACTTCTTATATAGCAGTGTAGCCAGTTGAGCAGAAACCAACCCATTGATCCTAAGGATTCTCTAAAACCCTAGAATCAACTTATAAATAACAAGGTTATGGTTCCCAAATAATATTGTGCCTCTTTAATCTCCTATTTTCTATCCGATAGTGAGCATTATTCATCTAGGTCTAAAGTTGCACAGTTGAAAATACCTTAAACCACATATGTTCTACAATAGAAGAATTTGACAGATTTCATGTTAGGGATCCAGGTAAATGATTTTGGCTTGCCCATGCTTAATACATGTGTTAAAGCAGCCCATTGAATTTAGTTTTTTTCAATTTAGTTTTTTATTCAAAGTTGTTAAGATCTTTTAGTTCAATTTGTTACTTAAAGTTATTAAGATCTTTTTCCATGTAATTTGTTGAAGTAGTTCATTTGGTTGCTAAGGAGTTTTTTTCCCTCTATCTAGCAGTATGTATATCTGCTATGGGATTGTGTATTCATCAAGCCAAAGTAATACAAATCTGATAGAGGTTTTCTCCTTGGCCATTTCCTCTTTGTTCACTTTTGTTTTCTTTATATTTTGATGGTATTAGAGATACTGTCCAACGACACTTCGATCTTGCAATATGGATTTTTCAGAGACGAACTCTGAAATTTCAAGTGGAAATCAAGTCACTCAAGCAATTAATCATGGAAACAAGATCTCAACGGTAAAGCTAACTGAGGAAAATTTCCTACTTTGCAAATTTCAAGTTTTCACGGCGCTCGAAGGACATGAATTGGAAGAGCATATCAGTGAAGATTGCCAACCTCCTCCAGAGAAAATCCAAGTAAGTGAAGGTACCTCCACTGTGATTAAACCTAATTATATTTTGATGGTATTAGAGATACTGTCCAATGACACTTCGATCTTGCAATATGGATTTTTCAGAGACGAACTCTGAAATTTCAAGTGGAAATCAAGTCACTCAAGCAATTAATCATGGAAACAAGATCTCAACAGTAAAGCTTACTGAGGAAAATTTCCTACTCTGCAAATTTCAAGTTTTCACGGCGCTCGAAGGACATGAATTGGAAGAGCATATCAGTGAAGATTGCCAACCTCCTCCAGAGAAAATCCAAGTAAGTGAAGGTACCTCCACTGTGATTAAACCTAACCCTAATTATACGTCATGGAAGAGGCAGGATAAACTAATATCTTCTTGGATTGTTGGTTCAATGACTGAGTCTATTCTTGAACAAGTGATGCACTGTACGTTTGCAAAGGAAATTTGGAGTTGTCCTTTGCAAATTTTAAAATCTAGACATCTCTCCCTAATAATGAAAATAAAGTCTAAATTACAGAATCTTCAAAAAGGGGGCTCGACCATGAATGAGTATATTTGCAAGATTAAGAAGTGTATTGATGTTTTAGCTGCCATAAGGAAAACTGTACCAGTTGAAGATCATATTATGTATATCCTAGCTGGTCTTGGTGCAGAATATGAAACTATGGTTTCAGTGATTACTGCCAAAACAGGGTCACAAACTGTTCAAGATGTTATTGCATTGATTTTAACACATGAAAGTAGGATAGAAAGCAAATCTTCTATTAATGCTGATGGAGTCTTACCTACCACTAATCTCACAATTCAAAATCCTACACAAAAAGATACAGAAAATTTGAGAAATGTGAGTCAGTCGCAACAACAACAAAGTTTCGGTAATGGTAGAGGCAGAGAAAGATTTAATTCTAGTAAGGGTAGAGGAGGAAGGTCTTAGAATAGTAGAAGCAGACCTCAGTGTCAAATATGTAACAAAATTGGTCATAGAGCCTTAAAATGCTATTCTCGTGTTCAGATGCCTGGGGCTTACTTGACTCAATTCAACCCTTCTAGTCAGTTTTTTTCTGGACAGAATTCTGGTCAGATGTATGGGAACCAGTTCTCTCCAATGTAGGCCATGACAGCTACTCCAAGCTTTAATCAAGATTGTAATATGGTATCCGGATTCCAGGGCTACCAATCACTTAACAAATAACTTTGGGAACATGTCTGTCAGCTCAGAGTATCTTGGAAACAATCAAATTCATGTGGGCAATGGTACAGTTTTGGCTATAAATTGGTTTGGATATGTTTCTCTTACTTCGCCTAGTAATCATCTCTTTCATCTAAATAATCTTTTACATGTTCCATCCATTGCCAAGAATTTGATTAGTGTCAGTCAGTTTGCCAAAGACAATTTCGTTTTCTTTGAATTTCACCCTACTTTTTGTCTTGTGAAGGACTAAGCAACTGGGCGAGTACTTCTCCATGGGACTCTACATGAAGGGCTATACAAGTTCAACCTATCCAAGCCTCAACACTCTATCCCATCAAATGCTAATCTTGTTGTCTTCAAGTCATTTAATAATTATGTTTCTGTTGTTTCTAAATCTGTTTTGCCTTCCAACTATATTGCTTTGCTTGCTTTTGTCCAATATTTGAATAATAAATCTTATGATATTTGGCATCAAAGGCTAGGTCATCCAGCCTTTTTCTATTGTTAAGCAAGTTCTTCAAATGTGTAATCCCAATTTCTCTGGTAATGAAAATATTTCATTCTGTAATGCATGTGCAATTGGTAAACACCATGCTCTTTTGTTTTCTCCATCCACTACTTCCTATTCTTCTCCTTTACAACTTATTGTGACTGATGTATGGGGAACCTTCATACAAATTGTCTAGAAATGTCTTCGGGTGTTATATCAGCTTCATAGATGCATACTCTAGATATACCTGGGTTTATTTCTTATAAACTAAATCTGAGGCTTTTCAGGCTTTTGTTAATTTTAAAATTCTTGTTGAAAAACAACTTGGTTGTCCAATCTTAAGTCTTCAAACTGATGGAAGGGCCGAGTTTAAACCATTTATTCCTTTTCTAAAAACTCATGGCATTTCTCATAGCGTTACTTGTCCTTATACCTCTCAACAAAATGGTATTGTCGAACGTAAACACAGACATATTGTAGCAGCCAGCTTTTCTAAAAAAAAAAAAAAAAAGAAAATAGGGGGAAAATGTGGGCTCATGGCCCGATCAAAAGGGGAAAGTGGGGGGAAACTTTCCCCCCACATTTTCGGTCAATTGGCCAATTAAAAAAAAAAAATCTTAACTCTCTCTCCCTCTCACGAATGCTCTCTCTCTCTCTCTCTCTCTCCCACCTCTGCAACCTCACCGCCGCCTCAGTTGTTCTCTCCGCCGCCGGCTCCACCGTCGCTCACGCCGCACGCCACCGCAAATTGTCGCCGCCGGTAACGTCTCTTGTCACTCTCTCTCTCGTCTCTTTCTCTCTCTCTCTCTCTCTCTCTCTCTCTCAGCCACTCTCTCTCTGTGTAGCAGATCCGACGCGCCGCCGCCTGCAACCCACTCACGAGCTGCCGTCGATCTGCAAGTCGCCGTCACCACTGTAGGCGCGGACAGCAGCGAGGAGGGACCATTTTTCCACGTTTTCAGCTGTTTTTGGTGAGTTCCCGCATTGGGTAAGTTGGTTTGAGGCTTATGTGGTTTAGTTCTTGCATTTAAACGATTACCCATTCACTTTTCTCCCGTTCTGCAAGCGTACCCATTCAATTCCGGCGATTCAAGCAGTGGGTCTTCAAGTTTCAGCGTGTTTGAGTAATTCCGGCTTTGGGTAAGTGAACTAAGTTAAGTTTTGAATGATTTAATTGTGTTAAAGGAGTACCCATTGATTTTGGCATGTGGTTACAAGGTTCTCTTAGCTTTTGGGGATTTAATCGTCGGTTTGGAGTGTTGTTGGATCATTGGACAGCAAGCGGTGTTTCTGTTTTGGGTAAGTGAATTAAGTTAAGTTTTGGAATGATTTAAGTGTGTTAGGTGATTACCCATTGAATTTGGCTATTAAATTTAAGATGCCCATTGCGTTTGGTGATTAAATTGTTGGTTTTAGGTGGATTCGAGAGCTCGGACAGCAAGCTAAGTTCTGCTTTGTTTGCTTGAAGTCTTGGAATTTAAAGGAAAATTGGTTAGAAGCCGATCAAGGATTTGTTGGGCTAGGTAAGTAGTTTTCTTTGGTTTATGTCGTATGCTTTGGAATCATGTGTTTATTATGTCACCATGCTAGCATGAGATAAGTATGAATGGATAGCCTTAAAGTTGGGGAACATGATTGTTATGCTTTTGACCCGCTGCACGATTGATAGTTGTTATGTAGCCTTTGTTTGGGTTCTTATGCTCTAGCTTATTTTGTTTGGAGTTTATCATGCTTGCGTGGACAAGATTTAAGCATCAGTCTTTACTTGTGGAATGAAAATGGGCATGATGAGTTTTTTCAAGGCATGTCAATATGTGGTAATCTCGATATTCGCTATGACATATTTACTTTTGTATGGTGGGTTGGATAATCTGTGGCTTGCCTTAGTGTTAAGATAATGGAGGATGGGATTAAATGGTTGTTGGAGTTGTGAATGGTTTGTGTATGCGAGGTCGGACTCGTTATGGTTATAGGAGTGTATATTCTTATTTTCAAGTGCAAGGAAAAATTTTGGGTTCCCTCGGCGTGTGTCGTTATGCTGCCGAATTTTCGGTAGCCTCATGACGGCTTGGGAATCATATTTACCTTGAGGGAAAGGGTTAGGAAAGAGAAAGGAATAGGCTAGTGCCTTAGACGAGGGTTGTGTCAATTAAACACCTAGGACTGAGATGTAGTAGACTGAAATGAGGGGCTTAATGGGCGGGACTTGGCTTCGCAGTCTAGGTGCCATTTACTAACTGTGGAAGTAAATTCCTGACTTAAACCCATGAACGCCCCACCAGTGAAATGGTAGTTTAGAGCGCTACGCGTTTATTAGTGCCTTGAGGGATGAGACTTAGCTTCACTGTCTGGGTGCCATCTACCATCAGTAGGAGTAGAGACCTCCCAAAACTCCCACCTGTGCGCTATCAGTGAGTTGGCAAACTTATATAATTATAGGTGTACTAATTGAACACGAGACCCGAACTGCAGATAAATGAAATGAAATGAAATGAATGAGAATGAGATGACCTAACCCTTAGGCCCTTAACTTGAATAAAATGTTAAAACCTTGATTGCTACTTACTGAGTATTTTCTTAAATACTCATTCTTTTCCCTTTCATATAACTGCAGGTAGAGATAAAGGTGTACAGAACGCGTGACGGAGTGCTGGTGAGCCATGGGTTTCCTTTAGAATAGTCTTACGCATTTTTATGTTTTGAAATTCTTCTTTTGGACTTGTACTGCGTTGTTTTAAGATATTTTCCGCATTAAGTTTTGTTTTGAATAACTATAGTTTTCGTTTGTTCTGTTTTAACTGGGATCCCAGATTTAAAAGTTTCTCAAATTTCTAAATATGTTTTCTTTAAATGTTATTTCCTCTTTGTTCTTAGAAGTAGAACGAAATGCATGTAGTAACGGCCTTAGAATCTAGGCATGAAAAGTAGGGTCGTTACAGTTGGTATCAGAGCTCTAGGATATAGGTTCTGTAGACTGGTTTACATCTTAAACCTTAGGTATATCCATGGCTTATCAGCAAGCATCCGGTCACGCCAGGTACACGTTTGATTACTTTGTAGCCTGTAAATGTTATATGTTATATATGTTCGGAAAAGATTCATGTTGTGGGAAAGATATGCATAAGGTTTAGTACCTGTGAATTGTTTAAAGGATTCAAGCCTGTTAGTAAGATGATAAAATTTTTGTGAAATAGATCATGCCTCCCCGAGCACAAGGACGTGGAAGAGGTTGAGGAAGAGGTCGTACAGCCCCTGAACATGTTGTGCCACCTGTGGAGCAAGGAGGAGATCTACCGGAAAACCCACAAGCGGAACAGCCGGGGCCTGCGGTAGGGCCTGTCACAGTGGATATTCAGGCCATAGTCCAGACCGCAGTTCAGGCTGCAGTTGCGGGAGTGCTTGCGGGGCGACAGGCCCAAGCGCCTCAGAACAACGAAGCCACCCTATCGCGGGAGGCTAGGTGCCTGAGAGATTTTAGGAAGTGGGACCCTTGTCCGTTCGATGGAGCCTCAAGGGACCCCACGGTGGCAGAGTTGTGGTTGTCCTCCATCGAGACTGTCTTTCGCCACATGAACTGCCCGGAGGACCAGAAAGTTTACTACGTCGTGTTCCTGTTACGAGATAACGCCCTGATTTGGTGACAATCAATCGAAAGGACTATAGATGTCAGCAACGGACCTGTCACATGGACTCAGTTCAGGGGGGAGTTCTTTAGGAAGTATTACCCTGCCGCCTCCCGATTCAAGAAGCAATCAGAGTTCGTGGCCCTTATGCAGGGAAACCGAACTGTAGAGGAGTACGAGACAGAGTTTGCCAGACTGTCTCGATTTGCCCCTGCCTTGGTAGCTGTAGAAGCTGATAAGGTAGAACGTTTCATAACAGGCTTAAAGGAAGAGATTCAGGGCAGTGTGGCAGCCCATGAACCCCAAGACTATGCCACGGCAGTTAGGGTGGTACAACTGATTGATCGACGACCGTCAGCTGTCTCTTCAGAACCTTCCTCAGGTCATAAGCGAAGGTACAATCAGATGAGCTCGAACACACAGAGGGGTCACTGTTACCCTAGACGAGGTTCACCCCAGGACCGTCGACAGAGAGCACAGAATCAGCCAGGGCCTAATCAGGATAGGCCATTATGTCAGACTTGTAGGAAGTACCACAGGGGTCGTTGCTTGGCAGAGACCCGTGTTTGTTTCAAGTGTGGCCGGGAAGGTCATATTGCTCCGAATTGTAATCAGAAGAAAGCTAATTATGCCGACCAACCGTCCAGTTCAAACCATGCATCTGGGGTGAGACCAGCACAACATCAGGGCAAGATATTTGCCACCACCCGACAAGAGGCCGAGGACCTTAACGCAGTAGTGACAGGTACCATCCCTATCCTCGGCCACTATGCTTTTGTGTTGTTTGATTCGGGTTCAACGCATTCTTTTATTTCTGCATCATTTGTAAGTCAAGCCAACCTAGAACTAGAGCCGCTAGGCTATGTTTTGTCAGTCTCAACCCCTGCGGGGGTAACACTACTAGCTAGTGAAGCGGTGAAAGCCTGCCAAATGTTAGTGTCTGCTCGATCGATGGATGTGACATTGATCGCCCTGGATATGAGTGATTTTGACGTTATCTTGGGAATGGAATGGTTGGCTTCTAATTATGCCAACATAGACTGTCATCGTAAGGAGGTGATCTTTAACCCTCCGTCAGAGGCAAGCTTCAAGTTTAAAGGATCGATGATCAAAGGTGCTCCTAAAGTGGTCTCTGCAATAAAGGCGAGAAAATTGATTAGCCAAGGAGCCTGGGGCTTGTTGGCTAGCGTGGTTGACACAAGGAAAACCGAGACATCAATGACCTCGATACCGGTAGTGAGGGAATTCACAGATGTATTTCCTGAGGATCTGATAGGACTACCGCCAGCTCGAGAGGTTGACTTCTGCATCGAGCTTGAGCCAGGGACCAACCCGATTTCTAAAGCTCCATATAGGATGGCTCTAGCGGAATTGAAAGAGCTTAAGGTGCAGATTCAGGAGCTGTTGGACAAAGGTTATATACGCCCCAGCGTCTCGTCGTGGCGTGTTCCAGTTTTATTTGTGAAAAAGAAGGATGGGACAATGCGTTTGTGCATCGACTACCGGGAGTTGAACAAGGTGACAATAAAGAACAGATACCCTCTACCCAGGATTGATGACCTCTTTGATCAGCTTCAAGGTGCAGCAGTGTTTTCTAAAATAGATCTACGGTCAGGTTATCATCAGTTGAGAATTAGAGAGGACGATATACCCAAGACAGCTTTCCGGACCAGGTATGGGCATTACGAATTTACCGTGATGTCCTTTGGGCTTACTAATGCTCCTGCAGTTTTCATGGACTTGATGAACAAAGTATTTAAGGAATTCCTGGATTCTTTCGTGATTGTTTTTATCGACGACATTCTTATCTACTCCAAGACAAAAGAGGAACATGAGGATCATCTCAGGAGAGTTTTAATCACCTTAAGAACGAACAAGTTGTATGCCAAATTCTCTAAATGTGAATTCTGGCTACAACGAGTTTCCTTCTTAGGGCACGTGGTTTCGAAGGAAGGTGTTACAGTAGATCCAGCCAAAATAGAGGCAGTGACCAATTGGTCTCGACCTACTTCAGTCAGCGAGATTCGGAGTTTCTTGGGGTTAGCAGGCTATTACCGTCGTTTTGTGCAAGGTTTTTCCAGTATAGCCGCACCTCTAACTCAATTGACTCGAAAGGGTACTCCATTCGTGTGGAATGAAACTTGTGAGGCAAGCTTCCAAGAGCTTAAGCAGAGACTAGTTTCAGCACCAGTACTTACAGTACCTGATGGTTCAGGAGAATTTGTTATTTACAGTGATGCTTCAAAGAAGGGACTGGGTTGTGTGTTAATGCAGCATGGTAAGGTCATTGCTTATGCGTCTCGTCAGCTGAAAGATTATGAGAAGAACTACCCGACCCATGACTTAGAATTGGCAGCAGTGGTCTTTGCCTTGAAGATTTGGAGACATTATTTATACAGAGAGAAAATCCAAATCCTCACGGACCACAAAGTCTGAAATACCTCTTCACTCAGAAAGAGTTGAATATGAGGCAGCGGAGATGGTTAGAGTTAGTGAAGGATTATGATTGTGACATCCAGTACCACCCGGGCAAGGCAAATGTAGTTGCAGATGCCCTCAGTAGGAAGACCGCTCATGCATCTGCTTTGATTACTACTCAGGCTCATATATTGGATGACTTGGAACGTACAGAGATTATGATTGCAGTGGGCGAAGTTACAACACGCCTAACTCAGTTGACAGTTAAGTCAAGCTTGAGACAGAGGATCATAGATGAACAACCAAATGACCCTGACCTTGTTGTTAAACGCAGTCAAGTAGAGGCAGGGCAGGTGAACGAGTTTTCCTTATCTTCAGACCTCGGCTTGTGTTACCAGGGTCGCTTATGCGTACCTAAGAATGCCGAACTCAAACAAGATTATTAGCAGAGGCACATAGTTCACCTTTTTCAATCCATCCAGGAAGTACGACGATGTACCATGATTTGAAACAGTATTACTGGTGGCAGGGCATGAAAAGAGAGATAGCGGATTTTGTCAGTAAATGCCTTGTTTGCCAACAAGTGAAGGCCCCGAGACAGAAACCAGCGGGATTGTTACAGCCGTTGAGTTCCAGAGTGGAAGTGGGAGCATATATCTATGGACTTCATTACAGGATTGCCTAGAACGGTCAAGGGTTACACCGTGATTTGGGTCATTATCGACAGACTCACTAAGTCAACGCATTTTCTCCCTGAGAAGCCTACTTACACTGTTGAAAAGTGGGCACAGTTATATATGACAGAGATAGTCAAGCTTCATGGTGTGCCGGTATCAATCGTGTCAGATAGAGACACTCGGTTCACGTCTAACTTCTGGAGGAGTCTGCAAAGAGCGTTGGGTACTCAGCTGCGTTTCAGTACAGCTTTTCACCCTCATACAGATGGTCAAACTGAGCGATTGAACAAAACTCTAGAGGATATGTTGCGAGCATGTGTCTTGGTTTTCTCAGGTAGTTGGGATGCACACCTGCACTTAATGGAATTTGTGTATAACAATAGTTATCAAGCAACCATCGGTATGTCACCGTTTGAGGCCCTCTATGGGAAAAGATGCAGGTCCCCTGTTTATTGGGATGAGGTCGGAGAACGTCAGTTGTTGGGACCTGAATTGATTCAAGCCTCCAGTGAGGCTATTCGCGCAATCAGATCGAGGATGTTAACGGCTCAAAGCCGACAAAAGAGCTATGTTGATACAAGGAGAAGGGATTTAGAGTTTGACGTGGGTGATCATGTTTTCTTGAAGGTAGCTCCAATGAAAGGAGTATTGAGGTTTGGGAGGAAAGGCAAGCTCAGTCCACGTTTCATTGGTCCTTTTGAAATTCTAGAATGGATTGGTCCGGTAGCTTATCGTCTAGCGTTGCCGCCTTCGCTTTCGGTGGTACACAATGTTTTTCATGTCTCCATGCTGCGAAAGTATTTGACAAATCCAACCCACAGAGTGGACTTTGAATCCTTGCAACTCAGCGAGAACTTGACTTATGAGGAGGAACCTGTGCTAATTCTTAACAAAGAGGTGAAGGTCCTTCGCAATCGCGCTCTCGTGAAGGTCCTTTGGCGAAACCATTTGATTGAAGAGGCAACGTGGGAGAGAGAAGACGAAATGATGGCCAAGTATCCAGAGTTGTTCCAGTACTAGCAACTTTCGAGGACGAAAGTTCTTTTAAGGTTAGTATGATGTAGCAGCCAGCTTTTCTAAAAAAAAAAAATAGGGGGAAAATGTGGGCTCATGGCCCGGTCAAAAGGGGAAAGTGGGGGGAAACTTTCCCCCCACATTTTCGGTCAATTGGCCAATTAAAAAAAAATAAAAAATCTTAACTCTCTCTCCCTCTCACGAATGCTCTCTCTCTCTCTCTCTCTCTCCCACTTCCCGCCGGTAACGTCTCTTGTCACTCTCTCTCTCGTCTCTCTCTCTCTCTCTCTCTCTCTCTCTCTCTCTCTCTCTCTCAGCCACTCTCTCTCTGTGTAGCAGATCCGATGCGCCGCCACCTGCAACCCACTCACGAGCTGCCGTCGATCTGCAAGTCGCCGTCGCCACTGTAGGCGCGAATAGCAGCGAGGAGGGACCATTTTTCCACGTTTTCGACTGTTTTAGGTGAGTTCCCGCATTGGGTAAGTTGGTTTGAGGCTTATGTGGGTTAGTTCTTGCAATTAAACGATTACCCATTCACTTTTCTCCCGTTCAGCAAGCGTACCCATTCAATTCCGGCGATTCAAGCAGTGGGTCTTCAAGTTTTAGCGTGTTTGAGTAATTCCGGCTTTGGGTAAGTGAACTAAGTTAAGTTTTGAATGATTTAATTGTGTTAAAGGAGTACCCATTGATTTTGGCATGTGGTTGCAAGGTTCTCTTAGCTTTTGGGGATTTAATCGTCGGTTTGGAGCGTTGTTGGATCATTGGACAGCAAGCGGTGTTTCTGTTTTGGGTAAGTAAATTAAGTTAAGTTTTGGAATGATTTAAGTGTGTTAGGTGATTACCCATTGAATTTGGCTATTAAATTTAAGATGCCCATTGCGTTTGGTGATTAAATTGTTGGTTTTAGGTGGATTCGAGAGCTCGGACAGCAAGCTAAATTCTGCTTTGGTTGCTTGAAGTCTTGGAATTTAAAGGAAAATTGGTTAGAAGCCGATCAAGGATTTGTTGGGCTAGGTAAGTAGTTTTCTTTGGTTTATGTCGTATGCTTTGGAATCATGTGTTTATTATGTCACCATGCTAGCATGAGATAAGTATGAATGGTTAGCCTTAAAGTTGGGGAACATGATTGTTATGCTTTTGACCCGCTGCGCGATTGATAGTTGTTATGTAGCCTTTGTTTGGGTTTTCATGCTCTAGCTTATTTTCTTTGGAGTTTATCATGCTTGCGTGGACAAGATTTAAGCATCAGTCTTTACTTGTAGAATGAAAATGGGCATGATGAGTTTTTTCAAGGCATGTCAATATGTGGTAATCTCGATATTCGCTATGACATATTTACTTTTGTATGGTTGGTTGGATAATCTGTGGCTTGCCTTAGTGTTAAGATAATGGAGGATGGGATTAAATGGTTGTTGGAATTTTGAATGGTTTGTGTATGCGAGGTCTGACTCGTTATGGTTATAGGAGTGTATATTCTTATTTTCAGGTGCAAGGAAAAATTTGGGGTTCCCTCTGCGTGTGCCGTTATGCTGCCGAATTTTCGGTAGCCTCATGACGGCTTGGGAATCATATTTACCTTGAGGGAAAGGGTTAGGAAAAAGAAAGGAATAGGCTAGTGCCTTAGACGAGGGTCGTGTCAATTAAACACCTAGGACTGAGATGTAATAGACTGAAATGAGGGGCTTAATGGGCGGGACTTGGCTTTGCAGTCTAGGTGCCATTTACTAACTGTGGAAGTAAATTCCTGACTTAAACCCATGAACACCCCACCAGTGAAATGGTAGTTTAGAGTGCTACGCGTTTATTAGTGCCTTGAGGGATGAGACTTAGCTTCACTGACTGGGTGCCATCTACCATCAGTAGAAGTAGAGACCTCCCAAAACTCCCACCTTTGCGCTATCAGTGAGTTGGCAAACTTATATAATTATAGGTGTACTAATTGAACACGAGACCCGAACTGCAGATAAATGAAATGAAATGAAATGAATGAGAATGAGATGACCTAACCCTTAGGCCCTTAACTTGAATAAAATGTTAAAACCTTGATTGCTACTTACTGAGTATTTTCTTAAATACTCATTCTTTTCCCTTTCATATAACTGCAGGTAGAGGTAAAGGTGTACAGAACGCGTGACGGAGTGTTGCTGAGCCATGGGTTTCCTTTAGAATAGTCTTCCGCATTTTTATGTTTCGAAATTCTTCTTTTGGACTTGTACTGCGTTGTTTTAAGATATTTTCCTCGTTAAGTTTTGTTTTGAATAACTAAAGTTTTCGTTTGTTCTGTTTTAACTGGGATCCCAGATTGAAAAGTTTCGCAAATTTCTAAATATGTTTTCTTTAAATGTTATTTCCTCGCTGTTCTTAGAAGTAGAACGAAATGCATGTAGTAACGACCTTAGAATCTAGGCATGAAAAGTAGGGTCGTTACACATATCGTTGATGCATGTGTTACATTGTTGTCTCAATCATCCATGCCTCTAACATTTTGGGATGATGCATTTTCTACTAGTGTTTTTCTTATCAACAGGTTGCGTTCTATAGTTCTTGGTGGAGCAAGTCCCATGGAGAAACTCTTCCAGTGATAACCCGATTATACACCTCAAAGTATTTGGGTGTAAGTGTTTTCCTTGTCTTCAATCCTATAACTCTCATAAACTTGATTATAGATCTCGTACCTATACTTTTATTGGTTATAGTCATATGCACAAGGGCTATAAATGTCCTGATTCTACTGGTCGTACATATATTTCTAGACATGTGCTTTTTTATGAGACTTGTTTTCCCTTTCCGAATTCTAGCTCTAAATCTGTCACTAATGCTCCTTCAATTGTGTCTCAACAATTGTCTATTGTTCCCTCGTATGTTAATGATCATGCCTTTGTCTCTTTACCCACAAATAGTCCTTTACTTTCACCATTGTCTAATTCTCAACCTATTTCTCGTACTTCAGATACTACTAGTCCTTCACATTTGTCTCCCGTTCCTTCGGCTACTATTTCCTCTCATGAAACTTGTCCAACTCAAGAAGCTGAACCTGATACTCAACCTACTCATGTGGATTCTATTTCTAATCATCCAATGATTACTAGGAGTAAAAGTGGCATATTCAAACCAAAGGTATTTCTTACCACTTATGTTGATTTTGAACCACCCAATGCCAAGGAGGCTCTTAAATGTTCTCACTGGAAAAAGGCAATGCAGGTTGAATATGATGCACAAATACAGAATAAAATGTGGGAACTTGTTCCTGTCCCTTCTAATCATAAAATAGTAGGTTGTAAGTGGGTGTTTAAAATTAAACGTAATTCAGATAGGTCTATTTCTCATTACAAGGCCAGATTAGTGGCAAAGGTGTTTCATCAATCAGCTGACATTGACTATTTTGAAACGTTTAGTCCTGTTGTTAAGCCCATAACGATTCGTGTGCTTCTTTCACTTGATATTTCTTATGATTGGCCAATTAGACAAATTGACATTAATAATGCCTTCTTGCATGGAGTGTTATCTGAAACTATTTATATGGAACAACCCACTGGTTTTCAAGTTCATGGTTCGTACCCACTTGTTTGCAAACTTCACAAGGCTCTATACGGTCTAAAACAAGCTCCTCGTGCTTGGTTTGATAGACTTAACATGTTTCTTCAATCTCTTGGTTTTGTGAATTCTAGAGCTGATACTTCATTACTGTTTCAAAAATCTGGAAATATATGTTGTAACATCCTTGTGTATATGAATGATATTATAATTTCGGGTAATTCAATGGCTGTTGTTACATCTCTAATTGCTAAGTTGAATGGTCGGTTTTCTCTTAAAGATTTGGGTCCTCTTAGTTATTTTCTAGAAATTGAGGTGTCCTACCCACCATCAGGTGACCTATTTCTCTCCCAAGCAAAATATATCATGGATCTTTTGCAGCGTACTCATATGGCAGAGGCTAAAGCTATATCAACTCCTATGGTAAGTGGACCTATTTTGTCTACTCGACAAGGAGAAACGTTTGCAGATTGTTAATTTATATAGTAGTGTGGTTGGGGCTTTATAATATGTCACACTTACTCGTCCAGAGATATCTTACCGTGTTAATAAGGCATGTCAGTTTATGCATGCTCCGACCATCCTACATTGGCAACTAATGAAGAGGATTCTACGTTATCTCAAAGGTACACTTACTCATGGTTTGCTTCTTCATAAGACTAATAATTTTTCTTTACATGGCTATGCTGATGCAGATTGGGCATCAGACCCGAATGATCGAAAGTCAACGTCAGGTTTTTGTGTTTTCTTTGGATGCAATTTGATCACCTAGGGACCTAAGAAGTAGTCTATTATTTCTCGATATAGTATAGAGGTCGAGTATCGTTGTCTTGCCTTAGTCGCCACTTAGTCGGTTTGGCTGCGTTCATTATTTTATGACCTGGGAATATCTGTGAATCAATCACCGGTGTTATGGTGTGATAACTTAAGTGTGGTGCATCTTAGTGCTAATCTGGTGTTCCATTCTAAGACCAAACACGTTGAGCTGGACATCTATTTCGTTAGAGATTTGGTTCTTCAAAAAAAGCTGAGCGTTCGTCATTTACCAACCTCTGCACAAATAGCAGATGTTCTCACCAAGCCGTTATCTGCTACGACTTTTCATCAATGTCGGTCCAAGCTCAATGTTCGAGATCCCTCTTCCATTGGCTTGAGGGGGGGGGGGAGGGGTGTTAAGGCAACCCATTGAATTTAGTTTTTTTCAATTTAGTTTGTTATTCAAAGTTGTTAAGATCTTTTAGTTCAACTTGTTACTTAAAGTTGTTAAGATCTTTTTCCCATGTAATTTTCTGAAGCAATTCATTTGGTTGCTAAGGAGTTTTTTTCCCTCTATCTAGCAATATATATATCTGCTATGGGTATTGTGTATTCATCAAGCCAAAGTAATACAAATATGATAGAGGTTTTCTCCTCGGCCATTTCCTCTTTGTTCACTTTTATTTTCTTTATATTTTGAACCTGAATAAAAGTTAAGTTTTAAAGTTTGTTTTTCCTATTGATCGTAGGAAGGATTATACAAAACAAGAAGATGCAATTTCAATGAAATTTATCGATATTTTGAATGTTTTTTTTTTTTTTTTTTTTTTTTTTACTTTTTACTTTTTGAGTTAGATGAAATACATGTGTTTTTTATGATAATATCTCATTAGGTGTTTTTTTTTTAAATTAATTTATGAGTAATTGCAGTGGGTGACAAATTAATTATCTATAATAGCAAATTTAGCACCAAGTAAAAAGAATTGCAAATATGGCAAAAAAATTAGAATATTCCAATTTTACCCTTCTCTTCCTCTCCCTTCCCATTTACCCTTTCTTGTGTATAGGATTTGTTTTTTTTTTTCCTTTCTTCTTCTCCTTTTTTTTTTCATTTATGAGTTGTTATGATTTCTTTTTCTTCTTCTTTTTTTATAATGAGCTATTACAAATTTTTTTTTTTTTTTTTTTTTTTTTTTTGCATTTATGAGGGTGGAGTTCTTGTGTGATTAATATGATTTTTTTCCCTCTTCTGAGCAGTATTGTTAGGATTGTTTCTTCTTCTTTAAATTTTATATATATAATATATATTTTTTATAATATGTGGGGATACAACTTTATGTCAATTGAGCTAAGCTCTTGTTGGTCTTCTTTTTAATTCAAGAATGCCAAGAATACAAATATATAGCAATTTTGGTGAGTGTTTGTATAGGTATATCAAAGTATATCACTGATATAATCCGGTTGATCGTAGTCTATCACTAGTCGAAGTCTATCAGGGCTATAATTGATAGATAATAAAATACAAAGAATACAATACTAGCAATTTTATGGTGGTGGTCACGGAGCTTGTGTGCTAGGCTTTAAAAATTATATTGTTGATTAAGAGTCGCTTGTTTGTAATGGTTATTTTTGGATTTTATGTTCCAATTACCACAAGAGACTTAAAATTTTTGTTCAATTTATGATTGTAGTATAATAATTTTGGATGGGTTTCTAATTACCGAGATGAATTACAATTGGAAAGTACTTTACTGATAGATTTCCATTAAATTGATTTCTATCAATAACAATCATTGGTAGACTTCAATTAATTGATAATTAACTGATTTCTATCAGGGATAGAAACTGATAGACTTCAATTAACTGATTTCTATCCTCGATAGAAAATGATAGATTTGAATTAAACTAATTTCTATCAGTGATACAAGTCAATAAACTTCAATTAAATTTATTTCTGATAGAAACTGATAAACTTCAATTAAATTGGTTTTTATCGGTGATAGAAACTAATAGTCTTGAATTGAATTGATTTCTATCAGTGATAGAAACTGATAACCTCGAATTAAACGGTTTTCTATTAGTGATTATCACTGATAGACTTAAATCAAACTAATGGATAGAAATTGATAGTCTTGAATTAAACTGAATTAATAGCCTTGAATTAAATTGTTTTCTATTGGTGGCTATCACTGATAGGCTTGAATTAAACACGATAAAAACTTATAGATTATAATTATCAGAGTCTATCGGTGATACACACTGATAGACTTCGATTAATCGAAGTCTATCAGTGTCTATCACTAATAGACTCCGATTAATTGAACCTTATCATCAAAGTCTATCAGTATTTATCACTGATAGACTCCGATTAATCGAAGTCTATCAGTGACTATCAATAATAGGGACTGATAGACTATTGGAGATACTAAGGGTATTTTTGTAATTTAACGTATTTTTTGCTATTTTCGCAAATAATTTTATTTTTTTGCTAATTTTGCTATATTTTTGCCGGTTTTTGCTATCTGTGCAAAGCCCCCTTAATTTATTATAGGGTTAATTACACATTTAAATTAAATTCGGTTAGGAATTAGGTGATATTTAATAAGGTGTTTTTTTTTTTTTTTGGTGGTTTGATTTTTTTTTTTTTTTAAACATTGTAAGTAAATAAGGGCCTGATAAAAAAAAAAATTATTCTCGAATATCAGGAACAAAAATGAATAATTCGCTGTAATTTTTAATATCCTACACCTTCCAACTAGAATTTTTTTTAGTACACAGAGATATGCCGAAATCGAAAGAGATTTTCTGTCCATTAGAATAGTAGAAAGTATAATAAGGAATATATTTTGTTGATACCAATTCACTCTCTCATAAAATACTAGAAAAAAGTCAAGATTGTCGAGCCTTAACAGAAGAAAAAAAAAAAAAAAAGTTGTGGTGCCATATCCTCCCTATATTCTTACGAGGAGTGAAAATGATTTGGAAGATCTCAAGAAAAAAAAAAAAAAGTAGTGGCATTCCATTTACTATATAAAAATAAAATGATATATATACCTTTTTACTTAATATTTTTTTTTTTTTTTTTTTTGAGAACATCAACATTTGGGGGGGATTCGAACCTCTGACCTGATAGTCGAGAATACATGCCAATTACCGCTGAGCTAAGCTCGCTTTGGCACCTTTTTACTTAATATATAATAGGAAGAATTGACAAC
The DNA here is from genome assembly GCA_036850905.1 of Luffa acutangula. Classification (NCBI taxonomy): domain Eukaryota; kingdom Viridiplantae; phylum Streptophyta; class Magnoliopsida; order Cucurbitales; family Cucurbitaceae; genus Luffa; species Luffa acutangula. The sequence continues at coordinate 23,360,463 of CM072095.1, read as the reverse complement.
ATATAACATGAGAGTTGAGCTCATGGTCATAATTAACTTTGAATCTTGCCAATATTAAATAATATATGATAATGTTAATTTAAAATTAGATCAAATATATGTAAAAAGTGATGTGAAATTCGCCATAGCCACCATCTTAATAATAGAGGGTCCAACCCACTTTCTTTTGTCTAACTTTTCTTTTTCCAACTGATTCCTCAAAACTTCTCCAAAAGACATGTTCTGATATTCAATTTAAAATGGGATTCTTAGTTAGAAAGGCTACCAAAAGAAACGCCTCCCTCGAGTTAGGGAACATCAATAATCAATATAAAATACACATAACAAAGTTATTTGATTCTCTTTACAACTGTGTGTGCTATCTGACTGTACACCATTGATCTTGTTTTTAATTTACTTTTTGTTTAATCATAATTTTAGTCCCAAAACTTGGTTTATATATTTTTCAAAATTCATTATCATTTTTTATTAAAGTCTATGAGATGTCATTGACCAAGAATAAAAAATTCTAAGAAGTAAGGAAATGTGTCAACTCTCAGCATACTTTAAACTGGTTGAAGTCTAACCTTACATGTTTGATTAACTAAATAAATATATATATGTATGTTAATGTAACAGATGGACTTTATGATATCAAATCACATTTTTTTTTTAGTGATAAGTGAGTTTGAAAAATCACTTTGATTAGAAAATATATGAGTTTGGATGAGATAGGTATAACTAATCTTATTTTGGAGTGCAGTAAATAAAGGAAATACTAGTAAAATTTGTTTTAATATATATATATATTGAATCATTGTTTAATTTTAAAAATATTTGAGAATATGTATTCTTCTAAAATCATTGCATATACAATATTTTTTGTAAAGAAATAGGTATAAATATAAATATGATAATTTTTTAAACGAATAAATCATCGATGAACTTAAATAATAGTAACAAGTATGTACACATATATATTTGTTTTTAAATTTTATGTGGTAGTCGTTGGTGAACCTAAACCATCAAAATTAGCATAGATATTGTTGTGCAGCCAAACGGGTTCTATCTCAAAACCAATGCGCTCAAAATGGTGCCTCTTGATACTATATTAGATTACACGAGATTCTATTTCAAAACCAATTGATAATCGGAGTAACCATCTAACTTCTAAATTTTGGGATTTCCACTTTTTTTTTTTTTTTTATGTGATATCATTAACCATTATCATTGATTTATTTATATAAATAATGAAGGGTTATTAGTGATTTTTTTTTTTTTTTTTGAAAACGGTTATTAGTGATTTACATGTATGTTCAATTACGATTTAGGAATTATTTAATTTACATCCAACTCCAAGTTTTCCATAATTGCAATTATTTTTTTTAGTTATTATTTTGCAACTAACTTAGCTAATGAATGGTTTTTTGAACTTTGCAACTCATTTTAGAGCAAAGCCACAAATAAGTTATCATATTAATTTTTTTTTTCTTTAGTAATAATAAGAATCTTTGATAAACTACTTTAAACAGAGGATTTGATGGTTAATAGAACTTTTAAAAGCATAGAGGTCAAAGTTAGAATCAGTAATAAACTATAGGAACCAGGAATTAAATTAAACCTTTATTTCATTTTTTTAAGGTTATGTACCAATGGCCAACTGTTAGCTAATAATGGACTATGGTCAATTGACATAAAGATCTCAAAGCTTCATGCTGAATCTACTATCTTGTGTAGTAATGGAATATTTCGAAAGCAGTCAAAGCACTTTAACGAAGATATATATTACAATACTTTCGGTGTGGAAAGCACTTTTTTGTACAAGATTGAAATTCAACCATATGAGATGAAAAATGAAGATGATCATAACGAGAATCTCAGATCCAATTTGATAATATATTTTAATAAATATTCCGTTTGAAAAAGGTAAGCTTGTTGAGCTAGTTTTGTTTAATTGCCTTGAATAGAATACAGTTCCATATACTTCAAGTGATTAATTATTCATCTCAATATTGTATATGTTTAACTGTTAAATTATCATTTAACTCAAAAGTTTCGAATGAGTTATGATAAATTAAATTGAATTTTAAATCAATACTTTTATAACACTTTCCATCACTTGTAGGCTTCGCAACTTGTAGAAGGTTCAACAAACGGAAATACTCGGAGAACATGTTAAATCAACAAATGAACAACCCAAAAACTAAACTATATTTTCAAACTAACATTTTAGTTTAGACAAATTAAAGCTCACAACTTGTTATGACATTCTACAGACAAATTTAAAACTTAATCTATTGTGATAGTTGACGTGTTTTGGCTTTCAATAAAGACGTGTATTCTTCTTGTATGGTTCAAAATAGAATCCTTTGATGGTAGAACTTCATGAAAATCAAAGAAAAAAATTTGAAGTAAAAATTTAAAATTACGAAAAGAAAATCAATGTCATTTGGATAACAATTTGAACCAGAACTGATCATGGAAAACAATTTGGCGCTAGCACACTTTAATGAAATAATGTTGGAAGGGCAAAAAGAATAGAATCTCAAATGAAAGCCTTTCGAGAGGTAATTATAGTAGTTGCATCCTAGCTTATTGATCCAAGCTATAATGGTGACAAATTTAACAATAAACAATTTTATAAGGAAATGTAACCAAACATATGAGTGTTTGAATTCTAAACAGTTTTTATACAAAATGATTATAAAAAATTCATTCTTGAAAAACACTTAAACTAAAAGGCCTTCCAAAATTACTTAAGGGTGGATCACTTAGGGCTAAATTACTTTGATCACCCCGATTGTTGGTCGGTGGGGTGACGCCCATAATCAAATGAGAAGAGAGGGGGGTCAAACCATTTGGATTGGAGGAACAAGTTGGTTGAAGTTGGTGGAGTGCAAAACAATTGTGGAAGAGTTGCTAGAAATGGTCAAACCCCAAGGATATCTGTCTTCTGAAGGAAATTGGCCTCATGCTTAAAGGACCTATCTAATTGGAATAGAAATCTCTACAATGAAAATTAAGAGAAATTTATTAGAAATTTAGATCCAGAAGAATGGATGAAATGGGGAGATGGACAGACCAAACCCTTGGTATTGAAGCCACCCAAATAAGAAGGGAAAATAATTGGGCTAATTAAGTTGGAATTAGAAGGGTTCATTGAAGTTTTGTATCTCTCTGTTGAAATATAAACTTGATTTTGGATAATTAGTATTTGGGCCTAGCCCAAATAAAAGCCCAAATTCTAGAAATGTCTTGAGAAGAGGAAAAATCTAGATAAATCCCTTAGGAAGATTTTTAGGGTATGATGTAGAATTCTCTAGAATATTAGAGAAAATTATGTATTCTAGAGAATCATTTGTAGCCACAAGATTATAGATGAGTGTTGGCAAAATCCTAACCACAAATTGAGGAGGTGGAAACTAGTATAAATAGGAGTGGTGTCATAAAGTTTTTGTATCAAGCCAAAAAGCTAGAATTGAGTAACAACACAAGTAGCCTCTTTCTCATAACCTCCTTCTCAAAAATCCATCTTTTAAGTTTACCCTCCAATCTCCAAAAAGTTTCTTTCCAACAAAGTGGTATCAGAGCTTCAAGATCCTTGCTAAGAAGATGGCTAGCAACGGCATGGTCCCATTCCAAGTTCCAATGCTCAACAAGAGCAACTATGACAATTGGAGCATCAAGATGAAGGCTCTCCTTGGCTCGCAAGACGTATGGGAGATAGTGGAGAAAGGATACACCGAGATGGAGAATGATAGTCTTTCTCAAGCACAAAGGGATGGTTTGAGAGACTCAAGAAAGAGAGACAAGAAGGCTCTCTATCTAATCTATCAGGGATTAGATGATGATGCTTTTGAGAAGATTTCAGAAGCAAAGACATCGAAAGAAGCATGGGAGAAGCTTCAAACATCATACAAGGGAGCGGATCCCGTCAAGAAGGTACGTCTTCAAACTTTAAGAGCTGAGTTTGAAACTTTGAATATGAAAGAAGGGGAAGCCATCTCCGACTATTTTTCTAGAGTTTTAACGGTCACCAATCAACTTAAGAGGAATGGTGAAAAGCTTGATGATGTGAAAATCATGGAGAAAATATTAAGATCGTTAGATCCAAAGTTTGAACATATTGTTGCCATAATCGAAGAAACAAAAGACTTGAATGTTATGACCATTGAGCAACTCTTGGGATCATTACAAGCATATGAAGAAAAGAAAAAGAAGAAGGAAGGAATCGTGGACCAATTACTCAAGCTGCAAGTTGACTCACCTACTGGAGGAGTTAGTCGGAGTGATAAAGGCCAACGAGGACGAGGTCATGGTGGACATCGGGGACGAGGAAGAGGTCATGGACAAGGACAAGGACGAGGTTGGAGGTCCTATGAAGACAACAACAATTTCCAAAGAGGAGAAAACTCAACAAGAGGTCGTGGGTCAGACAACTCAAGATCAAGGTACGATAAATCAAATATTAAATGCTACAATTGCCAGAAGTTTGGTCATTATGCATCTGAATGTAGAGCTCCTAGCAACAAAAAAGTTGAAGAGAAGGCAAACTTCATTGAAAGGAGTCAAGAGTGTGACACCTTATTGATGGCTTGCACGGGCAATGAGTGGAACAAAGATAATCAATGGTATCTAGACACTGGAGCAAGCAACCATATGTGTGGAAAAAGGAGCATGTTCGTGGAACTTGATGAATCGGTGAGCGGCAATGTAGCCTTCGGAGATGAATCCAAGGTGGAAGTAAAAGGAAAAGGTAACATTCTTATCCGGTTGAAGAATGGTGAGCATCAGTTTATTTCCAATGTTTATTATGTGCCAAGTGTGAAGAGTAATATCTTGAGTTTGGGCCAACTCTTAGAGAAAGGTTATGACATTCAATTAAAAGATAATAACCTTTCTATAAGAGACAATGCAAATAATTTGATTGCTAAGGTGCCAATGACAAAAGATAGAATGTTTATACTCAACATTCAAAACGACGTAGCAAAATGTTTGAAGATGTGTTATAAGGATGCATCTTGGCTTTGGCATCTTCGATTTGGGCATCTCAATTTTGGAGGATTAGAATCGCTATCTAAGAAGAATATGGTGAGAGGATTACCTTCCATCAACCATCCTGATCAAGTGTGCGGAGGATGCCTACTTGGAAAGCAATTCAAGAAAAGCTTCCCGAAAGAGTCCAACTCAAGAGCTCAAAGGCCTTTGGAACTCATTCATACGGATGTGTGCGGTCCAATCAAGCCAAGCTCACTCGGTAAGAGTAACTATTTTCTTCTCTTTATTGATGATTTTTCCAGAAAAACATGGGTGTATTTCTTGAAGCATAAGTCAGAGGTGTTCGAGAATTTCAAAAGGTTCAAAGCCCTTGTTGAGAAAGAAAGTGGCTTAGTCATCAAGGCCATAAGATCTGATCGTGGAGGAGAGTTCACATCAAATGAATTCCAAAAATATTGTGAAGACCATGGAATTCGACGACCCTTAACAGTGCCAAGATCTCCCCAACAAAATGGAGTGGCAGAAAGAAAGAACAGAACAATTCTCAACATGGCAAGAAGTATGCTCAAAAGCAAGAAGCTACCAAAAGAGTTATGGGCAGAAGCGGTGGCATGTGCAGTCTACCTATCCAACCGATCTCCAACAAGAAGCGTACATGGAAAAACACCACAAGAAGTCTGGAGCGGAAGGAAGCCTGGGATTTCTCATCTCAGAGTCTTTGGAAGTATTGCTCATGTGCACATTCCAGATGAAAAGAGAAGCAAGCTGGATGATAAAAGTGAGAAGTACATATTCATCGGCTATGATTCCAACACTAAAGGCTACAAGCTCTATAATCCTAATACGGGAAAAACAATAATTAGTCGAGATGTAATATTCGATGAAGAAGAAGCATGGGATTGGGGACAACGTGATGAAGACTACAACTTCCTTCCATACTTCGAAGAAGATGACATGGAGCAAACAATGATGGAGCAAACAAGAGAGGAGCCTTCTACTCCAACAGCTTCACCAACGACTACAAGTTCTCAAGAAGATGAGAACTCAAGTGAAAGGATTCCACGTTTCAGAAGATTACAAGAACTCTATGAGGTAACTGAAAATCATGATAATCTTACTCTCTTTTGTCTTTTTGCCAACAGTGAGCCCATAAACTTCCAAGAAACAGTGACAAACAAAAATTGGAAAAGCGCTATGGATGAAGAGATCAAGGCGATCAAGAAGAATGACACATGGGAGCTAGTCTCACTTCCAAAAGGGCACAAGGCGATCAAAGTGAAGTGGGTTTACAAAACCAAAAGAAAACCGAAAAGAAAACTTCATAAGATCAAGAGATTTGATGAGAGTAACAAAATCAAGTTTAAGAGGGGGTGTTGAAATATAAACTTGATTTTGGATAATTAGTATTTGGGCCTAGCCCAAATAAAAGCCCAAATTCTAGAAATGTCTTGAGAAGAGGAAAAATCTAGATAAATCCCTTAGGAAGATTTTTAGAGTATGATGTAGAATTCTCTAGAATATTAGAGAAAATTATGTATTCTAGAGAATCATTTGTAGCCACAAGATTATAGATGAGTGTTGGCAAAATCCTAACCACAAATTGAGGAGGTGGAAACTAGTATAAATAGGAGTGGTGTCATAAAGTTTTTGTATCAAGCCAATCAAGCCAAAAAGCTAGAATTGAGTAACAACACAAGTAGCCTCTTTCTCATAACCTCCTTCTCAAAAATCCATCTTTTAAGTTTACCCTCCAATCTCCAAAAAGTTTCTTTCCAACACTCTCCTCCCGTTTTCTTCCTCTCTCACTCTCAATAGATCGCAAGTTCTGGCAGCAGCAGCAGCTTTGTCCGGCCGTCGACGACGTAGACTGCAACGGTTCAAGGCTGTTTTCAGCGTTTTCGACGAGTTTCAGCAATGGGTAAGAGAAGAAAATCAATTTTTGGTTGATTAATGTAATTTGGATGAATACCCATTGACTTTAGTTTCCAATTTCACGGTGCCCATAGCATTTGGAGGTTGAATTGTCGTTTTGGAGCGTTCTTGGATCACTAGACAGCAAGCTAAAGGTTGAGATTGGGTAAGTTTTTGGAAGTTAAATCTTCTCTAAATTAATGGACTCCAAGTTGAATGCTTGCTTTGAACTCCTATTGATTTAGGAAATTTCTCCTTTTGTGTAGCTAGCCTCTTGGAGTTAAGGAATTTGAAAAGGATTTAGCAAATATTATTTGGCCAAGGTAAGTAGCTATTTGGATTCAAATTCCATGATTTAGATTCATTGTATGGTACTTGGGAATTGAAAGTAGCTATTTGGACACAATTTATGTGTTTTAGACCCATTGTATGATTGTTGGAGTTGATAAGTAGCCAATGGATTAAGTTTTATGCTTTAGACTAATCTTCCTTGGATTTAGGCCTTGAGTTTTGCTTTTGGATTTACTTAAGCATGAAGAGGTTCATTGTAAAGCAAGATGAAAGTATGTGAATTTTATAGAAAATTGTAGCATGTTGAGACTGCCTTTGAATTGGACTAGAATGTTTTGGTTCATTTGGAAGCATTTTTTTTTGGATAACTTATGAATTGTTCTGAATGTCTGGTTAAGTTATGATTGTGTTGTGGATGCGAGATCTGACTCGCTTTGGTTGTAGAAGTTCAAAGTACCGGGAGTGTTGTGGATATTTGTAGTTGGGCAGTTTTATATATAGAAGTGTATTAACTGGGAGTGCTGTGGATGTTTGTAGTTGGGCAGTTTTATATATAGAAGTGTATTAACTGGGAGTGCTGTGGATGTTTGTAGTTGGGCAGTTTTATATATAGAAGTGTATTATCTTGTTTCCAGGTGATAAGAAAATTTGGGATTGACTATTTGTATGTCGTTATGCTGCCGAATTTTCGGTACCACTACAGTGATTATGGGGCTAAGCTTAGTAATATCCCTTGGTTTTGATGTGCTAGAGAACCATATGTATTAATGAGTATAGACTTAGAGCAGGGACCTTAGTCACGTTTAGGGCCTCAAGTAGACTTAAAGGATCCTTAAGTCTTATGTTAGCTAGGGTTATTTCTTTCCCCATCTCAAGACTTATAGAACCCAGTTTTAGGCACGAGATCATGCGCTCTATCAGTCTCAGGACAATGTTGAGCCTATGTTTCAGAGGTATAATGTTGGGTGAGGTATAGTTTTGCTAGAGGGATGACAACCAGTCTCTAGTTTACTTTGCCTTACATGACTGACCCACGCCATACCATAGTTGGCTTAGCAGACACGTTTTGGTGCGCTAGATGACATTCAACATGTTTACATGAACCAGATTGCTCCTACCGTATTTTAGGTTCATGATTCAGGGGTGTTGTGTTGGAATAGGTGTAGTTCTACTAGAGGTTGCCAGCTAATCTCTAGTTTACTTGCCTTACTCGACTGACCCACACAACACTCTAGTTGGCATAGGTTGGGGATATGTAATCCAAAAGCCCTTACGCAACGGAATTAAATCAGACCATTACTCAGTTTTAATTACGAATTAAAATACCACTACATTGGCAAAAACATACAGTATATATAACAATTATAAAATTGTAAATCTAGGCTAAAGCATGCCTGAACAGATTATGTAAATCAAGATCTACTCTAGTTTACATACAGAGAAGAATATATTTTAAACTTACGTTCGTTGTCGTCTGGACCGAATTTTTGCCAACTCCTTGGGAGATCATGAACAATTTCTTCTCTGCCAAGTCTCCAAGTGTTGGATTTTATGCCCTAAAACTCGTAGATAGTGAATGTAACTGATGACATGCAAAAATGTCATCATTTTCCTATTAATTTTAGCTAGTTTTGTGCATAAATTATGAGCTTTAATGTATTTTTATGTTGATTTTACAGAAAACCGAGTTCGGGCAGCAAAACTGAGATTTTAAGAGAATTTGGGTAAATTTGGAGACTTTTTGGACAATTTAAAGAATAATCATTGAAGATCCAAGCCCTAAGGTCCAAGAAGAGAAGATAAATGAAGTAGGAGGCCCAAAAAGCCCAAAAGATTAAAGAAAGGAGGCTAAAATCCGCAAATAAGGCTTCTAGAAGGCCTAGCGTCTCGACGCTAGGATTGTAGCGTCTCGACGCTAGGTAATCAGAAAAGCGCGCTCCAAAATCGCGATAGCGTCGCGACGCTGTCTACGTAGCGTCTCGACGCTGCGACGACTTCTACCCCAAGACAACATGACGTCACAGCGTCTCGACGCTGTGACGTAGCGTCTCGACGCTGTCGACTTGTTCAGCAAGAAAATTCCAGCCCCTTGCACTATAAAAAGGCCCCTTCCCTTTGGTTCAAATCATCCCAAAATTTGGGGGAGCTCTCCCCTAGCTCAATAGAGAGAAAAAGTGAGAAGAATTGTGGAGAAAAAGTGGGAATTGAGCGAGATTCTAAGGCTCAAGATTCAAGATGATCGTAGCGGGAGCTTGGGATCGACTTATCGGTTATTTCTTCCTTACTTCTTTATAATTCCTTGTTGTAATTTGAGTTAGGCCTATGGATCAAGATCATTTTGGCAAAATTATTTCCATTTGTGAGTAGATCTTGAGACCTAGGGCCGTTATTCTAGTCAATTGGATATTGTAGCGCAATTACTTGGATTATGTAATGAAATTCTTCATATTTCATCTATGCAAATTCTTGCTTAATGCTTTTAATCTCTTGATCATGGATTAATTGATTTGTTGGTCTAAATTGATACTCGACAGAGAGAAATTAGATTAGATCCAAATTGCATGGCTAACGATTGCTTGGAACACGAGAGTGAAAGAGAATTGTTAGAAATTGATTATGAAGTTGCTTAATGCCATACTATGATTAAGTAAGGAGATGGACACATAAATTAGTTATGTTAGTATGAGATGTGGAGGAGCTTGAAAGAGAAATCCGCTTAAAATTACTTCTAGATTTATGGAATTGAAGATTATTAGTTACATACATCCATGTAATTGAGCTACGAATCCAAGAAAGCTAGATAACACCCTAGGTCAAGTTCCCTTATTTGGTTATTTTCATTTCATTATTACATGTTTATTTTTATTAATTCCTTAAATTTTCGCACTATCATTCGAGTTGATCTTCTAAATAAAATTAAAACATGATGATTCTTGGTACTTAATGGAATTAATTCAATTTCCCTGAGGATTCGATACTCGGTATTACTACCGTTTTATATTACTTGTGACGACCCGTGCGCTTGTGGAAAATCGCCCAACAAGTTTTTGGCGCCGTTGCCGGGGATTTTGTAATTTTTTCCGTTAATATTGAGAATTAAGTGTTTGATTTTAATTTAGAATTTTATTTTTCTGCATTTTATTTTTTTTTGTTTTGTGGAGCTATAAGGTGGATAATCTGTTCTTTTGAGATTTAATCATGACAGAAGACAAAGCAATCCGAGACTATTTCTTGCCTGAATTTCCATTAAACTATTCCGGAATAGCTTACGAGCCAGTCACTGCCGATAATTTTGAGCTCAAAGCTAGTCTCATTCAAATGGTAAGAGAGAATGCTTTCAAAGGCCATCCATCAGAAGATCCACGTCATCACCTAAGATCATTTCTGAATACATGTGGAACTGTAAAAATGGGAGGAGTTAGCCCTGACTCAATTCGGTTGCAGTTATTCCCATTCTCTTTACAAGACAAGGCTAGAGATTGGTTAGACTCGTTAACCTCAAATAGCATTCTTGGTTGGAATGATTTAGTCAAAGCTTTCCTTGCAAAATTTTTCCCATTAGAAAAGATCACCAAGCTTAGAGCTGAAATTGGAAAATTTCAACAATTAGAGGAAGAACAATTATATGAAGCTTGGGAAAGATATAAGGATTTGTTAAGGAAATGCCCACAACATGGATATCCTGATTGGCTTCAAATTCAACTTTTCTACAGTGGGTTAAATAGGAATTTAAAGACAATTCTTGACACCACGGCTGGAGGAAACTTGTTAGCCAAAACTGTCAAGGAGGCACGAACCATAATAGAAGAGTTGGCTTTGACAAGTTACCAATGGCAACCAAAGTCCAAAATTAAGGAGAAACCATGTTAGAATAATGAGGTAAGTGCTTTAAGGTTGCAAGTCGAAGCTCTAACCAAGGTTCTAACCAAACTCGTGGGATCAGAAATTCCAAATGCACCGAAAGCCGAAGTAAAAGAAGAACCTAAACCTGAAGAAAAGCAAAGCCCTTTGGAAGAAATGCTAAGAGACTTCATGAAGGAGACTAGAAATTTGAATGAAAATGTTCAAGCCAGAGTAAATATTGTTATTGATAAAATGGAAGAAAAAATGGATCAAATGACAATATTTATGAAGGAAATCCAGCAAGGAAATTTATCTAATGTCATCGCCATGGACACACAAGAACAATGCCTGGCCATAACTCGGAGAAGTGGAAAGCAGGAAGTAGAAAGAAAAGAAGTCAAACAGACCAGCACTAGGAGGATTCTGGATGAAGATGATGATCAAAACACAGAAGAGGAGGAGAAAGCGCCGCTAGCTCCACCTGAAAAGACGTCCCATGAGTTCGTGGACTGCTCCAGTGAATATTGCATGGTACCTTATACATCACTACCCGAGGAGACTTTGATTGAAAGCTTCTATGAAAGGTTAAAGATGCTAGATTCAGTTATTGATGGTGATGTGCTTGTTACGACACCCAATGAGGCATGGGAGATCAATGAAAATCTGACAGAAACTACTCAATTCCATGCCACTCCTCATGATGAGCCAGAATGCCAAGTTTCAGAGCAGCAGCAGGAAGGTAAATTAAAAGAAAATCCCATCAAGGTCAGTGAGCTTGAACTTAATTTTCCCTATGAGCCTTGTTCATATAGTAATCCATGCAAGTTAGGAGAATGGGATATTGAGAAAAATTCATATCATTCCATGCTTATTTCTTTGTCTCCTAAGAATCATAACTCTGAAATGCATGATTTAGGCTTAGTGATTGCAGTACCTGATCCCCTTGCTGTTAGGCTTAAATGGTATCTAAATAATATGTTCGAGAAAGCGGAGGATTACTTGATTATAATTTCTTATGCTGTGCACCCAATGTGCAAGTTGAAATTTTTTATGCAGGATCTGAGAAAGAAAAAGAAGAAAGATCCTCTGAGGATCAAGGAAGTGGACTTCGGTTAAAAACACCGAATCCCGTCTAGCTCAAGACGTTAAACAAGCGCTTCTTGGGAGGCAACCCAAGCTGTTTAAGTTTTTAGGTTTCATTTTTGTTTTTTTTATTGTCATAATGCTCCCTTGAGATTGATCCTTATGTAGGAAGTTCGTGAAATCATGCCTATCCGCTCATTCTCTCTTCGGATGAAAATTCAAGACGTTTCAGACTCTCTCGCTTTTTCAGGGCAGTATCGATCTCTCTTTATCTGATTAAATGTTCATACATTGGGGACAATGTATATTTTAAGTTTGGGGGGGGGGGGGGGGGAGATTCGCTCTGCTTAGGTTTTGCTTAAGCAAAGTAATGCTTATGATGCATTAAATGCATGTTGATGATGATGACGTCTGATGATTTGCTTTTAGCCATGATTCTCTCTTATTGTTACAAATTTGGAAGCATGTCTAAATTCAAGAAAATTTAAAATTTTTCTTTGATCCCCTTGCAAAGTATGATGATTTACTTGTTTTATTATAATTTTGAAAGCCTAGATGAAAGTTATATGCTTTGGAAGTTTGTTGTCACTCCGATAGGTGTAAAGTTTGTCTAGATAGCTTTCTTGCGTAATAGTTAGTAATACTGAGCTTTGGGAAAAAGAAATGATTTGCTCAATAATAATAATAATAATAAATGCTCCACTTTCTTGAAAGTGTTAGTAACCAGGGGCATTCATGACACCCATCGTTTGCCTTTGCATGAAAGCGCTGGAAAGAAATGAGCATGCCTCGGCAACCTGAAAAGATGAGGCGCTCGTAGTTGGATGCTTTCATCACCAATGTTGGCAAGCCAGAACGAAGACGGTACATCTAAAAGGATTTTAGATTTCATCTAAAAAAAAAAAAAAAAAAAAAGGTTTGGGGGACGCTTCAAGAATTATGGGCACCTTAGTAAGGTAGTACTTGCTAGATAAGTATGATGGCTAAAAGGGCAAGCTTTAGTGCCAGTGTAGGGGGAAGATGAATGGAGGAGTATATAAATGATTCCGGGCTAGTAAAAATTGTGATAAGACAAATGATGGTTCGTTTTTGCAAGGGAGGATAGGATTAAATTTTAAACTTCTTGATGTTTGTTCATGCTTACTTAATTGTTTCAATAGTTTGCATTCATGGCTAGAAGCATTGAGGATAGAGTTGTTAGCATGCAAGTTATGATTCATATGTATCACTTTATTTTGCTCGGGACTAGCAAAACTTTAAGTTCGGGGGTGTGATGACATGCAAAAATGTCATCATTTTCCTATTAATTTTAGCTAGTTTTGTGCATAAATTATGAGCTTTAATGTATTTTTATGTTGATTTTACAGAAAATCGAGTTCGGGCAGCAAACCTGAGATTTTAAGAGAATTTGGGTAAATTTGGAGACTTTTTGGACAATTTAAAGAATAATCATTGAAGATCCAAGCCCTAAGGTCCAAGAAGAGAAGATAAATGAAGTAGGAGGCCCAAAAAGCCCAAAAGATTAAAGAAAGGAGGCTAAAATCCGCAAATAAGGCTTCTAGAAGGCCTAGCGTCTCGACGCTAGGACTGTAGCGTCTCGACACTAGGTAATCAGAAAAGCGCGCTCCAAAATCGCGATAGCGTCGCGACGCTGTCTACGTAGCGTCTCGACGCTGCGACGACTTCTGCCCCAAGACAACATGACGTCACAGCGTCTCGACGCTGTGACGTAGCGTCTCGACGCTGTCGACTTGTTCAGCAAGAAAATTCCAGCCCCTTGCACTATAAAAAGGCCCCTTCCCTTTGGTTCAAATCATCCCAAAATTTGGGGGAGCTCTCCCCTAGCTCAATAGAGAGAAAAAGTGAGAAGAATTGTGGAGAAAAAGTGGGAATTGAGCGAGATTCTAAGGCTCAAGATTCGAGATGATCGTAGTGGGAGCTTGGGATCGACTTATTGGTTATTTCTTCCTTACTTCTTTATAATTCCTTGTTGTAATTTGAGTTAGGCCTATGGATCAAGATCATTTTGGCAAAATTATTTCCATTTGTGAGTAGATCTTGAGACCTAGGGCCGTTATTCTAGTCAATTGGATATTGTAGCGCAATTACTTGGATTATGTAATGAAATTCTTCATATTTCATCTATGCAAATTCTTGCTTAATGCTTTTAATCTCTTGATCACGGATTAATTGATTTGTTGGTCTAAATTGATACTCGACAGAGAGAAATTAGATTAGATCCAAATTGCATGGCTAACGATTGCTTGGAACACGAGAGTGAAAGAGAATTGTTAGAAATTGATTATGAAGTTGCTTAATGCCATACTATGATTAACTAAGGAGATGGACACATAAATTAGTTATGTTAGTATGAGATGTGGAGGAGCTTGAAAGAGAAATCCGCTTAAAATTACTTCTAGATTTATGGAATTGAAGATTATTAGTTACATACATCCATGTAATTGAGCTACGAATCCAAGAAAGCTAGATAACACCCTAGGTCAAGTTCCCTTATTTGGTTATTTTCATTTCATTATTACATGTTTATTTTTATTAATTCCTTAAATTTTCGCACTATCATTCGAGTTGATCTTCTAAATAAAATTAAAACATGATGATTCTTGGTACTTAATGGAATTAATTCAATTTCCCTGAGGATTCGATACTCGGTATTACTACCGTTTTATATTACTTGTGACGACCCGTGCGCTTGCGGAAAATCGCCCAACAGTAACCGTTGACCGGATATTAATGAAATAATATTAATATATTTTTCCATTATATGTTATTAGTTATTTTATATTTGTCTTTGCCTAAAATAATCCTAATCCAATAAACTAGACATCTTAGGCTGTAATATGAGTCTTGAACTATATGTAGCGACATATGAGGATCATGTTGGGTTTTATGCCCTAAAACTCGTAGATAGTGAATGTAACCGTTGACCGGATATTAATGAAATAATATTGATATATTTTTCCATTAATTGTTATTAGTTATTTTATATTTGTCTTTGCCTAATAATAACCCTAATCCAATAAACTAGACATCCAAGGCTGTAATATGAGTCTTGAACTATATGTAGTGACATATGGGATCATTGTTCAAGAAACAGCCTAAAGGGTCTATAGTATAGGGATAGGACTGGGTGCCTTATCCTGGTGACACTATGGATACGACCCACTTTGTATTTGATACAAACGCTGCGATTCAGCGCGTTCGTGTAGGAGACATGCGAGTGGGGGTATCCTATGCAATGAGTTTGCATAAGACCGGACTGCGAAATAGTAACCACTGGTTATAACACCGTTAACTAGTTGGTTTTCTATTTCACTAGGACGACCTAGACAACTTAGTCTTAATCCTGAGTTGATTATGGACTCCTGCTCATGAGAGATTGTCCTTTGATTTGTATGGGTGAGAGTGGCCAATACGCCGACTCAATAAGCCTATCACTTTGGGGACAAGACCGAATGGGGAGCTGGGAACATAATCGTACAAGATGAAATTCACTCCTTCCCGACTTTAGGGAAGCAGATAAGTGTTCCCTTAAGTGGTTACTCCGAGTCTTGAACAAAGGGCCCTACCCTCTCAATGGCACGAGAGGGTTTTCTGTTTGATGGTTGGACCACAAACATGTTGTTCATTAGAGGAGAATTGGTACTTAAGGAAATAGAGGTAACCCAGGGGTAAAACAGTAATTTGACCCAACTGGTGTTACGGACACTCGTGAAGGACTAACTAGTCGATATTGGTCTAGATCCGTGGACACAGAAAATATGTCTGCAGTGAGAAGAGTGCAACTGTGAGTCTATAGTGGAATGTACACACAGTTAACGAATATTGATTAATGTGGTTAATGAGTTTGACCAATTAATCTCACATCGGTTGAGCTTTTGATCTGCAGGTCCATTAGGTTCCACTGGTAGCTCGTAAAGTAATTTGAGGCAACTAAGTAATAAAAGTAAATTGAAAATGTTCAATTTATTAAAGGAAACAAATATAATATATATTGATATATTATTATGAGAGAAATTAATATTTGAAAAGTTCAAATATAAATTTATGGAAGTTTGAAAGAGTTCAAAATAATGAATTAATTAATTTAAGGCCTAAAATGTGTTTGGGCAAATTAATTAATTCTAGGCCGGGAATTAAATATGTGATATTTAATTGGTGGTTAATTAATTAAAGAATTCATTAACCGGGAATTAATCAATTATGGAAATAATTAATCACTTAAGGAAGTGATTGATCATTTATGTAAATGATCTAATCACTTATGGAAGTAATTAGTCACTTGTGGAAAAGATTAATCAATTATGGAATTGATTGATCATGATTGATTAATTAAGGAATAAGATTGAATCAATTATGGAAAAGATTGATTTAATTGAATATTTTATTCATGGCCTCTCTTCTATAAATAGAACACTAGACCTAATTGGTCATGACACTTGACACTCTTGAAAGACAAGACCTAGAATTCTCTCTACCCTCCCTCTTAGAGAAAGACTCCCACAAGTCTTTTGCCTCCCAGACTTAGAGACATACCGGTGTAACCTTTGTGGTGATTGTGTCAATCAAAGAAGAAATTTCCAGGGAAGAAAAACAAAGGCGGCTGCTGCGTTTTCGTTCGTGGAGCGTCGCTGGCGAAGAACGGTCAAGTCTTCAACGAAGGTTTGTAACGGTTCTTCCTCTTTTCTTTAGAAAAGTATTAAAAATAAATTTAGATTTATTTTAGCATGTTTAAACCAATTTTACAGCGGCTTTAAAGGTTGTTTAAAGTTTTGTTTGAGTTATCGTAACGGTATTTTAATATTAATTAATATACGACGTAAGGTCCAATCGATGCGCTTCCGCTGCGTGGGGACTTTTATTCCCTTCAGATCACTGTTCAAGAAACATCCTAAAGGGTCTATAGTATAGGGATAAGATTGGGTGCCTTATCCTGGTGACACTATGGATACGACCCACTTTGTATTTGATACAAACACTATGATCCAACGCGTTCGTGTAGGAGACATGCGAGTGGGGGTATCCTATGCAATGAGTTTGCATAAGACCAGACCGCGGAATAGTAACCACTGGTTATAACACCGTTAACTAGTTGGTTTTCTATTTCACTAGGATGACCTAGACAACTTGGTCTTAATCTTGAGTTGATTATGGACTCCTACTCATGAGGGATTTGTTGGGTTTTATGCCCTAAAACTCGTAGATAGTGAATGTAACCGTTGACCGGATATTAATGAAATAATATTGATATATTTTTCCATTAAATGTTATTAGTTATTTTATATTTGTCTTTGCCTAAAATAACCCTAATCCAATAAACTAGACATCCTAGGCTGTAATATGAGTCTTGAACTATATGTGGCGACATATGGGGATCACTGTTCAAGAAACAACCTAAAAGGTCTATAGTATAGGGATAAGACTGGGTGCCTTATCCTGGTGACACTATGGATACAACCCACTTTTTATTTGATACAAACACTATGATCCAATGCGTTCGTGTAGGAGACATGCATGCGAGTGAGGGTATCATATTGATAAGTCCAATTTATTATACACTTAGAATCTCCCAATTAACTTATCTTAGTTGAATTTCTTGCGAAAATGCTTTAAAATGAGTATAATATGTCTATAGATCCTCACCGGAGCTTTGGAACAAATTCAGGGCTTAAACGAGCGAAACTGGAGCGTAAAATGACAATTCTGCCCCTGGAACCTCATCAGCGTCGAGACGCTCCATACAGAGTCAAGACGCTACAACGTTGAGACGCTTGCTCAACAGCGTCGCAACGCTAGGGCAATCCGAGAAATATTTTCCAAAATTGAAGGGACAGCGTCGAGACGCTTGCTGCACAACGTTGCGGCGCTAGGCAATTACAAGAATTGAAAATTTCCAAATTTGGTTGGGATTTTTTCCATGTTTGAAGACTCAATTCAGCACCATTCTACCATGAATTGAAGGCCAAGAATCCCTATAAATAGAGGCCTTTGGTGTAGGTTTAGAATCATCCCTCAATACACAATTCACTAAATCTTTGTAGTCCATCTCTCTCCCCTTTTTCCACCATTCTTCTTAGCTTTAGTTTTTATTGCTTTCTTTGATGTATTCCATGAAGAAGCAAGCTAGCTCTTATTCTATGAGAGGCTAAGCTCTTCATTCATGTAATCAGGTAGTCAAGAGTAAGTTCATATTCTATTAATGAAATTTCTTGTTTTAATTCTCAAAGCATGTTTATGTGATTTTAGTTCTTTTTCTATAAATTTAGTTTGTGGTAGGAAAGATTGACAACCTTGACCACACCCTCTCTAAATTTACTAGCTAATTCTTAGTAGCATATATGTTAATGTTATGTTCATACGCATGCGTCCCTAGAACTAAACGATTTAATCAATTGTAATTGGAGTTTGTTGCCCGTTGTATGTGAATTAACTCGGCTAGATCCCATTGTGGTTTAGGTTAATTAATCGACAAATTAATTAGTTTAAACTGGAATCAATCTTAGCGTTTGCATGTTTGTGATAGTGGATCATGATTCTCTGTTTGTTGCCGGAATACGTCGGGCTTAAACTTGCTTTGACTTATTAGTGAAATTGATGATTTAATTGAATTGAACTTACCATGACTATCCCTATTGCATGATTCTTGAGGTATTGTTATCTATCCTTAATTTGATTTTCTACTTTCCTTTTACAACATTTTCCTTAATTAGTTTTTTTTCCATATTTACTTTCTTTCCATATACAAAAATCCCCCTTTTTGGTTATCTAAAGCAAATAAGGAAATTAAGATTTGTTTGCATAGACTCCCTGTGATCGACCCCGACCGCTACTGCTACAAGTTAGCTTTAGAGGTTGAGGATTATAAATTTATTTGATAAGAGACCTCGACAATCTCTTCCATCACCTATGCAATGAGTTTGCATACGACCGGATCACGAAATAGTAACCACTGGTTATAACACCGTTAACTAGTTGGTTTTCTATTTCATTAGGACGACCTAGACAACTTAGTCTTAATCCTGAGTTGATTATGGACTCCTGCTCATGAGGGTGTTGGGATTGGTGCCCTAAAACTCGTAGATAATGAATGTTAAACGAATTATATACTTATTCGATAAAGGTGTTATCGAGATTGATTCAGTAAAAGTCATTACTGAATAAATTAAATTGCACATATATAACCCAAATCCAATAAACTAAGATCCATGGCTATAGGATGAACACTTGAGCTTTATGTAGAGACATAAAAGTGGATCAAGCTTGAGTAATAGCCAAAACGGTCTATAGTATAGGAATAGGGTTGGGTACCTTATTCTGGAGACACTATGATACGCGACCCACTTTATAGATGGTATAGACGATGTGATCCTAAATCGTCCATGTAGAGACATGCGAGTGGGGGTGTCCTATGCAATGAGTTTGCATAAGACCAGGACCGAGAAATAAGTCGCTCTCGCTTTATAACACCGTTTACTGACGAGACTGACTATTTCATGTGATAACCTAGGTAACTCGATCTTAATCCTGAGCTAACTATGAACTCCTGTTTATTCGGGCTTCTCCTTAGATCTGCATAGGTGAGAGTGGCTCAGTATCGCCGACTCAATAAGCCTCCCATTTCAGGGATAGGAACGGGTAGATAGCTGGGGACATAGTCGTGCAAGAAGGAATTCACTCCTACCCGAATAAGGGATAGTAGAGAGGTTGTTCCCTTAAGTGCTGACTCCGGGGCTTGAACAAAGGGATCCCGCCCTCTCATTGGCCCGAGAGGGACTCAGTTTATTGGTTGGACCATAAACCAATTGTTCATTAGAGGATCAGTGGGACTTAAGGAACTAGAAGTACTATAGGGGTAAAACGGCTTATTGACCTAGCTATAGCTACGAAAAACCTGTGAAGGATCGACTTACTAATCATGGTTAAATCAAGTGGACGGAAATATATCTATAGTGAGGGGAGTGCAACTATCGGGCTATAGTGGAGTGTCCCGATAGTTAACGAATGTTGGCTAGCTTGGACAATGAGATTAGTCGGTTAGCCTTGAATCGTTGGAGCCCATGATCTATAGGTCCATTAGGTCCCCCTACTAGCTCATATCGGAATTAAGCCTAGAACAAAAGATAGGAAGCTTTGAATCGTTCAAAATCGGGAAAAAGGGTATTATCGTAAATTGTGTTTGACACAATAATTTAATTATGAATTAAATTAGAAAATGAGAGATGAAGTATTTAAAAGTGTTTTGAATACTATATATATGTATTAGGAATCATATATATGGAATTGCACAAATTAATTAGATTAATCATATCAAAATTAATTTGAAAATTTTCAAATTAATCACCAAGCAATCAATTTCAATTTAGAATTGAAATTGGGGGTAATTTGCAAGCTTGAAATTTGATTTCAATTTGAATTTAGTGGATTTAGTTGGAAATCCACTTAATGCATGATCATTCAAAGTGGAAAGACAACTCACTCATGCATTGTTGCATGTCTTGTGTAATGTACACCTAGAATCCACTTGAGCTTGCAAATACACCATGTGTCTTGTGTCTTGAGGCTTGGCTTTGCATGGAGAATGTCTTTAAAAGGAGTTTGAATCATATTCAAATAGAAGAGAGCCATTTCCTTAATGTTATGCTGCTGGAATTTGGACTCAAAGTTCTCTCATCTTTCATTCTTCTCCATTGCTTGATGCTTCAAGCATTCCCTTCCCATTCCCTATCTTATATAGACTCCCACAAGTCGTTCTTGGCCCGAAGTATAGTAGGGAAGACTCTAGAGGTTGTCCAAGGAGCATAGGAGAGGCAAACACCACAAGGAGTTCAACATAAGTGAGCTACAAAGGTTGGTGTTTTCTAAACTCTCTATTCTGTCTTTTCTAGAACATGCATGCTTTAGGAGTAAAATTGAATGTCTTAAGTGCTTTCGATCTTCAATTTCTTCCGCATGTGTAATATGTACACCTTCAGAGGGATTGTCCTTTGATTTGTATGGGTGAGAGTGGTCAATACGCCGACTCAATAAGCCTACCATTTTTGGGACAAGACCGAGTGGGGAGTTGGGAACATAGTCGTACAAGATGGAATTCACTCCTTCCCGACTTTAGGAAAACAGATGAGTGTTCCCTTAAGTGGTGACTCCGAGTCTTGAACAAAGGGCCCTACCCTCTCAATGGCACAAGAAGGTTTTTTCTGTTTGATGGTTGGACCACAAACAGGTTGTTCATTAGAGGAGAACTAGTACTTAAGGAAATAGAAGTAACCCAGGGGTAAAACGGTAATTTGACCCAGCTGGTGTTACAGACACTCGTGAAGGACTAACTAGTCGATATTGATCTATATCTGTGGACACGGAAAATATGTCTGTAGTGAAAAGAGTGCGATTGTGAGTCTATAGTGGAATGTACACACAGTTAACGAATATTGATTAATTTGGCTAATGAGTTTGACCAATTAATCTCACATCGTTGGAGCATCCGATCTGCAGGTCCTTTAGGTCCCACTGGTAGCTCATAAAGTAATTTGAGGCAAATAAGTAATAAATGTAAATTGAAAGTATTCAATTTACTAAGGGAAACAATATAATATATATTGATATATTATTATGAGAGAAAGTAATATTTGAAGAAATTCAAATATTAATATAAATTTGAGTCACATTAAATTTATGGAAGTTTGAAAGAATTCAAATATGAATTAATTAATTTTAAGGTCTCAAATCTATTTGGACAAATTAATTAATTCAAGGCCGGAAATTAAATATGTGATATTTAATTGGTGGTTAATTAATTAAAGAATTAATTAATCGGGAATTAATAAATTATGGAAATAATTAATCACTCATGGAAGTGATTAATCATTTATGGAAATGATCTAATCACTTATGGAAGTAATTAGTCATTTGTGGTAAAGATTAATCAATTATGGAATTGATTGATCTTAGATTGATTAAATAAGGAATAAGATTGAATCAATTTTGGAAAAGATTGACTTAATTGAATATTTTATTCATGGTCTTTCTTCTAGAAATAGAACACTAGATCTAATTGGTTAAGGACTCTCCTCTTGCTCTTAGACTCACAAGACAAGACCCTAGAATTCTCTCTAGCCTACCTCTTAGAGAAAGACTCCCACAAGTCTTTTGCCTCCAAGACTTAGAGACATACCGGTGTAACCTCTGTGGTTATTGTGTCTTTGAAGAAGAAATTTCCAGCGAAGAAATCAAGAAGGAATCGCTGTGTTTTTCGTTCGTTGGAGCATTTTGGCGATGAACGATCAAGTCTACAATGAAAATTTGTAACGGTTCTTTCTCTTTTCTTTAGAAAAGCAAGAAAATAAAATTAGATTTAATTTTCCAGCATGTTTATAGCAATTTCCAGCAACTTTAAAGCATGTTTAAAGTTTATTTTTCCTTTTCGTAATGATATTTTAATGTTAATTAATATACGACGTAAGATCCATTTGATGCCCTTCCACTGTGTAGGGGCTTTCATCCCCTTCAAGTGGTATCAGAGCCATGCCCCAAGAGTAGCCGTGTTGGGTGGAATCCTCACGTGCCGAACAAAGATGTTGTGAGCCTTAATAGTCATGGTGGAGATCCGTGGTTGGGCTCTGTTGAGTAGGCGGGTATACTTTGGAGAAGAAGAGTCGTCCTGGATAAGAGCAAGAACTCTCGGTAAAGCGGTGAAGCCTAGAGAGTTGGACGGATAGATGACTATTTGAGGGAATGCTCGATGGTACTTTTTTCGAGGGGAGGATTGTTGGGAGTGCGACCATAAAGTCCCACATTGGCTAGATAAGGGGATGATCATGGGTATAGGACAAATATCCCTTTCCCACGCTCTACATGCTAAAGAAGGAGAGAGAATATACGGTTCCATAACTTCCCTATCGTGCAGGTATCAGGTTATCAAGAGGGATACGTGGAGCAAAAGTCACGTATCAGGTAACCACTTACCTGATATTATTTAAAAACAATTAAAAATCAAATTACATTAATTAATAATTAATTATAATAAATTAATTAAATTAATAATAATTAATTAATTAAATTAATTATAATTAATTAAATCAAAATTTATTAATTAATTCATTTAAATCATATTTAAACAAATATCTCTCACATAACCTATAGTTTTAATTTAATCAATTTAATTAAATCAAATTTAACTTAATTAATTAATTAATTCTTCAATTAATTAATCATTAGATTAAATATCACATATTTAATTTGACCTATAATTGAATCCCATTCAATTATCTTTCTCTCATATAACCTATAGTTTTAATGTGCATCCCATGCACATTAATTTTAACCTATAGTTTTAATATGAATCTAATTCCTATTAAATTTAATATTTGAACTCCTTCAAATATTTAATTCTCCCATAAATTAATTTTGAATCTATATTCAAAATAAATTTATATTATAAAGTTTAATTAAAATATAAACTTTATATCATAATGTATCACTATACATTATGTTGTTTCCCTTAGTAAATTTAAACATTTCAAATTACTTTATTTACCTCAATACCCTTTACGAGCTACCAGTGGGACCTAATGGACCTACAAATCAGAAGCTCTAACGATACAAGATTAACTGGCTAAACTCATTAACCAAGTTAATCAATATTCGTTAACTGTGGGTCACTCCACTAAAGACCCATAGCTGCACACTTCTCACTGTAGAATAGTTTTGTGTCCACGAATATCGACCAATATAGTAAATCAATCCTTCACGTGTGTTCTTAACACCTGCTGGGTCAAATTACCGTTTTACTCCTAGATTACCTCTGGTTCCTTAAGAACCACTGATCCCTCTAATGAACAAGTTGTTTAGGGTCCAACCACTAAACAGGAGTTTCTCTCAAGCCAAGAGAGGATGGCGCACCTTTGTTCAAGCCCCAGAATCAGCCCTTAAGGGAACACACATCTACTTACCCCAATAGGGGAAATAGTGAATTCTATCTTGTACTGTTATGTTCCCAGCCCCCATTCGGTCTTGCCCCTGAAATGGTAGGATTATTGAGTCGGCG
The DNA here is from genome assembly GCA_036850905.1 of Luffa acutangula. Taxonomy (NCBI): domain Eukaryota; kingdom Viridiplantae; phylum Streptophyta; class Magnoliopsida; order Cucurbitales; family Cucurbitaceae; genus Luffa; species Luffa acutangula. Next base: position 23,336,300 of record CM072095.1, on the reverse strand, counting down.
AACTAACCACTCTCACCCATACAAATCTAAGGACAATCCCTCCTGAAAAGGAGTTCAAAACAAACTCAGGATTGAGATTGAGTTACCTAGGTCATCCTATTGAAATAGAAACCTAAACTAGTTAACGACGTTACATCTAGTGGTTATTATTTTGCGGTCTGGTCTTACGCAAACTCATTGCATAGGATTCCCCCACCCGCATGTCTCCTACATGGATGCTTTGGATCATTGCATCTGTATCGGATACATGGTGGACTGTATCACATATTGTCATCAGGATAAGGTACCCAACCTTATCCCTATACTATAGACCATTTAGGTTGTTACTTGGACACTAATCCCCATATGTCCGTGCATACCAATCCAAGTTTCATTTAAACAACCTTGGATCTTAGTTTATTTGATTTAGGGTTTATTAATGCAAACTCAATTATTCAATAACCAAATTACTGAATCACTCAAATAACGCTTTATTGAGATCCAATAATTTGTTTCATTTACTATCTACGAGTTTTAGGGCATAATATCCAACAACTCCCACTTGAACTAAAACTGTTGTGGGCAATGCACATCAATAATCAAAATTGAATGAATAATCATTGAAGTAGGAATAATGGTTTGTATTAATAATGTATAATACATGAAAAGTACAAATACAGATAAATACAATAAACTTGGGCATTCAGAATACCCATTACACTTCTCCCACTTGCCCTAGATTATTCTATGTACATATCTCGCAGACCTAGACCCTCTAGATGACCCTCGAACACTTTAGCCATGAGAGCCTTCGTTAATGGATCAACAATGTTGTGCTCCAAAGCTATGTTCGTGACGATCACGTCCCCTCGTTGCACGATTTCTCTGATGAGATGATATTTGCATTCTATGTGCTTGCCTCTCTTGTGGATGTGAGGTTCTTTAGAATTTGCCACTGCACCACTATTATCACAATAAAGAGTGATGGGCAAGTTCATATTTGGAACAACTTCCAAATCCATCAAGAACTTCCTATGGCATACAGCCTCCTTAGCTGTTCCACAAGCAGCGACATATTCGACCTTCATGGTGGAGTCTACAATGCATCCTTGTTTGGTGCTACGCCAGACTACAACTTCCCCGTTAAGGGTAAACACTGACCGTGATGTGGATTTCCTAGAATCCTTATCAGTCTGAAAGTCATAGTCTGTGTATCCTGTAAGGATCAAATCCTTAGTGCCATACACAAGCTGATAGTCCCTCGTTCCCCTAAGATACTTGAGGAATTTTTCATTGCAGTCCAATGGTCTAACCCTGGATTAGACTGGTATCTACTAACTATCCCAACTACATAGCATATGTCAGGCCTAGTACACAACATGGCATACATAAGACTGCCCACAATTTAAGCATAAGGGATCCGTCTCATATCCTCAATTTCTTGAGATGTCTTAGGACACTGTTCCTTAGACAAATGAACTCCATGTGTGAAGGGTAGTAAACTCCTCTTGGAATTCTGCATCTTATTTAAACAACATCTTGTCTATTTAAGATGCTTGAGACAGGGCTAATGTTCTGTTGTTACGATTCCTGATAATTTGAATCCCTAGAACATACTGAGCTTCACCCAAAACTTTCATTTGGAACTCAGTCGATAGCCAAGTTTGAACTTCAGCTAGATATTCTACATTATTTCCAATAAGCAGAATATCATCTACATACAACACTAGAAAAGCTACTAAATTGTTGATAATCCTTTTGTAAACACAAGGCTCATCAACGTTCTGGTCAAAGCCATAAGATTTGACAGTAGTGTCAAACCTTATTGATAAGCGCCCACTTGCTTGTTAGATGCAAAGCTAGAGGTCCTTCTAGGATCCTTGCAAACACTCACAAAGAAAGCTAACTTAGATCACACTTAGAATCTATGATGGTCACTCATAAATCTTAAGACAACTCACTCCAGAATTAGCTTGATCAAGACTAATCCAATGAATTGATTTTAACATCAAATCTAAAACAAGATTTGAAAGAAAAAGACAACACCAAAGGGGTTGAATAAGCACAAGCTTTTTAATATTGATAATCTGAGTTTTCAAGAGTATTACAAGCCATTTAAAGGCCAAATGGTCGTGGATAGACCAAGGAACTCAAAAGTCATTCAACTACACTTAATTGCAAATTGTAGAAAATAAGACCTAGGAACTTAAAACTTGATTGCACATCAAACGAGCAGCCATATCTCAAAACTAAAAAGATAGAATTGCTTTAAATTGTCTTAAATATGTGCTATGGAATCCGCTCCTCATAATGGCAACGTTTGACAAGGTTTGACATCACGTTTTCCCATGCAGTGCACACTTGACAGCATTTTCTTCACAAAATCTGCACACTTTTTTTGTCCTCCGTGCCATCTTCCAAACTACACAACTTTTCCCGTGCCATCTTGACTCCATTCTCTTCTTGACTTGCTGAACTAACATTATACAAAAAATTGGGTTCAAAATTCTCGGGCTCTCGTTGTGAATTTGCTAGCTTTTGAACATGCAATGTGAAAGCCTCTTGTATCTTCTTTGCCTTGCTCCTTGTGATTGGTCCTTCAGGTACATGTAATGGATTATTGATTGAATCCATATCATCCCCCCTTTCTTTAAAAGGATTTGTCCTCAAATCAAGGTCTTCTTTGCCTACATCAAAAGGAGACAAGTCAGCCACATTAAAAGTAGAACTTACATTGTACTCACCTCGTAGATCCAATTTGTAAGCATTGTCATTAATCCGTTCAAGCACTTGAAAAGGACCATCTCCCCTTGGGTGAAGTTTAGACTTCCTTTGATCGGGAAACCTTTCCTTTCTTAGATGAACCCAAACCCAATCACCCGGTTTAAAAATCAATTCCTTTCTCCCTTGGTTCTTGCGAGTGACTAGCTTTTGATTCTTCTTTTCAATCCTTTCTTTGATTTCTTTGTGCAAAGTTTTGATGTATTCGGCCCTAGAAGAAGCTGCATCACTAGTAAACATATTAGGCGGCAAAGGTGATAAATCTAGAGGAGTCAAAGGATTAAAGCCATACACAACCTCAAAAGGTGAACAATGAGTTGTACTATGAATCGCCCTATTATATGCAAACTCCACAAAAGGTAGAGTCTCTTCCCAAGACTTAAGATTTTTAGAAATTAGTGACCTAAGCAAGGCCCCCAATGTTCTATTAACTACCTCAGTTTGCCCATCCGTTTGTGGGTGACAAGTTGTAGAAAATAGAAGCTTAGTTCCCAATTTTCCCCACAACTTTCCAAAAATGACTTAAAAATTTAACATCCCTATCACTAACAATAGTTTTGGGAATGCCATGCAATCTAACCACTTCCCTAAAGAAAAGATTAGCTATGTTGGTAGCATCATCAGTTTTGTTACATGGAATAAAATGCGCCATCTTACTAAACCTATCAACCACCACAAAAATACTATCATGATTTCTTCTAGTCTTTGGTAATCCTAGAACAAAATCCATGCTAATGTCTACCCATGGTTCACTAGAAACATCTAAAGGAGTGTAAAGGCCATGTGGTTGTGTCTTAGACTTAGCCTTCTTACACTTCAAACATTGCTTGCACACTTTGTTCACATCTTTCCTCATTTTAAGCCAATAAAAGTGTTCACACAACATGCTGTATGTTTTAAATTCTCCAAAATGTCCCATAAGTCCTCCTCCATGAGCTTCCTTCACAAGTAACTCTCTAATGGAACACTTAGGAATACAAAGCTTACCTTTCCTAAAAAGCATCCCATCAAACACAATATAATCTTGAACATTTTTCCCTTCTAAACATTGTGAATACACATCATAAAATTCAGATTTCTCAACTTTATACAACTCAATCATGTGTTTAAAACCAAGAACTTTTGCACTAAGGGATGAGAATAAAGCATACCTTCTTGATAATGCATCAGCCACCACATTGTCCTTACCTTTTTTGTAATGGATGACATAAGGAAATGTTTCAATGAATTCCACCCATTTCGCATGCCTCTTGTTAAGCTTCGTTTGACCTTTGAGGTGCTTCAAGCTTTCATGATCCGTGTGGATAACAAACTCTTTTGGCCATAGGTAATGTTGCCAAACTTTCAAAGCCCTTACAAGCGCATGTAGCTCCTTGTCATAAGTTGGATAGTGAGTTGAGCTCCATTTAGCTTTTCACTAAAGAACATTATTGGTCGCTTTTCCTGCATCAAAACAGCCCCTATACCTATACCACTTGCATCACATTCAATCTCAAAAGATTTATCAAAGTTAGGTAAAGCAAGACAAGGTGCATTGGTCAATTTTTCTTTTAACTCATTGAATGCATTCTCTTGCTTTTCTTTCCATTCAAGTTTCACATGCTTTTTCACAAGTTCAGTTAATGGTGAGGCTATGATACTAAAATCTTTAATAAATCTCCTATAGAAACTAGCCAAACCATGAAAGGATCTTACCTCGGATGCATTGGTAGGGGTTGGCCATTCTCGGATAGCCTTTACCTTTTCTTCATCAACTTTCACTCCATCTTTTCCAACAATGAACCCTAGGAAATTGACTTGTTCTAGACAAAAACTACACTTTTTGAAGTTGGCATAAAGCTTTTCTTCTCTAAGTTTAAGTAAAATTGTCTTAACATGCAAAATATGATCATTCAAGCTCTTTGAGTAAACAAGAATATCATCAAAGTATACAACCACAAATTTTCCTATGTATTCCCTCAAAACATGATTCATGAGCCTCATAAAAGTACTTGGTGCATTAGTAAGGCCAAATGGCATAACAAGCCACTCATAAAGCCCAAACTTTGTTTTGAAAGCCGTTTTCCATTCATCTCCTACATGCATACGAATTTGATGATAGCCACTTTTAAGATCTATTTTTGAAAACAGATTAGCACCATGTAATTCATCTAACATGTCATCTAATCGAGGAATAGGATGTCGATACTTTACCGTTATTTTGTTGATAGCTCGACAATCAACACACATCCTCCATGTACCATCTTTCTTGGGTACTAAAATCACCGGAACCGAGCAAGGACTCATGCTTTCTCGAACATAACCTTTATCCATGAGTTCTTCCACTTGCCTTTGAATTTCCTTGGCCTCGGTTGGGTTGGTCCTATAGGCCGCCATATTTGGAAGAGTTGCCCCGGGTATGAAGTCAATTTTGTGCTCAATCCCTCTTAAAGGAGGTAGACCCGTAGGTGCATCTTCATGTGGAAACATGTCATTAAATTCCTGCAAAAGAGATTTAAAAGCACTAGGCAAACCATCATTAGAGTTAGGTTCAGTTACTAAACACTTTCCTTTGCACATAAGTACAAAGTTTGGTGCTTCGAGTGAAAACATATTTCTTACTTCCCCCTTTCTCATAACCAAACTCACATTCTTTCTTTTTTCCTCAAAAACACTCTTTTTTCTCTCTTGATTTTCACTCACCTTTTGCCCCTCACTTTCCTCTCTTTTTTCGCTCTTCTCTTTTAACTTACTTTCTTCTCTCCTCTCTTGACCCTCAAATTCTTTTCTTTTCTTTTCTAATTTCACTTGATCACATTGTACTTCATATGGAGACAATGGCAGCAAAGTAAACTTCTTCCCATTCAAAGTAAATGTGTACTTGTTCAACAATCCATCATATGTGACTTCTCTATCATATTGCCAAGGTCGACCCAATAACATATCACCCGCATGCATAGGTACTACATCGCAAAGAACTTCATCCTTATATCTTCCTAAAGTAAAAGAAATAAGAACTTGGGAGTTTACCTTCAATTCTCCTTTGTTTGTCAACCATTGAAGTTTATATGGTTTTGGATGTGGACGAGTAGTGAGTTGGAGTCTTTTTACAAGAAAAGTACTTACCACATTTGTGCAACTTCCACTATCAATCACCAAGCTACATGGGGTTCCTTCAATCAAGCATCTTGTGTGAAATAAGTTCTCCCTTTGATCTTCAACTTTTTCCTCCTTGATCTGGACAAGAGTATCCTTATCGACTTTAACATGGCGACTGGAGAGAAAGTTTCTTCAAAGTCCACCCATTCCTTTTGGGTATAACCCTTTGCCACAAGTCGATCTTTGAATGTCTATACTTTCCCAGCTGCGTCTTGTTTTCTCTTGTAGATCCATTTGCACCCTATGGGTTTTACCCCTTCAGGTTGGCCTACAAGATCTTAGACTTGATTGAAGTACATAGACTTCATCTCTAGGTCCATAGCTTTGACCCACTAGTCATGATCCACATCATTCATTGTATGTCTAAAGGTCAATGAATCCTCAACTCCATCATCAGTGATGACAGCTGGAGTTTCTGCTAAACCCAGATAGCGTTCAGGTTGAATAACAATCCTCCCACTACGTCGAGGCATTCTCAACTATTGAGAAGGATGGGCTTGACCAGATGTATTGGGCTCATCAATAACTCTTGTTGAAGGTCCAACCTCTAAACTGGACTCATCAACAACCCTTGTTGAAGGTCCAAGCTCATCAACAACTCTTGTTAATTCATTTGTAGCTTCACAAGAAAGTTCACTTAACACTATTTTACTGCATGGCTTATTTTCTCTAACGTGGTCTTCTTCCAAGAAAGTAGCATTTGTCCACTTTATTTTCTTGGGGATTGAAGAAGTATCCACCTCTTGTTTCTTTTGGGTAGCCTACAAATAGGCACAATTTTTAACGTGAATCCAATTTCTTTGGGTTTGCCACTAGCACATGTACAAGGCAGCCCCAAATTTTGAAATGACGTAAACTAGCTTTACGCACTCTCTAGAGCTCAAATGGCGTTTCAGCAACACTCTTTGAGGGAAAAACATTCAAAATATAAACTGCAGTCTCTACTGCATAACCCCAAAAAGAACTGGGCAATTGAGCATAGCTCATTATTGATCGAACCATGTCTAACAATGATCTGTTTCTCCTTTCAGATACACCATTCTGTTGAGGTGTACCTGGTGCTGAGAGTTGGGACGAGATTCCATGTTCCATCAAATAGTTCTGGAATTCTAAGTCCAATACTCTCTACCTTTATCAGATCGAAGTGTTTTAATGGTCTTACCTAATAAGTTCTCAACTTTAGCCTTATACTCCTTGAACTTTTCAAGGGCTTCAGACTTATGATTCATTAGGTATAAATAACCGTACCTTGAATAATCATCTATGAACGAGATGAAATATTCATACCCTCCTCGAGCCCTAACATTCATTGGATCATAGAGATCCGTGTGTACGAGCTCTAAGGGCTCATTGGAACGGTAATCTTTTCTAGTAGAAGGTCGTTTGGTCATTTTACCTTCGAGACATGATTCACATGGAGGTAAAGTACCAACTTCTAACTGACTTAGAAGTCCATTCTTAACCAATCTCCCAATCCTATTGAGATTTATGTGGTCAAGTCTCAAGTGTCAAAGATAGGGACTTTGAGAAACCTTTTGCCTCTTTGGTTGAGTCTCTGCTGTTTTAAACATTTCATTGTTCAAAATAGCCTGAGACTCTATTGGTCTTAAAACATATAAATTTTTTCTCCAATTTTGCAGAAGACACCCATTTTAGTAATGATAGCTTCATTTACAGAAAAGGACACTGAATATCCTTGTTCAAGCAAACAAGAAATAAAAATAAAATTTCTTTTTATTTTAGGAATTGTATATACATTATCCAATAACATCTAGCGTTCCTTAGAGTCATGAACTCCCTAGTCCCAACTCTGAGAGTCATTTCCCCAGCATCTAATTATTTTCAGGAGCTCATTCCCTCAAAAGAAGAGCATACGTGATGAGTGGCACCTGAATCAAGGATCCAGGGTCTATCATCATTTTCCACTATACACATTTCAATGACAAATACATTGTTGGATTTTATGCCCTAAACTCGTAGATAGTGAATGTAACCGTTGACCGGATATTAATGAAATAATATTGATATATTTTTCCATTAAATGTTATTAGTTATTTTATATTTGTCTTTGCCTAAAAATAACATTAATCCAATAAACTAGACATCCTAGGTTGTAATATGAGTCTTGAACTATATGTAGCGACATATGGGATCATTGTTCAAGAAACAACTTAAAGGGTCTATAGTATAGGGATAAGACTGGGTGCCTTATCCTGGCAACACTATGGATACGACCCACTTTGTATTTGATAAAAACGCTAGGATCCAACGCGTTTGTGTAGGAGACAAGCGAGTGGGGGTATCCTATGCAATGAGTTTGCATAAGTCTGGACCGCGAAATAGTAACCACTTGTTATAACACCATTAACTAGTTGGTTTTCTATTTCACTAGGACGACCTAGACAACTTAGTCTTAATCTTAAGTTGATTATGGACTCCTGCTCATGAGAGATTGTCCTTTGATTTGCATGGGTGAGAGTGGCCAATACGCCGACTCAATAAGCCTACCATTTTGGGGACAAGACCGAATGGGGAGCTGGGAACATAATCGTACAAGATGGAATTCACTCCTTCCCGACTTTAGGGAAGCAGATGACTGTTCCCTTAAGTTGTTACTCCGAGTCTTGAACAAAGGGCCATACCCTCTCAATGGCACGAGAGGGTTTTCTGCTTGGTGGTTGGACCACAAACAGGTTGTTCATTAGAGGAGAACTGGTATGTAAGGAAATAGAAGTAACCCAGGGGTAAAACGGTAATTTGACCCAGCTGGTGTTGCAGACACTCGTGAAGGACTAACTAGTCGATATTGGTCTAGATCTGTGGACACAGAAAATATGTCTGCAGTGAGAAGAGTGCAACTGTGAGTCTATAGTGGAATGTACACACAGTTAACAAATATTGATTAATGTGGTTAATGAGTTTGACCAATTAATCTCATATCGTTGGAGCTTCTGATCTGCAGGTCCATTAGGTCCCACTGGTAGCTCATAAAGTAATTTGAGGCAACTAAGTAATAAATGTAAATTGAAAATGTTCAATTTACTGAGGGAAACAATATAATATATATTGATATATTATTATGAGAGAAATTAATATTTGAAGAAATTCAAATATTAATATAAATTTGAGTCACATTAAATTTATGGAAGTTTGAAAGAGTTCAAATAATTAATTAATTAATTTTAAGGCCTAAAATCCATTGGGGTAAATTAATTAATTCAAGGCCGAAAATTAAATAGATGATATTTAATTGGTGGTTAATTAATTAAAGAATTCATTAACCGAGAATTAATCAATTATGGAAATAATTAATCGCTTAAGGAAGCGATTAATCATTTATGGAAATGATCTAATCACTTATGGAAGTAATTAGTCATTTGTGGAAAAGATTAATCAATTATGGAATTGATTGATCATGGTTTGATTAAATAAGGAATAAGATTGAATCAATTTTGGAAAAGATTGATTTAATTGAATATTTTATTCATGACCTCTCTTCTATAAATAGAACACTATACCTAATTGGTTCAGTACTCTCCTCTTGCTCTTAGACTGACAAGACAAGACCTAGAATTCTCTCTAGCCTCCCTCTTAGAGAAAGACTCACACAAGTCTTTTGCCCTCTAGACTAAGAGATATACCGGTGTAACCTCTGTGGTTATTGTGTCATTCAAGAAGAAATTTCCAGCGATTAAAAGACAAGAGGGCTGCTGCGTTTTTGTTCGTTGGAGCCTCGTTGGCGAAGAACGGTCAAGTCTACAACAAAGGTTGGTAACGGTTCTTTCCCGTTTCTTTAGAAAAGCATGAAAATAAATTAGATTTAATTTTCAAGCATGTTTATAGCTATTTACAACAACTTTAAAGTATGTTTAAAGTTTATATTTTGCCTTTTCGTGATGGTATTTTTGTGTTAATTAATATACGACGTAAGGTCCAATCGATGCGCTTCCGCTGCGTAGGGGCTTTTATCCCCTTCAATCGACATCAGAGTCATCGCTGTCCCTATTAATTGACAATAAAATTTGCGATAGGCTCTAATAGGTGGGATTTATGCATAATGTTGTTGTGGAATGTTTCTTACCACAAGCGCACGGGTCAAGTAATAATAAAGTGTTCGTATAAACAAGTGTCGTCCTCTGGATTGGATGTTTAAGCTAAATCAAGTACTATGAATTATCTTGTTCAATTTTATTTAGGGAACACAATGTAGTGAGTGAATGATATGAAAACTAAATCAAAACAAATAAAGAGTGGAAATTCAATTGGAAGAACACTTACGGAATTGATTTCACCAATTTAGTCTAGAATTGATTTTAAGGAATAAGTTATTATGCACAATGGAATTATGAGCCTAAGACCCTTTAATCACAACTACCTCTCCCAAGTATAATTGATTCTCATGCAAATTAACCAACTTGATATCCCTATCTAAGTTTATTAACAAGTAAGGCAATGAGATCTTTTGACCAATTCCAAAGTTAATCTAAAAACCATCACGAAATTAGAAAGTAAACTTTAGTCATGCAACCTTGAGTAAGTCTAAATCAAATCCCCTCTCCCGAGCTAGATTCACAACTTAAATCATTCAACTAATGGTCAATTAATTGAAAGCATTAAATCAATATTACAAACATAATAATCATTGCACAACTTAAACCATAAATCAATCCATAAATTCAATTGACTACATCAATCCCTAAGCTACAAGTTTAGCTACTCATGATTGGTATTACAAACTCAACTATGAATAAGCCATAAAATCTAACTAAAGTGAGGGAAAGAAGAATTAAACTCGTTGTAGGCCGAGACCTAACGTCCCCATCACGATCCCCACGAACAATGGGTTGATTTCCAACTTGCTCCCTTTGCTTCAGCTCCAATATGCTCTGTTTTTCCTCTATTTACGGCTTCAAAAAGTTCCAAATCGAATCCCCAAAAAACCTAGCCGAAAAGAAGCTTATATGCTGTTTTTTTTTCGTCGTAGCGTCGAGACGCTGCCTCTAAACACGCATGTTCTGGAAAGGAAATTACACAGCGACGAGACGCTAAAGTCGCAGCGTCGAGACGCTGTGACCGTTTCGCGCCTATTTAGATAAGGAATGCTAGCGTCGAGACGCTAGTCTACATTTGACCGAATTTTGAATTTTTTCCTCCTTGACTCTTTTTCATTCCTTTGCATCTTTTCGCGTCCCGAGCACCCGATTGACTCCACTATTGTGTTTTAGCTCTAATCAACCATTTCCTACAACATAAACATTAAAGCACAATAAAATGGCCCAAAAATCATAAATGACTAGCTAAATTAAATAAGTAACGATAGCTAGCTATGCTCGCTATCAAATGTATGTTCGGTTTGCATTGAATAGTTTAGGTTAATTTTATGGCCATAGATTTTAATTTTATGTGATTTTGATCATGTAAGGCCCGGTGTTTCAGGTATTTTATGTAAAATTGAGTCCTATGTAAGTCCGAATCTAGAATAGGTTTTTATTAGGAGAAGCTATTGAAGAATCACCAAGAGTTGTTGATGGAGCTAAGGATTTAATTCTTACTGGATACACTAACTCTGACTTTCAAGCTGATAAGGATTCAAGGAAATCCACATCAGGGTCAGTATTCACCCTCAATGGAGGAGCAGTAGTGTGGAAAAGCATCAAACAAGGATGCATAGCAGACTCAACCATGGATGTTGAGTATGTAGCAGCTTGCGAAGTAGCTAAGGAGGCAGTATGGCTTAGAAAGTTCTTGACTGATTTGGAAGTGGTTCCGAATATGAACGTGCCGATAACACTATACTGTGACAACAGTGGGACTGTAGCCAACTCAAAAGAACCTCGAAGCCGCAAACGAGGTAAACACATCGAGAGGAAGTATCACCTGATACGAGAGATTGTGCAACGAGGAGATGTGGTTGTCACTAAGATCGCTTCAGAGCACAACATCACTGATCCATTTACGAAGGCTCTCCTGGCTAACGTGTTTGAGGGTCATCTAGAAGGTCTAGGTCTACGAGATATGTATGCCATCTAATCTAGGGCAAGTGGGAGAAATGTATAATGGGTATAAGGATGCCTTAGTTCATTGTATTATTTTAAAATACATGACATTTCCAGCTTTAGATTATTGCATTTACATCCCACTAACTAGTGTTTTAGTTCAAGTGGGAGTTTGTTGGGTTTTATGCCCTAAAACTCGTAGATAGTGAATGTAACCGTTGACCAGATATTAATGAAATAATTGATATATTTTTCCATTAAATGTTATTAGTTATTTTATATTTGTCTTTGCTTAAAAATAACCTTAATCCAATAAACTAGACATCCTAGGCTGTAATATGAGTCTTGAACTATATGTAGCGACATATGGGATCATTGTTCAAGAAACAGTCTACAGTGTCTATAGTATAGGGATAAGACTGGGTGCCTTATCCTGGCAACACTATGGATACGACCCACTTTGTATTTGATAAAAACGCTATGATCCAACACGTTCGTGTAGGAGACATGCGAGTGGGGGTATCCTATGCTATGAGTTTGCATAAGACCGGACCGCGAAACAGTGACTACTTATTATAACACCGTTAACTAGTTTATTTTCTATTTCACTAGGATGACCTAGACAACTTAGTCTTAATCCTGAGTTGATTATGGACTCCTGCTCATGAGAGATTGTCCTTTGATTTGCATGGGTGAGAGTGGCCAATACGCCGACTCAATAAGCCTACCATTTTGGGGATAAGACCGACTGGGGAGCTTGGAACATAATCGTATAAGATGAAATTCACTCCTTCCCGAGTTTAGGGAAGCAGATGAGTGTTCCCTTAAGTGGTTACTCTGAGTCTTGAAGAAAGGGCCCTACCCTCTCAACAACACGAGAGGGTTTTCTGTTTGATAGTTGGACCACAAACAGGTTGTTCATTAGATGAGAATTGGTACGTAAGGAAATAGAAGTAACCCAGGGGTAAAACGGTAATTTGACTCAACTGGTGTTAGGACACTCGGGAAGGACTAACTAGTTGATATTGGTCTAGATCCGTGGACACAGAAAATATGTCTGCAGTGTGAAGAGTGCAACAGTGAGTCTATAGTGGAATGTACACACAGTTAACGAATATTGATTAATGTGGTTAATGAGTTTGATCAATTAATCTCACATCGTTGGAGCTTCTGATCTGCAGGTCCATTAGGTCCCACTGGTAGCTCATAAAGTAATTTGAGGCAACTAAGTAATAAATGTAAATTGAAAATGTTCAATTTACTAAGGGAAACAATATAGAATATATTGATATATTATTATGAGTGAAATTAATATTTGAAGAAATTCAAATATTAATATAAATTTGAGTCACATTAAATTTATTAAATTTATGGAAGTTTGAAAGAGTTCAAATAATTAATTAATTAATTTTAAGGCCTAAAATCTATTTGGGCAAATTAATTAATTCGAGGCCGGAAATTAAATTGGTGATATTTAATTGGTGGTTAATTAATTAAAGAATTCATTAACCGGGAATTAATCAATTATGGAAATAAATAATCGCTTAAGGAAGTGATTAATCATTTATGGAAATGATCTAATCACTTATGGAAGTAATTAGTCATTTGTGGAAAAGATTAATCAATTATGGAATTGATTGATCATGGATTGATTAAATAAGGAATAAGATTGAATCAATTTTGGAAAAGATTGATTTAATTGAATATTTTAATCATGACCTATCTTCTATAAATAGAACACTAGACCTAATTGGTTCAGTACTCTCCTCTTGCTCTTAGACTCACAAGACAAGAGCTAGAATTCTCTCTAGCCTCCCTCTTAGAGAAAGACTCCCACAAGTCTTGTGCCTCCTAGACTAAGAGACATACCGGTGTAACCTCTGTGGTTATTGTGTCATTCAAGAAGATATTTCCAGCGATTAAAAGACAAGAGGGCTGCTGCGTTTTTGTCCGTTGGAGCGTTGTTGGCGAAGAATCGTCAAGTCTAGAACGAAGGTTTGTAACGGTTCTTTCCCGTTTCTTTAGAAAAGCATGAAAATAAATTAGATTTAATTTTCAAGCATGTTTATAGCTGTTTACAGCAACTTTAAATTATGTTTAAAGTTTATATTTTGCCTTTTCGTGATGGTATTTTAATGTTAATTAATATACGGTGCAAGGTCCAGTCGATGTGCTTCCACTGCGTATGGGCTTTTATCCCCTTCATAAATCACATTTATTTTCATAGAGTTTTGCTAAGCAGTTTATGTCATATTCATCATGAACAATTGCAGATGAATTAGAAATTTGGGCATGAGGACAATCCTCAGTTAAGACCAACACCACGCAATTAGTGTCTAGGTTCATTTTCTTAGTTGTATTAGAAATACTAGTTTTTAATTTGGCGTTATTAGAGGCATACAGAGAATGATTCATGTTGAAACAAACAAATTAACTTAATTGGTGATATTTCATTAACCCATTACACAAAATAATATTATTATTTTAATCCAATCAAAATAGAAAAAGTAATGATCTACCCATAAAAAAGACATTCATTTTGCAACGATACTTCAGAGGTTTAGACCAACAACTATCGTGGGGCAGTCATCTACTCCTCTCCTGAATATAGGCAATCTTAGCCAATCCCTATTCCCAGAATAACTCATATTCCAATAGTTCTTAGCTATTGTTTTTCGGTTAGGAAATTATTAACACCTTAACAATTTCCTGTAAGTGTGACCCTCCATTTTCAGATCTCAATGGTCGGCCCCAATGATAAGGGTAAAAAATATACCTATTTTGCCCTTATATTTAGCTCATTTGGTTAAATGTTTCATGTTGTGATCAATTTACTGTTCCCGAGCTCAAAATATGCTTAATTTGATAAGTTAGGGTGTTGAGAATCACTTGTGTCAAATTATGCTCATTTGAGTCGGATTCCTTGATCTTTGAGTCGGATTCCTTGATCTTTGAGTCGGATTCTGTTTATGAGTCATTGGAGGTCTCGACCTTGTTCTCTTTCTCTTCTTCATCCTTCTTTTCTCCCGAAGAGGTGCTATCAGTTGCTGGTGGGGTTCCTCTCACATCATATTCAAATAGAGGATCTAAGGTCTCGTCAACCGGCTGCACTACATTGGCCATTTCTTGGCCTTCTTTAGAATGCGGCCCAAATGCGACCGCATTCTGGCCTTCATCCGCTTCTTCTTTTTCTCCTTCATTTTCTTGATTTTCTTCATTTGGCCCCTGAAGGACCTCTTCTTCCCTTCCTTGCAGCAACTCAGCCTCACTTTAAGCCTTGTGGAGTGGCTCAAAAGCTGCAAGGAAGTCTTCGGCTTCCTTTCTTCTTTTTTCTTCTTCCCTCAAATTTTCCCTTCTTTGTTTTTCTTCCTTAAGGAGTTGCAATTCAGCAGCTGCCCTCCTGAGGTTTTCACCTATTTTTCTTTCTTCTTCTTCAGCTAATTTTGCCCCCTCGGCCTCTTGCTTTTCCTATTCCTTTTTTTTCTTTCTTCTTCAAGGTCTTTTTTTCTTGCGAATTCATCTTCTCCCCTCATGCTTTCGTTTTCAATCTCCCTTTTAACCTCAATTTCCCTCAAGGCTTCTTGTTCAGTCTTATAACCTTCAACAATCACGAGAGCCTTTGCCATAGCTTGGTGGATTATGTCCTCGAACACATCCAAGGGCATTCTTGTGGTTTTGAGGGGCTCGATGACAAGTGGTTGTTTGGGTGCAACCTTCTTGGGACTCTTATTCCTTGTACTATAAGTAACAAATGGTTTGTTCCTGCAAGATGAAGAAGGGTTAGTTAAAGGGTCAGAATTTTTACCCGTTAGAGCCTCTCCTTGCCGAGAGTTCTCTCTTGCCTTGGTGGCTTCTTCTTGTAGGTGTTCATATAACACATGCAGAAGCAATTGAAGATTGAAAGCACTTAACTCTATCAATTTTACTCCTAAAGCATGCATGTTCTAGAAAATACAAAACAAAAAAGAAGGGAGTACCAACCTCTTTGTAGCTCAAATGAGTTGATCTCCTTGTGGTGTTTTCCTTCTCCAACTTCTCTTGGACAACCTCGAGAGTCTTCTCTACTATTCTCTGGGCCAAGAACGACTTGTGGGAGTCTTATAGAGATAGGGAATGGGAAGGGAATGCTTGAAGGTACAAGCTCTTGAGAGATCTATGGAGGTGAATGAGATTGGGAGTAAATTACAGTAGCATAACAGTAAGTAATTCACTCTCATGGCTTTGAATCTGATTCATACTCCTTGTATGATCCTCCATGCAAAGAGAAGCCTCATGACACTAGAGACATGGTGAAATTGCAACTTAAAGTGGATTCTAGGTGTTTAATTCATAACACATGCAACTAGTGCATGGTTGTGTTGTTTTCCACTATGCATCAACATGGAAGAGTGGGAATCCCACTAAATCCACTAAATTGAATCTCTAATCTTAATTTTCAGCTTGCAATTCACTCTTATTTCAATTCTAAATTGAAATTGATTTCTAGGCAATTAATTTGGGACAATTCCAAGTAATTTGATATGATTAATCTAATTAATCATTGTCATCTTGTGCCATTCATTATATATGATTCCTAATACATATATATTGTATTTAAAACACTTTTAAATACCTTATCTCTCAATTTCTAATTTAATTCATAATTAAATCATTGTGTCAAACACATTTTACGATAATGCCCTATTTCTCATTTTTGAACGATTCAAAGATTCCTATCAATATGTTCTAAGCTTTAATCTGATATGAGCTAGTAGGGGGACCTAATGGACCTATAGATCATGGGCTCCAACGATTCGAGGCTAGCCGACTAATCTCATTATCTAAGCTAGCCAACATACATTAACTACCGAGACACTCCACTATAGCCTGATAGTTGCACTCCTTTCCCTATAGATATATTTCTGTCCACTTGATTTAACCATGTTCAGTAAGTCGTTCCTTCACAGGTTGTTCGTAGCTATAGCTAGGTCAAATTATTGTTTTACCCCTACAGTACTTCTTGTTCCTTAACCTCCACTAATCCTCTAATGAACAATCGGTTTGTGGTCCAACCATTAAACCTAAGTCCCTCTCGATCCAATGAGAGGGTGGGGCCCCTTTTTCAAGTCCTGGAGTTAGTACTTAAGGGAACAACCTCTCTACTATCCCTGAAATTGGTAGAAGCGAATTCCGTCTTGCGAGACTACGTCCCGAACTATCTATTCGATCTTATCCCCAAAATTGTAGGATTGTCGAGTCGGCGATGCTGGCCAGTCTCACCCATGCAGATCAAAGGATAATCTTGTACAAATAGGAGTTCATAGTTAGCTCAGGATTAAGAACGAGTTACCTAAGTCATCTATGAGAAAAAGTCAGTTTCTTTAGTAAACGACGTTATAAAGAGAAAGTGACTTATTTCGTGGTCCAGTCTTATGCAAACTCATTGCATAGGACGCCCCCACTCGCATGTCACCACATGAACGATTTAGGATCTCATCGTTTGTACTTAATACATAGTGGGTCGTGTCCATAGTGTCCCCAAGATAAGGCACCCAACCGTATCCTTATACTATAGACTATTTTGACTATAAACTTGAACTTAATCCTACGATATGTCTCTTCATATAGTTCGAGTATTCATTTTATAGTCAAGGATCTTAGTTTATTGGATTTAGATTAATCATTCGCAATTTACATATTCAATAACAACTTTTACTGAATAACCTCAATAATGTCTTTATTCGAAATAGAATATGTTTAATGATTTACAAACTACGAGTTTATAAGACATTAAACCCAACACTTCTTCATCCCGCCTTCTTGCTTCTTCTTCAAGAGCCTCTCGTCTTTGGCCTCCCATCTCCCGGATCATTCTAAACCATTCCCTTGAGCGTTTTCTGAATTGTTGGCTCGCAGGTTTTTGGGTTTTATGGATGGAATTGGTGCGTGTGGACCTCTGAGGTTGAGAGGAACTTGGATTCTCCCTCGATGTGGCCGACATTATCGAGGAAGAAGGAGTTTGAGTGGGGGTTCCATGGTCCACGATCGCCGGCGAGAAACCTGAAGGTCTCTTCCTTCTCGTGTCATGCATGGTGGCGTCGGCTTGTTCTTCTTGCCATCGAACGTTTGCTTCAACTCCTGGGCGGTTAGGTTACTCTGAGATCGAGTAATCTTGTGGGATGAAGACGATTTTGGCGTATTCTTCATTGATCTTGCTCGTGGGTTTCAGTTTCAAGAGAGTGAATATGGAGAGTTTTGGTGTTTGACTTGAATACCGAAAGTCTAAGTGGTTGGTGAAGAAGGAAAGACTTAAAGTCAGCTATTTATAGTTTTTTAAACTAGGTCACGTAATGGCCATTTTAAAGGACGTCACTGCCTTAGACTTAAAGTCGCATTTCCACAGTGCTCTGCCTTCTTTATTTTTTTTCTAACTTTTTCATTTTCCTTTGCTTTTCTTTATTTCCTTTATTTGCTGAAACAATCACAAACATGTTAGAAAGTTCACATGCTTAATCATGATTTTTTTTTTTAACATAGATTGGATACAAAATAATATGGACTTTTCAAACTCACAGGTAAATCCCCAAGAAAAGGTGTTCCCTACGATCAACTTAAGTACCTTTTCCTAGACAGGATTTTCCTAGATAGAGTTTTTACTTTTGTCCAGATATTTTGGGTTCCTATCTGTATATCTTATTTTTATTTTATTATTATAGATCCACATAATATACAAAAATAAATTTAGGAATAGAATTCATACCAACTCAATCACAGAAACATGGGCTTCTTCATCCTCGAAGCCCTTCCCCCAATAGAGTTTGATTCTTTGCCCATTTACTTTGAAACACATGCCCTGAGGATCCATCAGTTCTAGGGTCCCATATTCGAAGATTCTTACGATCTTAAATGGTCCTGACCATCTTGATTTTAGTTTTCCTGGAAATAGCTTGAGTCTGGAATTGAAGAGTAACACTTTCTGGCCCTTGTAAAACTCCATTGGGTGAATTCTTCTACCGTGCCATCGTTTGACCTTCTCCTTGTACAGTTTTTCATTTTCATAGGAGAAATGTCAGAGTTCCTCCAAGTCATTAAGTTGTAGCTTCCTCTCGATCCCAACTTTGTCCATGTTGAAATTGAACTTTTTCAATGCCCAATAAGCCTTGTGTTCTAACTCGTGTGGCAAGTGGCAGGCTTTTCCAAATATGAGTCGATACAGAGACATCCCTAAGGGCACTTTATATGCAGTTCTGTGGGCCCATAGTGCCTCGTCAAGTCGTAATGACCAATCCTTGCGGGAGGGGTCCATTGTCTTTTCCAAAATAGCTTTGATCTCCCTGTTAGAGAGCTCTGCTTGTCCATTTGTTTGAGGATGGTAAGCAGTGGCTACTCTATGTCTAATGTTGTATTTGGAAAATAGGTTGGCTATCATTTTGTTTAGAAAATGAGAACCTTCATCACTTATGATGAAACAAGTGGTTTCGTATCTTGTGAAAATATTCCTCAGGAAAACTTTCTTCACCACCTTTGCGTCATTTGTTGTGGTAGCTATGGCCTTAATCCACTTTGATACATAATCGACTGCGAGCAAGATGTAGATGTTTCCAAAGGATGGCGAGAATGGTTCCATAAAGTCTATCCCCCAAACGTCGAAGATTTCCACTGCGAGTATGAAGTGTAGAGGCATTTCGCTTTTAGTGGTCAGGTTCCCTGTCCTTTGACATTGATCGCAGTTCTTTGTGAAGAGGTGTGCATCTTTGAAGAGACTTGGCCAAAAATAGCCAGACTCGAGGACCTTAGCTGCTGTCTTTAATCCCGTGAAATGTCCTCCATATGGAGCTGCATGACAAGCTCCCAATATGAGAGGTATCTCTTCTTCTGATACGCACCGTCTTAGTATTTGATCAGGCCCTAGCTTATACAAGTATGGTTCATCCCAGTAGTAGTCCTTGATGTCTTTCAAAAACTTCTTAAGCTTTTGAGCGGTTGCTTCTGGTGGTTTTAGTCCACTGACTAGATAATTCACATAATCTGCAAACCATGGAAGTTCAATAGTCTGATCTCCAGAATTTGCTCATCTGCAAACGACTCTTGGATATCCTGCCCTTTTTCTATTTGTGCTTCCTCTCCAAGTCTTGATAGGTGGTATTCTACCTGATTCTCGGTTCCTTTTCTGTCTTGGATCTCGATTTCAAACTCCTGCAAAAGCAAAATCCATCGAATTAATCGGGGATTGGCATCTTTCTTAGAAAGCAAATGTTTGAGGGCTGAATGATCCGTATGGACTATGACTTTAGTTCCCACGAGGTAGGATCTAAATTTTTCAAAGCCAAATACTACTGCAAGTAG